>JAWZSL010000061.1:1635000-2185800 GCA_034769285.1 Lutjanus argentimaculatus
GATCTACTACCCCTCTGCTGTCTACAGCAATACCCTTGCCATCACGTTCCTGGCCTTCGCCGCTTGTACGATGCCCGTCCTGCGCTGCGTCTCGTCAATGGTCTTCTTGTGCATGTCTCTGACGCACTCACTTCACCTCGTTCGTGGTGCCTCAGTGCCACAGGGGGGTGATGCTAATGCATGCCCATGACTCCCCATGCGCAAAACACAAAGACGCCAAAGCAACGTACAATGCACTCCAGCAGGTGGCATATTGGCCACATATGCAAGAGGATGTGGTAGACTACATGAAAGGCTGGTTGGCCTGTTGCCAGTCCCAACCATCAGATCACAGAGAATTGGACTTGAAACTCCCCTCGACCTTAATGGCCATCAGAACGACTCCTCACGAAACCACAGGAGCTTTTCTCCTTGAAAATGATGACAGGTCGACAATCGACCCTCCCACTACACCTGCTCTACCAGCCAGGTGAAGCCAACATCACAACAACATATACCACTCACCCGGATATGATTGATGTGAACAAACATTTGGAGGCTACACCCATCTCTGCCCAGAGGAATCTGGACAACGTGCAGATGGACGCAAAGCCTATCATGACCAAAAAGCCTTCTATGAAAACTCCAAGTGGGGGACAAGGTATGGCATTTCACCTTTGCCCAACCCCCAGTAGCAAACAAACAGGGCCCAGGTAAAACTTGCTCACAAGTTTCTTCCCCAATGGACAGGTCCGTATGTGATAACTGAGAAACTCTCACCAACCGTGTACCAGATCCAAATCCAGAAAGACCAGAAAGAAACAACTTTCAACGGGTAAATTGCAACCAAAACAAACTGCACAAAACCCCATGGGATTTAACGGGGACGCCAACGTCTCCATATAGATTAAAACAGGAAAGTTAAACGCCTGAGGCGATAGTTAATAGCGGGAAACAAATCATTAGTTTGGTAAGCAAATAACAGAGCATCAGTGTTGTGTAACATCAGCAGGGGATCCAACTCCAACGCTAGGTGTCTCATACTTCAGTCTGCCACTAATTGTGTTTAAACCATTAATTATCGTCCTTCTATTTCTAACCCGAACAAAGCATTCTGGTACAGTGGGGGTGACGCGTGTACTTAACAAACCAGTGATTCTCTAAAGTCACACTGCATAATAGAGCCCAAACTTTGTCTCTAATCATGTACCATCTCCTCATCAGGATGATTTGGCTACCCATTCTTCTAACCCTCAGCTTGTTGACCATCCCTACACTCCTTAAGACTGTCGAACTAGAAATTTGATTCTGTAACCGTTCTGAAGGAACAATCGGGGTTGCTGACCACTAGCTGCCACCTGCACACAGAGAAGGTGTTTGTTAGATTGAATCCCCAAGGGGTATGTAAGGAAAACGTCCCTGTCACTACTCATGCGACCAGTTGGGCCGGTGCGAACTGGAATAGGGAAGTTACCACCCCGCACCGAGGCAGACACCACACCCATGTTGCAGCGGTTGGAAAAGCTCACGATCACACAATCAGAATCAAGTGTACACACAAAGGGTCTAAACTGTTCATCAGAAAGCCGCCAACTGCAGCTGATGCCGTTGGTACTCTTTTCAGCATCAGGCTCCCTCAGTCGATGCAGTCAGTTTATCTACTGTTTAAGAACCACCTAGGTGAACTTAACGACAAAGTCCCAGACATCAGAGCACACATTAATCAACAACAAAACCATCTTCAAATTATAGGACAGATGGTACAGGACACCATCCTAGTGGTAGACACCCCAGCGAGATCTTAAACAAGACGCTGCGGGCGGGTGAACACTCTACGTTCTGTAATTCAGGTTGATTATGCTCACACACAACTGGTTAGCTTGCTATGTTAGGCATACCCTCACGTAGCTTAACCCTCGAGCAACCTAATTAGTTAGTCAGATAAAGACATCAACTCTGATCACTAAAGCTGCTGTTTCGCTGCCTGTTTCACTGGTCTGCTTCACAACTCCTGCACCTGACGATCCGAGGTTACCTGGCCAGCCAACTTCGAATCGAGTGGGGGAATGTAGGAACACAGCCCTTGCTCACCAAGCCAGGACAGGCCTCGAAACAAGAGATCTCCAATATTGAAGTATTTATGACTTTTAGGTAACAACAACCTGAACAGATACACATTCTTTCAGAGAACTTTTGGCGCCATTCCCTTAAAAGGCGTTAAGAGAAGAACCCACCAGGACGCTCACCCCTCCCCAGGGTGTCCTGATTCAACATCACCACTGACACGGGAAAGCCGTTAGTCAAGACACTTACGAACCTTTGATATTCTACAACTTATCCCTAAACAACCCCTTCACGGCTACTAAGCCCTGCTAAGAAGTAAGCTTCTTTGTTTAAAGACCTGAAGTTGTTCTAAGGACCAGTATTCCTTCTCCAGAACAACACTTTCTCTTCTTTCTCTATCTTCTTACATTTACATCTTCTAGCTGATATAACAACCAAAGAATCCCCTTTTGCTCTGCTCCATCCTGCTCTCCCCTTCTCTCCTGATAAGATGCCAGATGGGTTGTAAATCTCAAATTCCTTTGTAAGGACTGATTTTCTGTGTTAACAAACTCAAAACTTCTCTGAAAGTGAAAATGAACATTTAATCAAAGTCTGTGTACTGTATCCTTTTCCAGAACTCATTTCTGAATAATTTGATACAACTCTCATTTCTGTATGTTATAGTTTAAGCTAGTTACAATTTCATGCATTTAATCACAAAAATGTTACATGGAGCCACATTGCCATCTTTTGGCGACAGTTAACGGAGTTCTTGCAGGAATCTTATAATTATCATTTGAAGTTGAATGTGGTTAAATTGATTAATCAACATGTTTTTCCACAGTATGTTATCTTCACTTTTTGCATGTCCTGTGTTACAGAAACTTAGGATAGTTTGTAGCGTTTCATAAGAAACGTTTATCACTCTGTTAAATGTAACATGATAATCCTGTTTAATATGTTTTGATGAAAACCGACTTTTGAACATAATGAGAAAAGTATGTGTCTATCGCGCATAATATTTAAAACCATACAAACCACGTTAAATTCGTTTAATTCGCTCTCCGAATGAAAATAATCAAAGTCTAAAGTGAAGAGGCCCCGCCTGCCAGAAACACGCCCACTCAAATGCATTTGATAGAGTATCGATCTGGGCGCCTTCTTCACTTCGTCGTTTTTTCTCTCTTCATTCGTTTCTTCATCGTCTTCACTTCATCGCTTCCTCTCCTATCCTTCACAGTTTCTTCACACTTAGTAACTTTTTAAGTATTTTCCTTTTAAGAACTCCAGTTGCGTTTTTCAGCACATGCTTTTTCCATTGAATTTGAATTTTGCTTTTCAGCTATTCTTGTACGTTTTGCATTCATTCTTCAAGTGATTATCTCAATCACCTTGTTTTTACGTTTGCGTATTTTTACTCGAGTAACTTTTTCTTCACAAGATTTTTATTTTTAACCTCATCCCGAGTTTTGACGATTTTTAAAAGTTGCATTCAGGAACGCTTCGGTTTTTCCTGAATTCTGCCTTTTTGCAACGCTTCAGACAACATTTTTCTTTTACGCGTTGATAATAATTTAGGAAGCAAGATCGAACGGCCAACGAGATTGTTTTCAACTTTATTATAAGCGAGTAACTACAGTCATCAGACGGAGCTACTATCCGACCTATAACGCCTCTATCAACCAAGAACACCTGGTCCAGAGCTGCCAGAGACGCACTGAAGTTGCTCTCAGTGTTGGTTTCTTTTTGCCGAACTAAAGGACTCTGTAGCCACGGTTAACGGACGTTTGAGGACACCGCCTAGAACCATCGCCAAGGCGCCACTCCACGCCACTGCGTCCCCGCTAGCATCGTCTCGTTGGGAGGCTGTGTCCAAGGTCTGCTGGTGCCGCCACGAGGTTCGGGTCCGCGGAGCACGTCCGAGCCTGATCCACGCTGCAGAGAAAGTAGGCAAAACTCACCCACCAACCGCAGCGTTGTGATAGAGTTGATGTCGGATAGAAGGCTTAGCTGATTTAATTTTAATTCTAATCTATGTTTGCTAGATAAGCGGTTTTTAGTGTCCACATCTACGTGTTTTTAACTCTATTTACAAACACATACTCTCTCATTATCGTCAACTACAGTACCATTGAATTATCTACATTAATGTCCATATATTTTATTGTATTTCGTGTATTCATCTCACCTCCATTGATTATTCATAGATTCATATGTTAACTCATTAATCTCAATAAATCCTCATTTATCGCCAAGTCGTTGTCTGTGGATATCTCTTTGATTACAGGAATTAAGATCAATGTAGGGAAGAATTCATAACCCAGATGAGATTGATTCATAACTGATAAGTGTACTGATCATTAATAACTGACCTGCTGTAGTTATTATCTGTTACAGTAAGTTCCTCCAATAGGAGGTGGTGCCCCCTTCTATTAATAAATGTTATTGTAGGAACATTTATTTCGATGGTATTAATATCATATTCCCCTACACTTGGTTAAACATCCAAACCCCTATAGATAAGATTTTTGACTTAAATGAACCACACCTCCTAAAGTCAATTAGGGAAGACATTAAGAAATGGACAGTTCTTCTCATTTCATTATGGGGTAGAGCAGAAGTGATTAAAATGAATATTTTACCAAGATTATCATTTCTGATTTCAGCTATACCACTTAAATTTCCCTCTCACTGGTTTAAAGAAATTAATAAGATTCTTACTGGTTTCTTGTGGAGGTATAAGAAACCCAGAATAAGTCACAAAAGATTGATGAGACCAAGAAGAACTGGTGGTTTAGCAATACCGGATGTTTATTCATATTATTTGGCTTATAATGTAAGATTTCCTCTGTCATGGGCCCATACATGCAAGAGTGATGTTGGCAGTTGGAAATGGATTGAAGAGAAGATTATGTCTGAATATGACAAGTCTGTCTCTTTACAGGCGTTATGGTATCACCCTAAAATCACCCTGAAAATGGACAATCCTTTAATACGATTTTCCTTTGAGGTAGTTAAACTTATACAAAAACGTTTGGGGCATCTTTGCCATCATGTCCCATATGGAACAACCTCCTGGCTGGAGGTTCCCCAACTTATGGAAGTGCAATACTAGATTGCTGGAATAAAACTGACAAAGATCACCTTAAATCATTTTTCTTGTAAAGATCACGTTATTTCATTTGGATTTGAAAGCTTACACGTTGAGAACATTATTTACCCTATAAAGTGCTAAATTTCACAGTTCACACACTTTTCCGGGAATATTTCAAAGAAATAACTATTGCATATCAGTTCCTTTCCATGAAATTATTAGGAAACTATATGACCTGATCAAAAAATGTGTTAGAAGAAGAAGACATACTTTATTAATTCCCAAAGGGGAATTACATTGTTTTCACTCTGTTGTCATTTTTTTTTTTCTACATACACACAGGCCCGAAATACACCCACACATGCACAAACAGCACCTATAGACATGCATCAGGGAGAGATGTCAGAGCGAGGGGGCTGCACACACATACATATAGTCAGTCCACGCTCTGTACTTTGGTCCATGTGGGACTTGAGCTGGCGACCCTTCGGTTCCAGAGCCAAGTCCTTACAGACTGAGCTACTGGCTCCCCCTATTGTCTCTACATACTTTATGTACAGTATGGTGTGCTGTGTTTGACTTTCTATCTATAAAAGGCTTTTTGTCTTGTGAAATAATGACTACTGTAGGCTTCTGGGCTTTTTTCAAAGGAGAGTAAAAATAAACTGTAAGGAAAAAACAAGAATCGTGCTCTGATGTCAGAGGTCCCTGCTCCACACGTTTCAGTGTGGCTGCCTGCAGCAGTGTGGGGAACCATTTGGCATCAGTTTTATTCAGGCAGTGAGAGCCAAACAGGATGAGAACTGCTGCTTCAGACAGCAGTGTATCGATCGGTGATTCATCTTAAACATACAGTAGAGAGGAATCCTGTGTGGGCTTCTGTGCAACATGTGCTTTAGGGCACCGTTCAGTACAATTGTGTATGTACGCTCTGTAATAAACGGCTATTTTTCTCTCTATGTCCTCCATACTGGACAGCTGAGGATGCTACTGGAGACAGCTGATAGGCAGCATGCTGAGAGGACAAAATGTTGTGATAAATCCATCAAGCATGAGAGGAAGGAAATTAAAGACTGCCATCTAGTGGAGATGTTGGAAATTACAGCTAGGAAAAACAGGTAGAAGCAAGTGAACACTCCATAACTGGATGAAGAGTAAAATGTTGGCTGGACTGCTATGGAAGTATTTTTGTGCCATCTGAGTTTGAATATGAATTTCTAAGATTGAAATTTTTCAGCATCAAAATCAGACTTTGAATTTTAAAAACCATCAAATTTCTAGCACTGAATTTTTTTTTTGCCTCTGAATTTTTTGTTTTTTGTTTGAATTTTTTTTGTTGAAAAAATTCAGTGTAAAAAAAATTCAACGTCAAAAAATTCAGTGTAAAAAAATTCAACTTCAAAAAATTCAGTGTAAAAAAATTCAACGTCAAAAAATTCAGTGTAAAAAAATTCAACTGCATTTTATCTGTTCAAATTTAGGGACAGAGATAAATAACAATATAGCAAGTAAGAAACAAAGAAAACTACAATATGAGGATTGTTTTTGTACTGAAAACACATTTGTAAATCAGCAGATTTCATACACTTTCTCTTCCAAGTAAACGTGCTTTTTAGTCCCTCCAGGATGTTTCCCAGATTCAGCCAATCCCTGTGAATTCTGCACAACCTTGCAATTTTGTGCAATCACTGCAACTTGTCTCAAATCTGACCAATCATCGTTGCTCCTTGTGAGTGCCTACAAACATTTCAACATATGACCAAAAAAAAAGCCCACAAAATCCTGGTGGGACTGACTTTGATGCAGACACCTAGAACTGCCATGCTGCTTGCAACTATTATCTTGCGAAAAAAAAATGCTAATGATCAGGAAGTGCCATCCCATAATGTTTAGATGGCATCTTGATAAGTGCAGCAACTGATTTAAGCGAAAATGTCAGATCAAGGATTGATCAAGGCATCAGACTGTGCTTCAGTCACGTTCTAACACCGCCAGGAAGTGCATGTGTCACCATAACTGGTGATCTTGAAAGGTAAAAATCAGGTGTGATCAAATGAACCAAACACTCATTTTCAAGTTCTCCACAATTATCCCATGATCTCAAGAAAATAAAGGTTGTTTTCTCGTTTTAAATTATCTCCAGAAATCTTTTGTTTTTGAGGTAATGAGATAAATTATCCTGTTATTACAAGAAAACAAGCTTGAACTTGTGATCTCGAAATACAGCTTTACAAATTGCGAACACTTTTGTTCTTGGCCTCTGTTCTTTAGGGAACCTCCACTGAAGGTCCTAGGTTCAACCTCTAACCGTCCCAGGTTCCTTCCCTGGGGAGTTCGCACTTTGTCCAAGTTCTCATGAGTGTCGCTGGGTGCTCCAGTTTCCTCTCACCATCAAAGACAAGCATGTTAATACTTGTATCTAAGTAATTCTTCTTTATTTCTGCTACTAGAGGAGCCGCAGTGGATGAAGCACCGATGCTCATTGAGACATGCCCTCAACCTGAGTCTTGAACCTCCTACACGACCCTCATCCCATCCTTCCCGAATCATGTCGTCAGTCTGAATAAACTACTTTTTATAGAAAACATATGGCGCAATCTTTGTCAGTGAAGATACATTTAGAGTACTGGGCTCAGCTGTGAACCACTGAAACTAATCGTCCACAAGTCCTTGAGAGAAAACATTTCTTTGCATGTTATGATGAAATTGCACAGAAAAACATGCTTTGTACAAAACTAGTTTGACAAGTAGGATGTCAACTTTCTTGATATACTTATTTAGTGTTTATGCACATTTTCAACTTAGAAACCTCAAACCTAAAATGCACGAATTCCAAAAACAAAGTGTTGGGCAGGTTACTGGAAAAGTCAATTACTGATTACATAAAAGTCAATGAAAAAGCATTTATTTTACTTTACTTGTTACTCAGTAACAAAATTAGTTTCATCACCAGTGTTATGCATGAATGGTATCATTAACTTTTTTGGTGAATGGTTAACTGAACGCATCTGTTTGCAACTAATGAACGTAAGCATCGTTAACTCATGCAAGACATAGCTACCAATACTCCTCCCAATACTCTTATGAATATTTGAAGTTGAAGTTTTATGAACAAATCAGTGCAAGTTACAATGGAAAAAATCTCATATTTTTATGTAAATTGTGCCCACCAAGTCTGACAAAAATAAGTCTCAGGAAATCTGCAAGGGAATGACGATCACAAGAAATTACAAAGTTCTTCCACCCAGCTCTCACCCAAAACTTGGTTACCTTTGTTTCCCAGAAACAAGTAGACAAGTATTTTGTAAGTCATTTGGTTCATGCAGGTAAATAAAATTTCCATTGCATCTATAGTATACTTTAACTACACATTTTTCACTTGCTGCATTATAAGACGTTTTTCTTGGCTTTTTAAAAGCAATCTCTGCCTGTGATTCTGTAGTAATATACAGTAATTCATTTAGCTTGGGAAGGAGGCAGCAGCAATGATTTGGGGCTGGGGGTGGCTGGGTAGGAGGAGGAGGAGGAGGAAAAATTGCTTGGAGGAGCATGAGTTAGCTCATTTTTTGACACTGTGAACTTCAAAATTGTGAACCATGAATGTGTACTGGTTCATTTTAATTTGCGTGAACTGAACTTTGAGCTAGCAAACTTGCACAACATTCAGTACTCATCACATCAGCCCAGCTCTGTCAAAGGTGCCTCTTAAACAGTTACATATCCACCACAACCACATGTCACCATTTGCTAATGCAACTAATGTTAGCAAGCCCGCTAAGAGCACACAGCATTTAAATAAGACAAATCTGTTGGTTGAACACAGAGAGGAAATTGATATCAACTATCAACACTCAGGAATACAGCAAACAAGCAGAAATTGAAGCAACGGGGAGATATTAAACTGTAATATATATTATATACTCAAATCGTAATCCCCTACACTACTTGATGTAGAAAGCAGAGATGCTGAGAGAATTTGTAAGAGCAGCTTTTCAGGTCTGATTGCAGATGGGGGCCCTTGTTGATAGTCACCCTCATCTATAGTAGAATGGAGTTCATTTACAGAAGCACCATTTTCCCCACAGTCAAATCTGTGACAGGTGCCCCAGAAAATGAGAACGCAGAATACGAGAAACCTCATTTGTCTTGATGATATGTATTGACACGTTGCCGGGGATGGATGGCGAAACAAATTGGAGCTGAGACAAGTGAGGGGACATAAATAGATACGGTCAGCATGGGTGGTCATATGGTTAAAGCATATAGAGAGAGCATGGAGCAGTGGGGAAGGTTTGCACTGTTCTTACCACGCAGGCTGCAGGCAGTCACAGGCTGAATGACGATGTTCTTTGAAGACAGTCGTGGTTCTGGTTTCCCACTGGGCAGAGAAGAGAACTGACTGTTAGGTTTGTGACTCCCACTGGAATAACTCTTGCTGATCTTAGGTGTCTGTCACATGGCTAACGGGATTACTTTTAATTCAAATGTTGGACCCTTTTAAAGGAACAGTACCTAAAGCCGCATCAAACTGCAGAAGTTAGCTTAAGTGCTACTATTTACTCATTCAGCAGACACAAAGTGACATTAGAATTCATTTGGAGTTCGGTTTCTGGTCACAACATGAATGTAAGTACAATATTCACCCAGCTTTTTGCTCCATTTTGGTCTCCACCACCTAAGTGAAAATGGACCATTAGCCACCAAATGCTCCACCATATGCACCAACTAGTTGCTAACTTTGTTTGCTATTTGGTGCTGGGTGGGTAGTATACAGTGGCCAGGCTTGGTGAGTAACAGCATACATGTAATGGATTAGGATACAAAGTTACAAAAAAAATATCATAACTGACAAATTTAGTGGAAAAAAAAAATTGTAAAAATTGGGATAATAAGTGGGATTCATTTTCAAAATAAATAACGATACACTGCACACATTACAACCATTCATGAGTATGACAACACCACCATTATCACGGCCTCCAGTGAAAAAAGGCCTTCACTGGGTGGAAATTTCGCCATTATTTTGTGAACATCACTGTACAGTGTATTAGCCAGACAGAGGCCCAATTAGCTGGCTAACTTGTCAATAATACGGCAACCACTCAAAACTATTTTGGGAGTGACAACAGGAAGTAATCAAATTACATTACTTTAAAATTGTTCTGAGGAAATTCATGATTCAGAATACATTTTAAAAGATTTATTAGATCGTTTTCACTTTTTGAGGGGGCATTTACACTAGTGGCACGGATCACATTTTGTCCAGTCCAGTTTGTTTGATAAGCGTGAACACTGCTTGAGTCCGTTTGAAAAGGTGGTCTGGGATTGTGCTCCGGCAGGGTACATAGCAATCACACCTAGTGTAAAAACGGCTTGAAGTCAGTGCAGCTTTAAAAATGTGTTTGTTTGTTTTTTTACATCTATTTTTATTTTAATTAAACTGTCTTCTTCTAAAAGTTACCATAAATGTCAACTTTTGTTATTATTATTATTGTTTTAAGACTTGGCCATTAGGGGGCACTGTTGATCCAGTTGATCACAGTTTCATGTAGGAAACAGCAGATATACATGCAGTTGATGTAAGCTTCTATAAAAACACATCTTCAGTCCTCACTGTGCACACTGTGAAAACTGAACACTGTCAGCACTTTGCATGTGATTCAGTTTCAATGACCGCATTTTCAATTTCATTGTTATTGGACACCCTACAAAATCATTATTCAAGATAAGCTACAGTGGTTTGACTTGCGCTGGTATTATACGCCACACTGTATAATCTGCATATCAATATCCACTCCGCTTCATCCACTCCTTGTATGTGCAGGCAGAAATGTTGTTATTTGTGGTAATAGTTCTTGCTGTGGAACAATAGCCACGGGCAGGGTGGGGAAATGGTTTCCGCATGAACCGTCTGGAGGTGTGTGCCTCCACCTCCTGCTAGAGTCGCTTATTCTCTCTGCATGCAAACATTTGTTGATTGTGATTCACCTGCTGTCCTGTTTGTGGATCAATTTATTCCAGCAGAGGCTGCGTTTAATAGCTGATAATCCACAAAATCAGTCGGACGACTGCTGGAGTGTGTGTGCATCTGTGCAGGCAGCTGCACACTTGCACACACACAGTTATATAGAACTAAGTGAACACACAAACAACACATTACAGGTGTGTATTGGTGTTATATCTTCTGCTGAACCACCAGAGGAGAGTCTTCCTTCAAGCTGAGACTTCTCAATTCATCCTCTGTGCTCCACCATGTAAAATACTTTTATTTCTGCCTTATTATTCATTCACCCATTTTACTGTAAATAATTTTTGTATGTACTTTTGTTTTTGTGAGTAGCATAGAGTGGGCGCCATCTTGTTTCCCAACTTAACCTTTTTATATGATTGATTAATGTGCCAATTATTTACTCCATTAATCGTTTGGTCTGTAACATATCGGCAAATAGCATAAAATACCTGTCACAAATTCCCAGAGTCTAGAATGATGTATGAAATTACTTGTTTGACCAACAGCCCAAAAGTCAAAGACATTCGGTTTACTTTCGTCAGAGACCAGTGTTGGGAGTAACATGTCAGTTACTTTGTGCCCGTTACTGTAATCCTTCTTCTTTTGGCGGTAACTAGACATGTAACTAATTACTTATACTTTTTCTAATTAATAATGCAATTACTATTACTGAAATTCAACTGGGCTTGCTACTTATTACTTTTGTCTTAATCTGAAAATAGTGGACAACTGCAGAGGACAGCAGACATAGCAGACAAACAGCCTAGTCCTTGATCTATGATCTAAGGCAGAACTGGTCAAAATTTGACCCAGGGGCCAGATGCAGAAAGGTTTCGTGTGGCCCGCAAGGTCATCATTGGAAATTCCAAAAATTAAAAGTCTAGCAAAGACAGTCAGTGCCATTTTGCTTACCACTGGTAATGATAATGAACTGTATCTTATCTCAGTGCAGCACATCCATGTTGTTTATGTTGGTCCTCTTCTACTTTTGCTGCTGCTGTCATTGTCACTGTATGCAGCCTGCATGGTACACTGTAAAACAACAAGATTTGGGCAAAACATTAGCCAATGATTCATCACATGGCAATTCAGAAAGGGTGCCAACAGTAGAAGTGCCCTACATAGAACACTTCTGACCATTCCATTATTAGAGATGTGGCCATTATTAGGATCTTATAACATTTGTGTCTGGCCCATGGCAGCCTGATCAATTTCTCATGTGGTCCCCCATGAAAAAATAACTGCCGACCCTGATCTAAGGTCACCCAACCTTACAGTGGTGCAACACAGTTCAAGCAATTTGAGGTTGTTTTTCATCATATTATTATTTATTAACTATTGAGGCAGCACATATATGTATTCATATATATATATATATATATATATATATATATATATATATATATATATATATATATATATATATATACATATATGTTAAATATATATCCAGTACTGCCTGTGTTCTTCTCCTACTGTCTAATCTAAGTAGGGATGCTAATCATTTCTGCCTTCTGGTAATAACTCCTATTAGTTATGGTTTTTGCAATAATAGATTTAAAAAATGACAGTTGTCACTAAAATAAGCTACAGTGAAATAATACAGCTAGACTAAAATAATACAGCTATGTATGCATTAATTAAAGATGTACAAAATGAATGACAAAGTTACTTTCCCCAGTAAACTTACTTTTATATGCAGCAATTGGTAAAGTAAATCTACTTTTAAGAGTAGTAACCAGTAACCGTAACTACTTACTACATTTCAGTAACTTGCCCAACTCTTTAACAGAGTTACTGAAATTCACCTTCCAAGTCCAAGAGTTTTTTGTATTTTGGTGGACAAAATGTCAATTAAACATTTATTGAACCATGGATTTGGCCGTGGTCTGGGTAGGTTTCACACCAATAATTTTGTTTTGGCTAAAATGGGCCCTTTTGCACCTATCTCGTCTGGTCCAGCCTTTCGGACTTTCCAGTTTGAGCGGATCCAAAATTCCAGGTGCTTAACAACTTAACAACAAAGTGAACCTAGGTTTGAACCTTCCAAGTGTGAAAAGGCCCTATTTTAACTTGTTATCTGGTACCGAGTAGTCATGAGGTCACAGAGCTTCCAGCACCGTTTTGATCACTCTGTCCTGAAAACGATCAAACATAAATGCCACCACAAAAATAACGTGCCAGCTTCAATCCCAAAGCTGCTGTTGATGTTTTTTGGCCTTGAAAATGTAATATGGCACACACACGCATACACAAACACACAAATAATCACTTACATGCAAACCCACTCTTCATCTCAGTCCCCAGCAGGAGTTTGCTGGTGCCTGTGGTGGTGGTGTATGAATGTGAAGGCAACAAGGTGGTTGCATATGAGCTTATCTAACAGGCCCAGGCTGTGTACGTGATTGCCACCGTACCTTCGCACCTCTAATTACATGCAAATCTTCAGGAGGGTTTGGAGGAACGGGTGCGCATGTGTACGTGTCTCAACCATTGATGTGTTTCTGTTGTTACCATGTGCTACACAGAGTATATGTGCCTCATTTTTGCTTCATAGTTGTAAAACTTTACACTTAGAAGCCCAAATTGGCAGGCCTAGAGGTCAGACAAGAGAAAACAAGTTCTTCTTTTAATTAAAGAACTTTTTTTGTATTTTGCTCTCAAGTCGGTGAGTTACATTGCATGCACTTTAAAGCGATATTCCACCCCAGAAGATAATCCACTCAATATGTACTCACCCCTATGCCGATGTGAGATGGGTGAAGATCTTCAGTTCACAGAACAATCCTGGAGTTTCAGCAGAAAACAAGGTTGCAGCCAAATGAAGCTCAGCGTAAGTTCAATCAGGAAGACCTCCTTCGCTGCACTCATTCACAATTTTCCTTTACTCTCCCTCACTCCTCCTACTCCCTCTAATCTGCTGATTGTGGGTGTTCACTTTCCTCTTTACTATCCAATCAGGTTTTGCCACGGTCTCGTAGCCAGTCAATTTGCTGCTGCCAAACTTTAAATCGCCTCTGTCTTTGATCCATCCGTTGCTACAGACAATGCGCAACCCTCCTCCGCCCCTCTCTCCTCCAGTCTTCGGACCAGGCAAGCCAGTGACGATCACCTCGACCCTCCACACGCCTCTCTCCTCCAGTCATCAGGTCCAGGCCACAGGAGTTCGGGGCCACTCACATCACCATTATCTGCATTGTCATCTCTTTACCACCACCACCAGTGTCTAGACCCCGGAGGTTTCCTCTTCACTACAGTTTAATCACCCCCTATTGATATATGTGCATATTCTGTTCACCACAATGGGGTCTAACCGCCAAAGACTTTTATGCTTCATTATCTCATGCACGTGTCAATAAACTAATTTCATTTTTTACTCTGAGTCTCTCCTGATTGAAATCCAGTACAATGGCAGTGAATGGTGACCACGGATAAAATGTAAAAAAAAAGAACACAAAACAAACACAAAATGTCTCCATCCTGCTCGTGTGGTGTAATCCAAGTGTCCGTGAGCTGCGACATTAAAATTTAACCACAAAAGACGCCATTTACACCATTTAGCCGAAATGTCAACTGTAGCCTCTCAGACTCTGGATGCACAAGAGATCTTGCGATATTTTCACATGTGCATCCATTAAGAGATATACGAAGTCTCGCGATACATCGACGCCATGTTTACATGCTACCTGGGAGGCTACAGTTGACATCTTGGCTAAAAACATGGTGTAAATGGCGTCTTTTGGGGTCAAATTTGAATGTCGCGGCTCACAGACACTTGGATTACACCACACAAGCAGGATGGAGACATCTTGTGTTCTTTTTTTTTTTTTTTACATTTTATCCCTGGTCACCATTCATTGCCATTGTACTGGATTTAGCTGCAACCCTGTTTTCTGCTGAAACTCCAGGATTGTTTTGTGAACTGAAGATCTTTACCCATCCTCACATCAGCATAGGAATGAGTACATATTGAGTGGATTATCGTTCTGGGGTGGAATATCGCTTTAAGATTCCCTGCATCATTTTGGGTAAATCAACTCTACAACATGGGACTGGACTCACATTTTGAGGTGAACTCCTTACGGCATGTTCTCTCCTCTGTCTGTCTGCTTCTCCCTGCTCAATAAAAAACTCTCCTTCATTATTCTCCCCCTGCCTGTTGACATTTAAAGAGGTGACCTTATGGATGGCAAGAAATTCAGTGCTCTGACATTCATTAAGAGCAATGGGATTCTCAGTCAAGAATCACAAAGGATATCAGCGGTACAGAGGAGAGGTCCATCCATGGCACTGACAAATTCTGATTTGGCACAAGGATAAACAGTAAATATCACTGGAGACGGGTGTTTCAGAGGGTGGGTGGGAGTGGTAGAGCAGCTCAATTGTACAAAATTTCAATGCCTGGTTAACATTTAATGTCAGGAAGTTGGACTCAGTCTTCGGCCTGAATGTTGTAACCATGACTAGCTTAAACCAAGACCAAGTCATGACCAAGACCAGAGTGTATCAAGACAGAGATAAGACTAATACTTTGAGGTGTTGGGACCAAGTAAAGACCAAGGCAGTTTGCTTGTCCGACATCTCCACCCAGACAACTGCAGTTTCTTCTCCTGTCTCCCATATTCACTTTCCTGGAGTGTGTTTGATGGGGGACAGGGAGGGCAGACAGCCACTAACAGTAACACAAATTAAAATTAGAAATTAGTCAAGTTATTGCTGTATTTGACACAAGGGGTTTTTACATTCAATCACAGTAATATGTCAACAATCAAATCAGACAATGAAGAGGAATTCAGCAATTGCAGTTGTGGTCTTGAAATAAAACCCCAAGTCTGAAACCAATATTAGACCAAGTAAAAATGTAGTTGATTTTAAGGGGAGGCTGAGACCTTCAAAAAGTGGTCTCTAGACTGCATTTAACTGTAAATGATTTAATAAAAGTCCTGCACGTTTAATATAAAGAAGAGAAAGACTAAGTTGATGGCACAGTCCGTTCACTAATACAGCACTGAGAATTCAAGTTTTACACCCTTTATCTCTAAGTGCTTATTGCATTCATAAAATGGTGGAACATTTTACCACAGCAGCAGCTGATACAGCTAGAACTGCTGACTGCGGGGAGGTAACAGTACAAGCAGCAGCATACTATTCAAGATAGAAGCAGTAATTCTGTTTTATTTGGTTGGCTTGAGGGCCTTGGGCCTTATTGATTTAATCATTATCACAACATTGATCTGTCCAGATCACAGAAACAACCAGCACAGCACTAAGGTTAGGTGGCTCTGCTGTAACTATGGCTGTGACCACATTGTTAAAGGGGGACCCGAACTGTATTGAATCGAACAAAATACTATTAAAATAATGATTTAAAAGTAATGATACTTAACGATTATTATATCTGGGGACAAATTACCACTTTTGTTCAGGTACACCAGCTGTAAGAATTAAAATTATGTGCATGTTTAGTTTTGTAGTTTGTAATTTTGTCTTTACCTGTTAGCAAGTGAGCACTTTTTGCACAAAACTTAACTGAGTGGATTTTTTTTGCTGGCATGTGACTTTTTTGTATTATATTTTGCTTATTTGAAGGGGTGTGCATAAGACTGTTATTACACTGTCATGAATATGTCATAACACCTGTCATGAACATTTCTGTGAATGTTTATGGCCGTTGTCATCAAGTGTCGTTCGTCATTAATGTCATTTTTAATGTTAAGTAGACATTGCATGAGATGTCTTTGTCATGACGACCTGACATTAGTCAAGCTAATGATGTCTTTGTTATGTCTTGGTTAATATCAAGTTGTCATAACAAAGACATTTTGTTGTGATTTATGTCAAGTTGTCATAACAAAGAAATTGATGACTTGATTAATGTTGTCATGACACATTTTTGTCTTGGTTGTTGTCAAGTTGTTGCACCAATGATATTACTGACTTGTTTATTGTCAAGTTGTTATAACAAAGACATTATTGGCTTGGTTAATTTCAAGTTGTCATAGCAACATTAAATTCAAGTTGTCATAACATTAAAGTCAAGTTGTCATAACAAAGACATCTCAACATTCATAAAGACTCTTTCATGTTCATAGCAGGTGCCAAGACATGGTTATGACAGTGTAATAACAGTCTTATTCACACCCTTTCAAAACAGCTTCTCCAACACTGTGCCTTGGTTTCACAATACATAAAATAAAGAATAGGTCAAAGTAATAGAGAGACAGACAGATGACTCAAAACGATGAACAGAGAAGATCAACATAAAACTGATCATGTTTAAACCGCAAATCCCAAGTAATGATATGGTAGATTAAGGTGTGCTGAAATATACTTTTGCTTTTTCTTACAATATTCAAGTGAAATGTGCAGTTAGCACTAGTGTATGTTGATCTGTTATCTTGCTTTTTTGTCTAAACCCTCCAGCACTAATGTAAAGCTGCTTACAGCAAGCCTCCACTCCTCCAGCTGCTTCGCCTCCTGGAATCTCCTCTTGTTTATCCAGGAGTTTCTTTTTCTCTTCATACAGCACACTGTCATGAAGGAAAAACAAACACATTTGAGGAGTATTTTGTTATTTTCTCAGTCTACCCTTTTCTTCTGCTCAACTCAAATATTTTGTTCAACTGTTTAGCTTCAAATAAAGACACATTAAAGTCTTGATTTTACCTCTAAAAACAAAAAAGCCGTTATTTGAAATGCTGACTCATGGAGTATGTGGTACATCAGACATAGGAATAGTGTACACTGCCATAGCTTTCAACTCACCTTGTCTTGTCAGAAGGCTGCAGGGGACCGGAGGTATCTGCTCTGATATGTGACATTGTTCTGAAAGAAGAATCAGTTCAGTCTGAGTAGTTTGCATGTGAAACTGTTGGTTATCAGAAATGAAAAATAGCAAGAACACTTATGTCATATGTAAAATCGTATGCTGGTGGCTTCAGCTCCTCTCCACTCCCCTGATAAGAATGGAAATGGCACCATCTAGTGGACAAATGTGTCCAGTTCCTCTTCTTACAATGTAGAGAGAAAAACAGTGTGCTTTGGGGTTTGATTCCAGGGGCCAACAAGGGCCCTCGGTGCTACAAAAGGAGGTCTATACATTTTACTCAGTTTGTTGTTCTACAGTCACATGATTACATCACATACAAAGTGTCTCATTGTCTTCTCGCTGCATTCACTTGTACACTGAAAACATTGGGATTCTGCATTTTGTGTTTGTATGGAAAAATTGGCAAAGCTAATTTCATTCTGAGTAAAAGTATAAAAGTCAACACTACAATACTGAATTATCTCAAACAGATGTGGATGTGAGGAAACAAAAATGGATGACCTGCCCCCATTACTCAAACAGTTATCAGTACAAACTGTGGTGATTAAACTGTTTCACTTATATTTCACTCAGTCTTGAGATTTGGGACAAAACCAT
Source organism: Lutjanus argentimaculatus (assembly GCA_034769285.1). NCBI lineage: Eukaryota > Metazoa > Chordata > Actinopteri > Lutjaniformes > Lutjanidae > Lutjanus > Lutjanus argentimaculatus. Next base: position 1,653,556 of record JAWZSL010000061.1, read on the forward strand.
ATTTTGTGGGAGTTTTGATTTTTATTTTCAGTTATGCTGGGGAAATATATTTTAAAAGATCTCTTTGCTATTAAACCTTGTAACAGACTAACCTGGTGATTTAATTTTTTATTAAATGTAGACGTTAGACGGAGTTGATGTCTTACGAAGCTGACAACATGTTACATTTCATAGTCGTAGTGAAGAGCTATTTTATTTTTTAAAGTTACTAAGTTCTTAATGCTAATACACATTTAAAAAAACAGTTTTAAAACAAATTGATTATAATAGCACATTTTTAAACCTATGTTATCAGTAGGTGTTTTTAACACATTTTTCATAGGATACATTTTTAAAGTGACCCTCCAAACCCTGTATGAGATGGTATGGAAATTGATCAGAGGTGTTTTGGTTCAATCACAAATATGTTTTGATCCTCAGTAGAGCTAAAGAAGTAGATATGAAAATCCTGCATTGTGTAACAGTGTAGACAAGATGTTAAAGGACAAAATGTCTCAGCGGAGCACTTCATTGTTGCTGGGAAACTGCTATTTTGCAAATGATTACTGTAATTATGGATTCTGTCAAAACTGCAATTATTATGAATTTTTCTGTTACACTGAACTGTTGTTGCTACCTGTCTTTATTCTTAGCCACTTACACAATAACTTATTAGGTCTTAATTAGGTCTTAAACTGAAGGTTTAGACAAGCTTCTATTGCCGTAAGACTGTTGAGAAGAAGTGTTACACATCAGCATGTGTTGCAAGGTAATGCTGAGCCTGACTTGTGGAAGTCGGGGCTGTACTCGGGAGCAGAGGGGTCTGGCTCCAACGAACTGCACGGCAGGGGGACACATCTGTAAGTAAGGGGTGGACAGGATTCTGTCACTACATTGCCTTTTTCTTCTCTAAAATGATTTCAGAAACATATGTTAGTGTTCTGTTTAAATGTAATGTAAAAAAGATTGTGAGCAGGCTACTTTGTGTTATGTTCTCAAGCAAAAGCTTCTGAAACTCTATCAAACTAGGCAGTACCAATCAAGATTCTGTTACTGCATGGCCTATTTTTCCCCCAGAATGTTTTCAGAGACATCTTTTAGTTGAAATGCGAGAAAGGCAGAGACCAGGCAGCCAACATTCTGTGCACAGCTACATCCCATGATTCGTTGCTCTGATCAGTTGTCTTTCTATCCTATTGTGTCCACAGGGATTTTACTCTGCCCGCGTTGATAACGCCCCTTGGAAATAGAAAATAAGATTCAAGACTAATTTGCAAATTAGTCTGGTGAAGCCTGGCTGCTAGTCTACTGTTCGTCTGGATTCAGCCATCACACCCCATCCCCATGTTTTGTTGTTTGTTTCTTCTTGCAACTTAGCAGAGAAGTAGTATCATATATCAATCTGATATATTTCATTGACTTACTTTGTCTTTTCCTTCTTGTGAAGACACCAGTGGTTTGGGGTGGGGAGTCCTGCACAGGACAGGTCTCCTCACACTGTGTGAGTTAAGGGTTGGTTGAGGCCGCCATTCAACATCCGTCCACCCTGAGGGGTGTACTATGAAGTGAGATTAATGTGTTTGCGAGGTGTTTTGAGTTTAAAGTCAGGGTTTACAGTGTCATGAAGGTGGCTCTCTTTTAACCTGGCTAGATCACCATGGTAACTGATGCTGAACTCATAACTTGGTCTGGAGCAGGTTATGTTCTGAGTTTCAGATTACATCGTCCGTAAAAAGCGCCACTCTTTAACTAATTATTGACTAACGTGGTTGCTTATGAGCGATATAGATTATAAACTGGAAGAGGACATTAAAAATTAAAAGTTTGCTGAGCTGTACATTTGTAATATCACTGAATGAAGCTGTATAATGTAGAAATATTAGACAATGTAACAGCAGCACAAACTGTATGCATTGTGTTACCATGGGAACCTCTGTTTGGTGATGCAGAGTCATATTTTTCCCCATTTGCTTGATATAATATTAACACTTAAAATTTACAGTGTAACAACCACACACTAAATAATGATGAAACAACTACATACCACCTTGAATACTACTACTATGTACTATTTAAAGTCTGTGTTCCATCACTGATATTGCAGCTCAGAACAGTGATTAGAAAGTTCATCAGTCTATTCTATTTATTACAGAAAATCTTAAATCAGTTTCATTCATTTTACTTTGATTTGGCCAAAAACTTAAGTGATCCTCACATCTCTGTCATCACAGGATAGCATATGAAGTTTAACTGTTTAATGCACAGTTGCCATGTCAGAAACAAACGGCAGCATTATGATCACATTCAGTTGATCAGTAATTTTCATCATTTTGACTAAAGTGGGCAGCTCACGATCGCTTCACTTTGTGCGGAAGAAGAGCCAAACGACGCAACAATTATATGAGCACGCACAGGTCTGAAGAAAAAAGCCTGAGTTAACAAAGCAAGTTGATAACCACCGTCGTGATACCCGTCATCTCTGACTTGAGGTTTAGGTTTTGTCGAGCCAGCTCATGCAAAGGAAGCCTTGCCATGTTGAGCTTCCTTCGTAGTACAGCCCTCAGCTCCTTCCACTCCATGTTAGTATCCAAACAGGATAGATAATATTCTGAACCGGAGTGCACAGCATACTCAATACACAACACAAAGATCGGGTCACCCTGCTCCCCCAAGTACCAACTGACTTAGGAGATGTTCAAATCCCATTGCAGAGTGGGTAACTTTGGAATTGCACAACCAGTTGCTACCACTATGCTGACCATGGACCGGCACTTTGACTGAACAAGTCCCAAATGTGTGTACCTACTGTTATTGCATATCAAACACTGCTTCTGAGAAGCAGCAATGCTCAGTAAAGCTCTCCCTTGGATAAATAACGATTAGAAAACAGCCCAGGAAAAGCTTCTTGATTGGACAAAAAGGATTATTAGTTGCTATGCAACACCATTGAAATGCCTACTGGGAATTGAGCACATTATGGCCTTGGCCCCTTTCCAAACAAAAAAATTAGAGGCTATGCCAATTTCTGGCAATGCTGCTTCCACAAAGGAGCTGTAAAAAGGCCAGCACTGACACATATAGCTTATCAGAGCTAAAAATGAATCCCCAAGGCAGCCGATACTGACGGTCCACTGCTCACAAACACTTTAGAGGTGCACAACCCCTGAACATTCAGTTTAAAGTGAGCAGAAAAGCAAAGCAAAGCAGTAGATGAATTCTCTTGGGAATTATCAGGTACATAGTGTAAGACAGGGTCAATGCAACCACTGCACAAGGTCACAGCTTAGAGGTCAGTCACATGTTATGTGATGGTCACATATAGAACATCATCTATGATTTAACGCGCTGGATCTCTGTTAGGCAGTAAAGATATGCATCTGTTGCAAAATGTTGTTTAGGAGAGGTGTGCATCTTTATTAATAGATAGGGAAATCCTTGTTATCTTGCAAGACAGCTGGAATTTGTGAGATCCTGGGATCATGAGATCATGAGACAATCCGTTTTTCCAGGCTTCAAGTTATCCATTTGCATCCTAGGAGGGGCTACTGGCAGCTACGGCAATGATTTTAGGTGTGACAACAGCACGAAGAACAATGGTGGCTCCTGAAGAGGTTAGCACAGATACTGTGATAGCATCAGTTATAGCAGATCTGGAGAGTATTTCTTAATTGAAAGAAGAGCAGAGAATGACTCTGAAGACTTTTCTCCATGGAAAAGATGTTTTCGCTCTTCTCCTGACCGACTTTGGCAAGATTAGTTGAAGTTAGTTAGTATTTTGATCAATGAGCATGGTTTAGCAGTTAAGTTTTTTTGAATGCATGCTAAGTGTGACCACATACTGTATAGAATATACTATTAGGTTTTCCTATAATTTGTATATTTGGTCTCACACCTATGCACATGTAAAGTGATCTTTGGACATCTATTGATCCAAGATACTAACTTAAATTGATATCAGAATACATACTGTGACGTCATCCTTAGAAACAGTTTGGAAAAGGGCAGGGACTTTCAAAAAGCACTTGGCAGGTGACGTCTAACTACGCTAACTTCAACAAATCAGATCAAACTCTTGTTGAGGCTGGTCGGGAGACCAGTTCTGATATAACTGATGCTATCATAGTATCTATGCTCACTTCTTCAGGAGCCACCATTGTTCAAGACAAGTCGCTGGATACTGTGGATAGTTGTCACACCTAAAACCACGGTATCCAGGTATAAGTTTTTAGTTGATTTTGTTTTACAATAAGATCACCATCTTCTTAACGTTACTGAACCATGACATGTTCTGTAAAGACAGAAATGATGAATCTCCTCAGCCTTTCTTCAGTTTGGTTCAAGGATTCATACATTCACACTATGCAGTTTGCTCTTTTTGTGAATACATCTAGTCGTCTGTCCAGCAGTTCCTCATAAAGTTTAAACACACAAACAAACAAACGGAGATGTCAGAAAATGCTGAGCAATGACACAGCAGTATTCTTAATCTGCTGCGTCACTAGTTGCCGTGCAGACTCCTCGGTCTGTCCGTCTGTCTGTCCCCCACACAGGCCTCCTGTCTGTCTCTCACTGACGCTTTGACACCACAACCTCTTGACGCGTCACCAAGTGGCCGTCGGTGCTGTCATATCGCCACATGCATCAGGGAAGAATAACACGGTGACAGCGTGGTGGTTAAGTGTCACTGCAACAAAGACGGGCCCTGGAGTGACTTAGCACAAGTGTGTGTGTGTGTGTGTGTGTGTGTGATGAGGTTGAAGAGGATCTTTGCTGCTTGAGAATGAAAAGCTGCACTGCAGCAATTTTCTGTAACATCTCAGGAGGGCTGAGTGACAGTCTCAAGTGTCAGACTACAAAGCTCTCACATGAAGACGCTCTGAAAGGAAGTAGACGGCAATTTAGACTTCTGCCTTCTTCTTTTGTATTTTATTGAGCGCTCGTCACGCTGTGGAGAAAATGGGGCTTCATAAATGATGCAATGAACTGTAAAATGGCCTTTTACTTGTTTGAATCTTGTTCACAGTTTATCCTGGTGTATCCCAATTCATGCTTCAGATAATCACCTGTTTAATTTGAGCTATTAGGCCTGATGTGTTAAAACACTCAGGAGAGGGGATACAGGTTTCTTGAGACAGCAGATAGTGATAGATAATTATGTCAGTCAGCACATTGTCATACATGTAACTGTAAAGTCTTAAGTACAGAATGCCATTTTAGCCGATATTAAAGGTTTTACTGGTGGATTATATGGACAATTTTTAAAAAAAAGATCCACAGAGCTATAAAAAAGGTGCATAAAATAAAATAAAAGTACTGCTTTTCCTTAAAAAAAAGAAAAAAAGCTGTTAATAAAAAAACTGAATTAATAATTTTTTTAAAATTTGACAGAAAATGAATGTTTTGTTTATTTCTGTTTATGGTTATAGTCCTGCTTCTAACAAGGCTTGTGAGCCAGTAGTGTAATAAAGTTTGTATTTCTGCATCATCAGCGATTACAAGGCTTAGTAGTTGCCAGTTAATGTGGAAAAAATGGTAAAATGGCTGATTTTGATGGCTATCGCCCGCCTTCTTTCCAGTAGCAATTGAAAGTCCTCATGACAAAAGGACGAGCAAGGAAGTTTCGATGGCTGAAAAGCCATGCCAGGATGGGTACTTTTCTTGTTGACCAATAAGCTAAGGTTAGCCATTTAGCTAACATTAATTGTGTATTTATGTCTGGTGAGACAGTAACTGAACATTAGCTTCCCAGTCAGTTCATGGTTAGCTGATGTTTTAACGTCATTTATTAAACGAATAAATGCAGCGTTCCTACACCTTTTCCAAATTCAGGCACAAAATTTCAAGGTGCATTTTCAATCTTTTCCAGCACATTACAGCTGTGGTCAAAACTCAAAACAATTATTTCACTCCCATCATCACATTGAATCAGATCTTACTGTGCAATAAACAACCAAAATTATATTTCACGACAGAATTCTACAGAAGGGCGACAAATTAAAGGGAAACACAACAAAGTTTAATGTTTCAAAATCTGTCACCTGCCTGCTGGCACCCTATAAAACCTGGCTGGGCCAATATCCAACTTATTTATTACTTTATCTTAAATACAAACCATGCAATCAGATAGTGATTTACTATGAAAGTTATGCAATTGCAATTTTAGTCAGTGTCAAGCACTTCATCCAGAATCAAAGCACTTTTCAAACACTACACTAAAATGTACTAAAATAAAAAGTGTTTCAAGGATTTCCAGCACCCATATGAACCCTGCTTAATGAGGCAATAAATATTCATAAATATATACACATGTAGATGTAAATAAATGAGTCAATATAGTTAATAAGAAAGGGTGTTTTTCAAAAGACTATTTTCATTTATTTCATGGGACTCTTATTTCATTATTCCACATTTATTTATTTCCCACCTCTTTTTATTTTGGTTATATGCAAATTAAGTGGATGTGGTTGTCTCACAGATTCAGACACTAGTGTGTGTGTGTGTGTGTGTCAGATTGGACAGAATTATGAAAAAGTCCCCAGGAAAAATTAATGTGAAATAATGACAGTAGTCATTTGAAAAATAAAATAAAATATACGTATTTAAATATAACTGCTTACACATTTTATATATCTGCTCATTATTATTCAGGAATTAGAAGCCTTATTTATTTGATTTTTTTTCCTTTATTTAACATGGACTAAAACGCCATTACTTTATGAGGAATTAACTCAGTACATAATTATTGGCTACTAGCTACCACATCATCCTGCCGTGAAATTGTTAAGTCCAGTAACACATTAAGAAAATCATCTCTTATGAGGGAAGCTAATTATTTCTGGGCACCTGTGCTCGTTATCACTGTTAAGCTTTTTTTTTTTTTTTAACTTACTGTGTGCTCTCAGGTCTCTTGCGGTATCCACTGTGCGGCTGGTGTGTAACGTTACTTTTACAACTCGTAAATATGAAGAATAACTTTCATAAATTGCCACCACAAGTCACAGCTGTTACTCATAACGTAGCGGTTTATTTCTCTGTTTTTTATCAGCCAATAACCTGCGTTTGTGGTGAAAATAATAAGGCAGCAGTTCAGTTAAAAGTAGCAGCCATATTGCAGCTGTCACGAGCTGTTGCTACGCCACAAGGCGCGAGCGTCAAGTTCATTCAATTTGGCCAGAATATCTATCTGAAATCCGGTCAGAAGACGACTTTCAAAATAAAACTCGCACTAAGCTGTTGTACGTTTTCTCTGTAACTCTTACGACACACAAGCCGTTTTTTTCCACAGCATTCTTCATAGTTATATCAGTGTTTACAGGCTTTCTATAACAGACCACTGCAGCCATCAGGGTGAACACAGGTGTTAACAGTGATACTAATTAAGGCCCCCACAACAGCAGCACCCTGACTCTGTTTGACCTGAATGGAACAGAAGCTTAATTAGTATCATTACTAACACCTGTGTACTACTGCAGGCAAAATGGCCGTTGTGAAAAAGTCTGTCAAACCCCTTCTGAACTTCTCCCATCATTTTAAGCTGTGTGTTCTCATTAGCTAAATACTGTGCAGCCACTATGAACTGTTGTATGATTATTCAAGTCAAGTCAGTTTTGTTTGCAAATTAAAGTCTCAGAGAACTTTACAAAATATGTCTCTAAGGCGCTGGTTCCCAACCTGGTGTCCGGGCCCCCCTTAGGGGGCCCCAGAAATCACAGGTGGGTCCACAGGACTTTGTCTGCTCTGAGGTCATCAAAATTAGATTTGCACGTTAACTAAAAATCACAATTTATATTTTAAAAAAAGTCTGTTTACAAAACTATGTAAATAGATAAATTTCTTCTTTTCTTCTTTGTCAAATTAAAAACAGTAGGCTACTTTGTAGACCACAACTCTGTGACCTCTCAAACTCTGTGATAATAAATCATTATTGTTCTTTTGGTAAGGATATGTGTCAATAAGCCGACTCTGTTGGGTTGTTAAAATAAAAATGTGAAGCTTATACTAGAAAAGAGACATTTACCAAAGACAACGGATCTAAGAATGGAAACAATTTAATTGATGTTAATTTTGGACAGTAAAGCATTGGAATTAATCACTTTTTCTTTTGGTTTATTTCACCATGTGTGCAGGCTGGGGGGGAGCTCAGCTTTCACTGGAGTACAAGTAGGCAGGGGCAGAGCTTCCATGGTGGCACCCGCACCCCCTGCAATCTGATTGGCCACCCCGTGTGCACCCCCCAGTGGTCATTGACTCGTGGTAATGTCAATAATTGTGTAAAGCTTGTTACCACTGCAGCATGTTAAAACAGAAGCAAAGCTGAAACCTTGTGTGACTGGACTGTGTTCTGAACAGAGCTGAACACTAGTAACTACTGATTAAGGGTATAGTAACTTAGTCACTAACAGGCGGTCCGAGTCCGGACCCAGACACAGTCCTATACGGACCCGGAATTTTTTGCCTCATGGCCTCATTTGAATTTGAGCAACTGTACAGCGCACTGTGTTTCGTACGTAGGGGGGGTACTGAAATTCGGCATTACACGGTTGAATCATTAAAGACCAGAGTATTGATAAGTTCCGACGTTCAAGTTTTGATGTAATTTATTATCAGCTCCTCCATACACACACATACAGTACAACACACACACACACACACAGGAGGTCAGTGTGTTTCTCTCACCCTGTCTGTCTGATCTGTTGACTTTCTTCATCAGCAGGATGTTTTATAAAGTCACCCCGAAAACCCAACTCGTGTTTTGTTTTTTTGTTTTTTCCACATATAAATTCACCCGTGATTCAGTTTTCACAGCAGGAGAAAAAGGTGACATGTTGGTAAACCTGTCCCCTGTAGGGGGTCTGGGAGCGTCCTGCTCCAGAAGAAACATGTTGTAATTTTAACATGTTAATTAGGCATTCTGGTGACTGTGTGACAGAGCTGAGCTCTAATATGGTTAGAGTATAAGATAGCTGTTCATTGTGAGATTTATTGTGTTGCTTATTCTGCTAAGACTTCTTGTTTACAACATAGAATTGATTATTGATTAATTATAATTTTAATGTTGACACTGACAGTGGAAAATGAGGTCATAGGCATCTTCCTTACAAGGTGAAAGATTTAATGCAGCCAACAAAAGCAAGATGAAGACATAAACAGTGTGTAACTGTGCAATCTAAAGAAAGCAGTTGTTCGTACCCTAACAGTCAAAATATTGAAGAGAGACATCTATGGCAGCCTTCATTTTTGTTACTTTTGGGTGCCCCCCCCCCCCCAGATTCACTGTTGTTACCCCCTGTGCCCCCCACCAGAAAATACTCTGAACCCGCCCCTGCAAGAGGGGGGCTCCAGGTAAAAAACGGTTGGGAACCACTGTTCTAAGCGGCTCCTGGAGACTGTATACTGGTCCTTCACACCAGAGCTACAACGATTAATCGGTTATTAATCAATTATTAAATGATCTGCAGCTATTTGATAATCTATTAATCGTTTGATTCATTTTTTTACTAAAAAATGTCCAATTTTCTGATTTCAGCTTCTCAGATGTGAAAAATGTAGTTTCTTTAGTCCTCTTACGACAGTAAACTAAATATAATTGTGTTTTTGACACAAAAAAGACATTTGAAGACATCACCTTAGGCTGTAGAAAACAGTGATCACTTTTTTTTGGCATTTTATGGACCAAACCACTAATCGATTAATAATCAATGAATCGAGAAAATAAACATGAGATCAGTTTATACTGAAAACACTCATTAGTTGCAGCCCTACTTACCAGTCTGTGTTGTATTTTCTTCATAGTCTTGCAAAAGGATTTTCTGGATCTTGCTTTAAAAATTGCTGCATCAATAAATACACAATTCATTACTCATTATTGACTAATGCTTAGTCATTATTATTATTACAGTGCAATGCCACATTCAATTCAGTTAACTTTATTGTAGTTATACTTTTGTACAAAAGTCTTATCCTTGCAGGAAGTGCCACTTGCTAAAAATAATAATACAAAATATAAAAATCTTATGTGAAAATGTATTTCAGGAATTTACACTGTTGTTTACACTGTAAACACACTGTACGTATAGACAGTAATAGTGCAAAACACATTGACCACACGACAGCTCATAAAGATGATCAATAAACTTATTATGTGTTATTTATTTTACAGAGGCATGCGTGTTCCCCAGGTTTCCACACACAGCATCTGTGAAGTTTTGATTATTGCTCTACAGACAGTTTATAAAAGCGCCAGACGGTGGCGCCACTTTCACAGTTTAAATACAGTATTTTTACTGTGTGCTGCCTCAATCCAGGCAGATGCTTCAGTGTCTTTGAAATCATCAATGAAACTGTGGTTTTCACCAAGTTTTCCCAAAATCTGAATGATCACTGCCTGTAAGACAGACATCTTTTGGGTGTGTGGATGTGTCTTGATGTGGGTGTTTTCTGTCTGAAGGATGTAAAATGCAGTATATTGCATTACGTTGTGGATGTAATCATTTAGTACAGGTGAAAATAATGAATCTCGCGATACTGAACTGGTTCCATACAAACTCTGGCTCATTTCAACTTATAATTTGTCCCAAGTAAGCAATTTGTGCTGCAGAAAACGTAAAAAACATTTGGTAAAAGACGAAGAAACATACAATATGACATAAAAAACATTCAGAAGTTGACATAAACATACACAGGAGACTTAATAGTGAGTCTCTAACAAGGACAACAACGACTTTACGCAAAGCCATGCGCAAGTTCCAAAGTCTCCAAAATCTTAAGCGTCCAAATCATCCAAAAACTGACAGCACAGTCAACCTTGACACCTAATCTCTGTTAAATAAATAAATAAATAAATAAATAAATAAATAAATAAATAAATATAAGGGATCTGAACACACCACACACCTGGCACACACACACAGACACACGAGCGCACACACCGGGCGCTGCTCTTTTAAATCCACCTGTTCCCGCGCCTTGCTGCGCTCCGTTCTGCGCTCTGATAGGTTTGGTTTGTGAGGAGGGGGGGAAGAGAGAAAAAAAAACAGCATTTATTAACGCCTCGAGCCTCAAGTGACGAGGAGCTCCTCTCTCACACAAACACCATGACAGCAGCGCAGACACGGCAGAGCTGCTGCTGCCGCCGCGGCTGAATGGATTACCTCCAAAAGACGCACCTCTCTGCGCAGAACCTCCGTTCGTTTTATTCCGTCTGTGAGAAGACCTGCGCTGCTTCTGTGCACAGCATGATCACATCCTCACCTCGGCTGAGCATGCCAAGCGAGCAGCTTTGACTCCATCTGCGATCATCTGGAGAGGGTTTTTCTTTTTCCTGCAACAATTTGTTGTGAGGGGCGAAGTCATGGTGCCGGTGCCGCAGCGGCTCCTCATGGCACCGTGAGAACTTTCTTCCTCACTCCCCTCCTGGTCTTCTTTTAGATGTTTGTCAGCGGGATCGAACTTCTTTGGGAAATTATCCACCGTTTCCCTCTTCAATTATGTTCACTTTTGCTGCCTTCTGCTACATGCTGTCTCTGGTCCTCTGTGTGTCCCTGATCTTCTTCGCAATATGGCACGTAAGTACCTCAGAATTGGTCTATTTTGAGTGTCTTTTTCGCGTCTGATCATCGGGAATGTGTGCATTTTGGACGCGAAGGTCTCATTTTTGTGCGTAATAGTGCTAAATAGCCCACATCCCTGCGTATATTCATTTCTACTGTATATTTTCGCCCTTTTGGCTCATATTTTCTTCCACACGACAGGTGAGCACCTGTATCTTCTCCTCCTGCTCCATCAGTCTTCAATACGTCCCTCATTTTCACCGCTTTGCCACATTTTCACCAGTCTTCCCTCTTATTTTTGGCTAATTTACTCATGCACGCTGACCCAATTTGAAATGCGGAAATGCTGGCAACCCTCCGCGCTCTCCTAGATCAATTAAACAGCCTTCCTTCCAGATCAATTAGGAAATCTTGTAGAGTGTAATCTCCCCCCTCTCATCTCCCTGCTCTGCTCCCCTCTTCCCTTTAATCAAGCCTCAGCTCAGTGCCAATATGACTGACTGCATTATGATATTTGAATAATCTAATTATTTGCTCCCAGAGCAACATCTCCATCACGCCGAGGCCTTATGTAAAGACAGATTTGGGTCAGGTCTTTCAGCCTATTGCCCCCCTCCCAAACCCCCCAGTCTGCCTTTTGCATGGAAACAGCAACAGACCTGATGCACTTGGGATGACTGATCCTCTGGCAATTACAGCTAATAGTCGGTCTGCCTGTCTGTCAGACAGTGGCCCATGTGTCTGCTCACTGAGCAGAAATAAAGAGAGCAGGACAGTGAGAGTGCAGACACCCGTGACAGTACAGTTAAAAACAGTTTGGGGCGGAACAGCGCAAAGAAATCATGCTTTGGTACAAAAGTCTTTTTTTTGGGGTCACGGTTCAGTACATTTTCAGCAGAGCAGGAGAAAACAATGTAGAAAATAACACTTGTCATTTTTTTTTTGAAAGATAATTAAAAATGCAACAGTGGCTCATTGGCTGTAATTGTTACCATAACAATAAAAGCACGCAAAAATAGAGCTGTGTATTGGAAAGAATCTGGCGATACGATGTGTATCATGATACAGGGGTTACGATTCAATATATCATGATATGTTGTGATACTGGAAGCAAGGTGATATATTGTTATTTTATAAAGAAAACACCACCATATGCTCAAAAGTGTTAAAAAGAGTTAAAAGTTCACTTTTTTATGTAATCAGAACAGGAATATAGATAACAACACTGAGAACAAAAAGATAAAAAATGCTCAAGAACAAAAAAATAACTACTGCCATGAATCTTTGCATGTATCACAATATCAAAATAGTGTTTCTGAGACTCAATACAGTTTCACAAAACTACTGTAATATCACAATAGTCATGTGTATCAAACATTTCATACACCCCTGCACAAATATATTGTCGGTAAGAAAAAAAAAATAAAATATGAAATATGAACAAACAAATGTCAGTAATGCTCCACCGTTAGACATAGGGTTTGGTATCATATAAGTTTTTTCACATACCGATGCTTTTGTGAAAATGATACTTTTGTCATTTTTTTCAAAGATAATTAAAAATGCTACAGTGGCTCATTGCCCATAATTGTTACTGTGACAGTAAAAGGTGCTCAAAATAGGGCTGTGTATTGGCAAGAATCTGTCGACACGATATGTACCACAATACAGGGGGTTACGATTCAATATATCGTGATACATTACAATACTGGAAACAAGGTGATATATTGCTATTCTTTCGTCTAATTTTTAGAAAAAATGTCAGTTGTCAGAGTGTAAAAAACACACCAAAATATGCTTAAAGTTTAAAAAGTTTAGTTTTTTTATTCAATCAGAACATAAAGATAGATAACAATGCTGCTATCTAGCAGTCGGGGGGGTTAATCAGAACAAAACAAACTACCACCACGATCTTTGCATGTGTCACAATTTCACAACAGTGTTTTTGAGAGTCGATACAGTATCACAAAATTTATATCACAATAATGTGTATCAATATTTTCTACACTCCATCAATACTGACTCTTGTCAAGAACAAACCACACAGAGGTAATCACACCGTAGTTATTGTTTTGGTCTGAAACGATAAATTAGCCCAAAACTGGAAGGCTCCCGGATGTGTTTTTGGAGCTGGAATCTACGGGGAGAGTTACAATCGCCATCAGATGTTTGATTGCATTTTCCCTCCCAATGACCCGCAGCTGCTAACTAGCCAAGTTAGCTTTTCACGGCTGTTATTATTATACTGCACCCTGAGCTTATCGACAAACTTTATGGCTGCCTAAAGTAACAGAAATACCTCTCACCAGCAACCAGATTAAACAATGAAAAGTCAAATACGGTCACCGGCTATATTGCACATGAGTTCATACTCGAATATATCGAATATAGCTGAACCCTGATACAAACCTGACTTCAGTTTACAATATCAGCACAAAGTTTGATACTAATCTTTGTCCACTTTCACTGTAACTAACCAGGAGCAACTACATTACATGAGTTTGTCTAACCAAAGCCAGGCCACCTAGCCTAAGCCAACTAGCATGCCACGGCTGATACACAACAACTGGTGCACTGCCAAAACGTTCTGGGTAAAACAGGTAACTCTGTTCCACGTGTCCAAGTGGTAGATATAAACAGACCTTTCTGACAGTTTGGTGTGCTGAACCAAGGAAGTCACATATTGATTAGAGATGGTCAAATCCCATTTTTTCCTCCCCGATATTGATTTCTGGAACCTTAGGTATCACATTTGTAGCGAATTCACCACGTGGACACATCTACCAGCTGAGACTCGAGAGAACAGGAAGAGGTGGGAGGGATGGGCAAATATATCACTGGTAGATGGCCTGACGCTGGCCTTTTGGAAAATTTTAACACATTGGGCTGGTTTTGATGTAATATTGGGCTGGTTTTGTCACACAGACCTGGCAACCCTGCTGCTTTGCGTTCATTAGGTTGGCACTGATATTAAGCAGGTTACTCCTAAGAAGAAGAAAGACAGTCAAAAGTTTCTGACGACAACAAACATGGCGACATTGGAGGAGGCTGGAATAATGTACTTCTTGAGAAAGAGGTAAAAGCGAAGGCAACGTTATTGCAGTGGCTGTGACGCCATTGATGACGAATGTCATTTCCAGTATTTTTCATTTTAAAATCATCTTTGTCGCGTCCTGTGATCATGTCTTGCTTAAACTATTGGCTACACTGCCTCCATGACCTCCGCTGGTACCTCTCCGTCATGTCCGTATCCGAAAGCTTTAAAAATGGACAAATACAGAGGCGAGTGTGGACAGAAGGCTCTGAGAATATACCGCATGTGTATCTAAAGTTAAACAAATGCAAATCAGACTCAATATACAGCCTCTTCATGATTCTTGTGACTACTCCGTCTCTGATTCAGAGGGACAGAAAGCACAACACCTCCGTCAGCTGTGTCTGTGATGTCAGTGCTGGTGGAGGGATCACAATGGAACACATTATTCTGTGGCTTCAGCAATAATCCACATCGCACCAGGCTTTATTTTGCATTCTGCTTAAGACGGCAGAAACAGTGGCGAGAAGATGCCTCCTCCACTGATTCCCCCCGTACGACGGTGACACACAGACATGCAGCATAATAAGCTGGGGGGCTCCATACTGCGAGGAAACATAATTAGGAAGAGGCTGCGAGGTGGGAATACGTGGAGCTGTGGAAAGCGCTCCGCGGAGCCGGGGATGCACATTAACGCCGGCCACCTGCCAAATTTCTGGGAGATTTTTTTTTGGCGGTAACTCCCTCAGTTCTTCTGTCAGCCGCGTTGGCAGGTTGCCATCTCTCCGTCAGCCCCGCTTTTTTTCCCCCCTTTAATTTCACCTGGTTTCAAAGAACTGCTGAAAACACTGAGTCCTGCCGCCACAGTGGCCACTTGACCAAAAAGGTTAGATCCTAATGCCCCGAGCAGCAGTGTGCTGCTAAAAAGAGCAAGTGTGCTGAGTGGAACTGCCCAGGGTAAAACCAAGCTATAAATATAACGAGCCAGTGTAAATGAACATAAAAAGACAGAGGCTATGAAACAGGCCACAGAGAGACGACAATGGAAATAAAATGAGTAATGAAGTGCAGACTCAAACATATTACCAGTCCTGTCAGCAGGTAACATGAGCACCTGCGTCACGGAAGTCAGAAAATGACAAATGACTGCACAAAGATGGACCTCTGTTATTAATTGGATATAATCAATCAAATCACGTACTGCCAAGTTAATTAGCTCACATGTATGTGTCTTATCTGCTCCTCCACTCATTTTCAGGAGCTGATAAATCTTTCATTAACTTGTTTTGAAGTAAGGAAATCCTCTTCTATTCCCCCTCATTTACACATGAAGCTGTTCTATAAGACCTCTGTATGGTGGGGAAAAAAAAAGAGCAAGATATGCTGGCTATCTTTGGAATATCTATTATCATTAATCACTGTCCTCTCTGACCAGCCTTGGACTCACCGTGAGCTCAGGTTAGGTAAGAACGGGCCAGGTAATGAAGAAGGAACAGAACTAGACTGTGGCAATGTAAGTGAATTAAAGACACTATGTATATACTGGTAACAAAACCACTTTTTGATACCTATGGGGAATTTGTATTTTTTTTTTTTTCCCCTCCAAGAATTCAAGGATTCAAGGACATTTATTGTCATTATACAACTCAGGGTTATACAATGAAATCAGAGTTGTAGTTCCTTCATAATACGCACAAACACAACACAGATAATTAATAAAATTCAGAATAGAATAGGATGAAAATATGAAACAAAATAAACACGTATACACCCGGGAAATAATTCTGGGTTTTTGAAATTTATGTCAGGTTGAATGTAGGGGTGTAAGACAATATTGATACGCTTGAGTATCGTGATATTAGGTTTTGTGATACTGCAGCGATTGTATCGCGATATCGTGACACATGCAAAGGTTTGTGTTAGTGGTTTATTTTGTATTGTGTTAAGCCCTTTTAACCCTTTTAAATTCAGATTTTATTACAATTTTATTACATTACTTTGCTTGTAATATTGCTATATTTTGGCAGTATTTTTAATTGTAACCCCTGTGTCATGATATGAATCAGACGCTACATCCTTAGCGATACATAGGCCTAGTTGAATGTAAACAGCAGCAACAAGATGATGATAATAATATGGTCAACATCTTCACATTAAAAGTTCAACATCTGGGAAACATTCCATCAGTCCGTCAACTGTGACTGAGTTTGAGCACAAAGCCACTTGATGTAAATACACTGAATCCTCCTCCCATCATCCTACCAGAGTTGCGTGATGCATCACATCAGCTCGTAGTGAGATCTTCCCCTCAGGTGCAAGAGGTGATCCAGGATGCTGTGGAGCAGGTCTCTCCCGAGTCCTGTTTTGTTCGTTTCATTTTCCTGGGTTGACATTAGCCAGGAGAAGCCTTAACTTCCAGATGGAGCTTGGCTCTTAACCGCTCACCTCCAGAATGAAGAAATATGTCTAACTGTGTAATTCTGCGTAAATCTTTTTCTCCATATATTGTCAACTGACATTGGTTTAAGAGTTGCCTTTACCAGCATGCAGTATAATTTTAAGACCAGACCTCAGGTATCCAAACTTGAATATACACTGTGTAATGGATGCAACAGCTGTTCTTGCCCCCAGGAGATTCTTTAAGCACATAAAGCAGATCAGATCTGCAAGTAAAAGAAAACTGAAGTGGCTGGTACATTAAACTGCTCCTGTATATCCTGCAAAGTACGGAGATTGTAATCTTTTGTAATATCAGAAACTATATGTATCCCTTGGTCACTCCAATTAGGAAACGAGACAAGTACTAAGTCACAATTGTGGAATAATGTTAAGTCCTGATGAAATTTTGGGATTTTGAAGTTTGACAGCACTACATCATGTTTAACCCCACTACATTCGTCTCACAGCTGTAATTACTATTTGCAGATTATAATTTTACATCTCTGATATGTTATCATCATATCAGATTGGTTATAAATTAGATCTACAATAAAACTGTGAAATGTAACTTTATGCTACAAAAAAATGCATTTATCTGAGTACTTTTACTTTTGATATGTTAAAGGATAACCGGTATTTTTCAACCTTGATGTTATTTTCATGTGTTTGTCTCAAAGTGACTAAAGGGGACAAATTTTTTTGAAATTGACAGTGACAGTGAAAAGATGTGTTGTCTGCACCGATGTTAGCTTGTAGCAAACCTGCACCAGCTGTGTGTGTGTGTGTGTGTCCAATGTGACCTGAATGTAAGTGTTTTGTGAAAGCTCAGATGATGACGGATCTTAGAAGAACTCCCGCTGGAAATTCTGTGCTGGTATTTCCCTCCTACCTCTCCATCTTTTTTTCACTGTTGACTCTCTAAGTCCATAAGAACTGAAATAGATTCATAAAGCCCTGGCTAAACTCTTTTTTTTTTCTACATCCAAAATCTGCTTGCCACCCTAAAGCTTATTATCTAGCACTTCTGCATTATGGTGAAAAATGCTACACATGTTCTATATTTTGTCAAGTTGTCTACTTGACATCATTCCAATGTTCAAACAAGGCTTGTGCAGCACCAATCAGCGTAGATTTTTTGGAAAGTGCCTGCCCTTTTCCAACAGTTTCTGATAACAGCTTCCGAGATGGCTCTGTGTAACATTTTGCATGTCATGTTAAGACCAAGTAGGCTGTAGTAGCAAAACCCCTGAGATGGTTTGAGAAAGGGTGCGTTTTATTGCAAAAATGTTGATCCGTGTTTCCCAAAGTCCAAGATCATGTCCTCAAAAGTCTGCTTTTGTCCACAACCCAAAGATATTCAGTTTAATGTCACAGAAGATTAAAGGAATTGCAAAATATTAAGATTTGAGAAGCTGAAGTAAAACAATTTGATATTTTTTTCTTAAGAAAATTACCAAAACGTTTAATCAAATTTCAGAATAGTTGGAGATTAATTTGATAGTTGACAACTAAATGATTAATTGATTAATTCTTTCAGCTCTAACTGACACATTTCATCCATCACCTGAATTTTTCTTAAACTTAATACAAGTTAGATTTGAATACGCTGTCTGATCTGCCTCTTTCTTGCTGTTTTCGAAAGTTTTGAGCACTACATTTTTAATAAGCAGTTCTACCACATATTTAATTGTCCAGAAGCGTGAGTGTGCTGGAATTTAAAGCAACACATAGTCACCTGATCAGTCAGGATTTCTCATATTTCAAGATGCATCCTACAATTTGTTTTTAGTTATTTTCACTTCAGATATTCCATCATTTCTCCTTTGTTTTGGTGGGAGTAAAGTGAAATTTCTAACTGTCAAACAGAGCCTGCAACTGTGTTTGTGATTTTGGCAGCTCAACAAGACGTATTAGTCCATTAGGAATAATATATAATATTGATGATAAGCTTGTCACAGTATTCTCACTGCGGGATATAATGACACAGCGAGTGGTTCACTTCAAACCAGATGCAGCGTTCAGCAGAATCAATCTGTTCATCACATAAAACACAACGCCACAGTCACCCACGGGAGCACTCGCGTAAGTGATTACGAAGCCGTTTTAATTAACATACAAGGTGAACTGCGACCTCCCCCGAGCTCCACGGCTCAGCGCTCCGATGGCCAGACTCTGCCTGAGTGGTTCTCCTCCCATGTAACCACAGCCTCTAATGTGCTCTAAGCATCATTAAAGCTGGAAGCGAGCCGCGCGGCCCGCTGGTGCACCTCTGATAGATGGGAAAGCCCTGTGGTACAGATGTGATGTGGGGGCTGTCCTGGCATTGCGGCAGAGGGCAGAATGTCAAATTAACATCATTTACACTCCAATTGGGGTTTCCGTTTTATTGTGGCAATTTTGGTACTTAGTGCATAAGTGGTAGGGTGAGATATGAAAGCATATGGATGGAGCAACAGGTAATACACTTATCTCCTAATTCAATAAATCATAATAGTTGGGGGCCAGTTTGATATGTATTGCGTTTCTACAAGTATTGCAATTCAATATTATGTTTTGTTGCTTTTTTAATGCTAGACACTGGGAAAAAAGTTCAATCATACACTTTGAGAGGCTGTATATCATGAGTCATATTGTCAAAAGCAATTTATTTCACATGCCAGTCAGTCTTTCTGAGTCTTGTATCTGCAGCATCATTGCTATACTGCTTATAAAAGTAGTAAATGACATACTTTTAAAGTAAACTGTTACATTTAGTTGTTCCTGCTTAGCATAAGAAAATCCCAAAATGAAGAGAGCCCCTGAAAACTCCACACAGCACAAATGTGAATGAAATTAAAAACTGTCCTTTCAGAACCCTGGACTGCATATAAAGTAGTCAATACAGTGTACAACAGAATGAATACAAAATCTATACTTACTGAACTAAAGTGTTACATCTAGCTGTTCCTCTTCATCACATCACAGTGTCTCTTTCAAGTGGTAGCTTTGTTTTCATTGAGAATTTTGAGGTTTGACCCTTTGAGGTTGCTGTAGCTGGTCAGTGTTGAGCGTCGAAGTCAGAATAATAGATTGAGTTAATGTGAAATCAGCAGCTATTAGTTCGTTTCCAAAGAGCAGAGGAAATATATGCGTGAAAGTACACATTTCATTTTATGTGACGCATCTTAAGTAAAATGGATGTTTGTTAAGATAACATTAACGCGAGTGCAATGTTGATTTCTGTTAATGCATTGATGGGAATTCGCATGATACATTAGCATCGAGCTAATAAATTAAGCGCTAACTAATCCATTGCGGAACTGTAAAAAAATCATAAGAAAAGAATCACAATACTTAAGACAATCAGTTTTGTCCCCACCCTTAACAAGTAAAGCTGAATTACCAACAAGGGAAAATATGCTACTGTCCCCAGTGCTCCAGAACCACAGAAGGCCTTAGGTTTTGTAGTAATTTGATTAATTTCTATGATACCACTTTCATTTAGCTACATTTTGACTTGGCTTGTTGTGTTAGACTTTAAACCTTGACAAACTGTAATCTTTGTGTGTAAATTTGTGTTTTAAGTTTGACATTTGAATTGTGAAACAGTTTAACAATTTGAATGCATGTTGTAGTGTGTTACTACACTGATAGTAACTCCCAAAGTCCAGTGATGGCAGTAGCGTACCTATAAGATGGATCTCTGACCGCTCATAAACAATAGGAAACAGTGTTTAGGCTGCGACCTATTAGCTTTGCCGTAGTGGTAAGACGTTGCATGCAGCAGCAGGTCTGTAGGGTTAGACAAATGCCTGTTGGTTGGTGAACCAGCTTCTGGCTAAATTTGTCCTCGTGTCCAGGAGGATTTAACTTGCCTCAGACCGTGGGTGCTAGCCAGCTAGCCAGCTTAGCTAGAATCCAAAACTTTTCCTTCTCAATATCTTCCAAAATTGTCCATAAAACATTATAAAAGCTTATAAAACCTTATTCGCTTTTTTGCCAAAGGTTAGATGAAACCACTCTTCAGCAAGTGACCATTAACTTGGTTCCCTCCCCACAGTGCCCCGATAAAACCATGACTTATTGTATACGAACTTTGACTTGGATGAATTAGTGATGCTTGTATTTTTTTATCTTTGGACAAAGCCAGGCTAGCTGTTTCCGTCTTTATGCTAAGTCAAGCTAACACCATACTCTGGTTCCCAGATTTATATTTACTGTACAAACAGAAGAGTGGTATCGATCTTATTATTTAACTCACAACAAGAAAGCTAATAAGTGTATTTCCCAAAAATGTGTAACTCTTCCTTTAATAAAGCCTTTGGTTTCTACCTTCAGACCCTTTTTAAAGGGATGCCTTATTATAAAGTGGTATAATGCCATCACACTTTGATCAATCACTTATTTATTTCACAAAGAGCAATTATATAAGTGCCAGTTAAAATTGGTTGTGATAATATGAAAACAGTATGAATGGGGACAATGGGGCAGTTTCTTCATTTTTACTAACTTTTTACTACTAAGCAAAGATGGATGATTTAATATTCCGTAGATCTGACTGAACCAAATCTAACTGACATCACTATTACAACAAAAACAAAGAACAGATCAGACTCTTCAGATGTTCAGCTAGTTTTTCTTGTAAAACACACCAAAAAAAAAACTTCACAAATATACTTTGGATTTTATAGAGCATTTCCCCAAGAAGCAAAATTAGCCTAAATGCTTTGATATAATCTGATTTTATGATATTTATTGTGCATCCCTACTACCTCAGTTCAGATATAGATAGATTTATGTTGTTGCTCAGGTGTAGAAAAGCCTGCCAATTTCAAGATCCCAAAAGCAGTCCACTTCCTTGTTTGGGTATGGTTAGTTTTCACACCTGATGCAACCCGTACCCTGACTACAGATGAACTGTACTTGAGACCAGCTTTTCAAGTGGCTTGGATCAACAAACTCTAAGAGTACAGTGTGTAGTGTTCACACTAATCAGAAGAACCCTGGACATTGGTCCATGCTGCGATAGCCTTGTGCCCAATAGGTACTTATTGAACAGGATACATACACATTGCATAGTGAGTGGGAGGATTGGGGAGGCCAACTAGGGCCCTCTCACTTCTGCCCCGGCACCTATTTTTAGGTTAATATGGCCTTGGCAGCGAGGCAGGAATGCTTTTATTCCAAATCCTCTTTTCTCTTCAGCCTCTCCCTTCCACCTGCCTCCCATTTATTCACTTAAATTACCTCACACAAAGCAACGGCTGGTTTAAATAACACCGAGGCGACACTACACATCAGGATTTCACGCACACTTCAGGATGGATTTGGAGGGGAGCAGCTCAGCTAGCATCGCACTTGGCGTCCCTTCCTCGCAGAGCGTGACTTCGCATCAAGCTGAGATTTTGACAAGTACAGGGCATTCGCGGATTTAACAGAGGTGTCGTGTGAATAATCAGTCACACTGAGCAACCATAATGCTCCCTCATCTGTTACTGTCTCTGTGGTGTTGTGATGACGGAGCAGAATTAGTTGTTTTTCTCGGGTCGCTGTGTGCAGAGAGGATGTGGGACAGTTGAGAAAGACTTCGACGGAATGCACTGAGAGGAGAGATAAAACGTGGAGGATTAGATTTTCGAATGGCAGGAGGTTGATTTAGCTTCAGACACAGATGTGAAAGTGTGGAAGAATGATTGAAAGTGAGAGCGGAGTTTAGCCAGGCATGCTTTGTGCCACTTTCCTTCGCCTGCCGGAGGCCTAAGCTTGTTCCCATGATCTGTAACGCCTAGGACATCTACTGTAGAGGTCTGCCGGGGATAGACTGGTCAAGCCCCAGAGGAAAGGGACGGACAAAGTCAAAGGAAGATAGATGAAAGAGGAATAGGGCAGAGGCTGCTGAAGGGTAGACGGGAGCTGTGGGAGTGATGGGATGATGGAGAAGAAAAAGGGGAAAGGGCAGAGAGGCTAGAGATTTCTCTTACTGGGAGTTCAGACCAGGATAGATTGGACTGCTGGGTGGATGACTGGTGCAGAATACAAAATGATGATCAGACAAAAAAAGGCAGATGCAAAACTGCGAGTAGGCAGCGGTACAGATAGAGAGATCAAAGGAAGACGGGGTGATAGATAATGAAATTAAAGTTATGTGTGGGAAGGCTGACGTGTTCTTGATAGAGTGAAGGAAAAGTCCTGAGACGGATCAAGCTTTTCAGGCACGTGACAACAAGGGATACAAAGAAACAGATAAAGAGATCAAGAACCAAATAATTAACTAGAGACAGAAGAACAGGCCACTTCAGTCACAGCAACCAAAGCTTTGTGTTGGGGGGAGGGCAATGAAAGTTCGCACTGTCTTCATCTGGATTATTCATGTCGTAATAACAGCAATGAAATAAAGATGAAGTACAATCAGCTTTCTGCTTAATGTTCTTTTTACAACTGTGTCCAAAATAATTTACTCATTAAATATTTACTGAGCACTACACAGGGACATCAATGTAGAGGACTATATAGTGTGTCTGATGGCAGAATGAAATGGAATTTCAGACAGTATGGCCATAGTTAAAATCTGGCTGAGGTGTAAATAGATTGCTGCAGGGACGATGGATTTTTGTAGACCAAGCTGGAAGTTAGCATTGCCCTGGTTCCCTCGACAGCAAGCCATTACTGCAGAAAATAAGCTCTGTGGCAAACAAAAGCTTATATATGTTTTGTTCAGCAAGATATTCTTCACAAATGAATACCACTTTTCTGATTTTTGAAAGGAAATGCAATCGCCAGCAGGAAAAAAAGCGAATAAACGAACTGGTGCATGAGTTCATGTCACCACCTTAATTAATTAGTGTTTCATATGATGATGTTTAATACACTTGACAACTTCTCTAGTCTCATTTAGCCACCAGCAACTGCCGTTTTAAGACATGTAAAAGCTTCAGAATTCACAAGTGGGGTGTTTACTGATGTACTTTATGTCGTGGAAAAAACACCTGAAAATCTCTTCAGCATCTAACCAAAACCCATCCACTGTACACTCCTTTTTCCAATTTATTGCAGTTTAATTTGAGTCCACTTTATATGGAATACTAATTCGTACTAGGCATTGGGACATCCCTACAAAGTTTGGTTCATTTTTAAATGTACAATTCTTGGACAAATAAAGGACTTTTCACACTCCACTTAGACCAGGGCTAAAAGCATTCATAGAAACACCTTAGCACCAGGCTAAGGGAGCTGAGAGATCTTTCACACTCACGCATTCCTGGCACATTCTTAAGAGGGCTAACCCCGACTTTAGCCGAGGGCTTGCTGGCTCTTCTCCGGAACAGGTTTAGCTCCAAGTTTGTAGGGTTACTCCAAGCCCCCAGGAGGGGCGCTAGGTTTTGAGGCCAGTTTGACATAGTGGTCTTACTGTGTAATGAAAATGTCATGTGATGTTGCCCAGTTGCCCCAAAAGGCTTTTTCTTATTAGCTTAGATTGTGAAAGAAGTGGCTGTAAAATGGTGGATTCATTTTTTAAGCATCACAGCCCCTGTGAAATGATTTCAGGATTTGATCTATTTGACATGTCTGTGAATGTTCTCATTCGTCCAGGTCACTGTAATCTCAATAAAGGATTAAGATTAAATTATTTTATTGCCAAGTTAGAGGCAGGCTAAACTGAAAGTTAGCTGCTCGGACGGCAGAAGTCTCTAGTGTGCTTGCTCTATTGGCTGCACAATATGAAAGATCTGGCATGGAAGTCGCCATCATGGACCACTGAACAGCATCGCCAATCACAGCTTTGTAGACAAGATTAAGAAGTCATCTTCCTGTGTAGCTTTCTTGCTAGCAAAAAGTACAAGCAGTCAAAGCGTTCAGGACAGGTCCTGAACAAGCTAGACAGAATATCTAAATTACGCAAGAGCACTTGGAGCTTGGAGAGCACAGATTTTACCCCGCAAGGGTGGCTGAAATTGAGTGGCTGAAATTAGCCTGTGTTAGATGTGATAGACAGATGGTTCATCCAATCACCTGCTAAGTGTTTTTTTTTTTTTTTTGTTTTTTTAAGTACCTGCCCTTTTCCTTACAGTTTTAAGGACAACAAACCTTCTGGCATGTCAGGTTAACATAGATCTCAGTCAAGGCAGAATGCCTAATCTTGCAATGTTAATGAAATTAATGAAATCTAGCAATGTTAATGAAAAATAATTTGTGTATCTGCCCCGTGATTTGGATCTGCTTCAAAACTTTAATACTTCTTCCATGGCCCACGGTACACCCTTCCATCAAGTGTCCGTAATCCTGCTGACAGACAAACAAACAGCCCAAAAAACACAATCTCCTTGACGGAGGTAATAAACCCCTCAACTACAGGAGAAAACTGTGCAAGTACAGTAGGTCAAAGTTGCTATGACATCAGTCTGTACGCTGTGAAGGATGTTAACAACAGACAGCTTGGGTAATAATTTATAGCTTAAGTTTTGCTTTAATAGTGGGTTGTTTCTTGCCACAAGCACCTTTTAGCAGTCACACATTTTCAGATCCCGGTGTGTATCATGTCTGTAATAATTTATATGTCTGTGTCAGTAAATTCAGGTTCTTTGGGTTTCATCTAGCATTTACAGTGGCATGCAAAGCCACAGTGATTTTCCACCACGCTCCGCTGAACTGTACAAACTAGGAAGCAGCTCGTGCTCAAGGTGCCCTAGTAAGACATCAGGGGGGAGAAATGCATAGGTGATACAATTGACTGTAATCTCAATGAAGCAAACAGTCAACAGGGCTTTCTGGCACCAGGCTCCGGAGGCTATAATGGAGGTGGCGTTCAGTGTATAGCCGGGTTGGCTCAGCATCGATCGGTGTTCATTAACCCCTGCTGGCTCCTCATCCATCATTCTGACTCCACTGTTTCTATTGTTCCACTGCACAGTGCGCACTCCGTAGGATTATCTGGGTGATCCTCATCCTCCCCCCACCTTTTCCTATCCAGTTCTTTCTTCCTTCATGACAGATAATTGGCAGCGTTTCGTCTGTGCAGTTTTTGCTTCCTTTTTTATTCTTCATAAGCTTTGTCACTGATGTTACAAGAGACACATTTGCAGAAACTTCAGCGCAGGTCTTATCACCCTTTGAATGTATTAAAATTAAGCTTGATTAGAGATGATCAGGTTCCCAAAGCCCTGACTGTTCTCATTAACCAGCCCCATCATAGACACATGGCTTGCAGCATCAGACAAATCACTATTCCAGCTCTTTGTGCATATGTTTAGTTTGTGAAACTATCTCTGGCCCAAGTGATCACAATTGACAATGTAAAGCCTGTGAGGATTCATGGATTTAGAATCAACTGGATTTGCATTGATTTTTCCGCCACGTAAAGAGACTCGGAAATTCCTCTGCCACTTTCCACGTCCAGTGGATGACAGACAGTACCAGAAGGAACAGCAGCGAATGAAAAGATCTCTTTGTAGTTTTGTTAAATAATTAATGAAATTGTTCATTCTTTAGGTTGATATGTGTAAACATAACTGTCTTGTATGTCCATACACTACTTATGAGATCAGGGTCTGGTTAGTCATGTAAAAGTTTTATTGCTTTTTCCTTGCAAAAACTTGAGTGCATTGGGACGTGTCACATTGTACAGATTTGCTTCCTGCGTATCAAAGGAAATGTAGTAATATAGCATACATTAGAACCGCTCAGTCAGACAGAAAGAGGATATTTATCTTTTGTGTTTGGCACAAAAGAGGCAGGTGAAGATTGGATCTGTAAACTCGCATCACATTACCGGATAATCTCGGCTGAACATCGGCACCAACTGAGGTGTGGCCCGAAACTCCTGCAGTGTGTGCCCAGCTCTGGAGATATCAGCTGTAGAGATGTCTGCCTTCTCTGGAATATTAATGGAACTAGATCGCACTCAGCTTGTGGTGCTCAAAGTGCCAAAATTTAACAGCAGTGTCTCTTTCCAGAAATCATGAACCGGTTGCTCAAGATAATCCACAGACCTTGTGAGCATTTCCAAGTGGGAATTATTTTCTTTCTGCTACAGCACTCACCAACTGTATCATTGTGCAGATGGAAGCATCTACTCAAGTACCAGGAGAATGTCGTAAGTGCACCCATGAGTAGATGCATGCTTTCCTCCGTGCAATGATATAGTTGGCAGACAGTAGAAAGAAAAGTCCCTACATAAAACTTCTCTCAAAAAGGTGTGTTGATTATCTTGAGTAAGCATGATTTCTGAAAAAGAGACATTGCAGTTGATTTTTTCAAACGTATTTTATGAGCACCATCTAGTTTCATTATATTCAAGAGAATGTGACACCTGCACAGCCGATATCTCCAAAACTTGCAGCTCAAAACAAAACAATGTAGATGGATAAATAGGACTACAGAAAATAGGAAAAAATGTATTGTTGAATTTGGGTAGAATGCTCCCTTTAACAACTGAAAATACTTATAGATGTTGTGGCAAATCCAGCCAATTGGGCAAGCTAGCAACTCTGTTTTGATATTAAAATACCTTAAAAAATTGAATTAAATCCTTCATATTATCATTGGAATTACATTAGATACATTCGTCCTTGCACAGCCAACACTGTTAAGTTAAATTATTTCTGATTATGTAATATTGTGTTAAGAGCATCCATCCGTCCATCCACCATTGTCCATAACCACTTATCCTGCCCGGTTGTTGGGGGGCTCAAGCCTGTCCCAGCTGACACTGGGCAAGAGGCGGCGTTACACTGTGGACAAGTCACCAGTTCATCGCAGGGCTGACACAGAGAGACAAACAACCACTCACGCTCACATTCACACCTACGTGCAATTTAGAGTTCTCAATTAACCTATTATGCTGCATGTTCCTGGACTGTGGGAGGAAGCTGAAGTACCCAGAGAGAGAACCCACGCGGGCACAAGGAGAACACGCAGACTCCACACAGTAAGGTCCTGCCTCCAGCCACAACTCCCCAGCTAAGAGCAGTATTTAAAAAACAGTACCACCTATTAAAACTACATGAGGCGGAATTGGTTTTGACTGCTGTCCCCCATGACCTTAATGCATTAGAATTTTTAAAAAGGTTGGAATGATCTAGCTCTGGTGTGTGTGAGTATTGCGGTTGGAAGGACTAATGCTAATACAGTTTTGTTTTAATATTAAGTGGAAATATGTGAATATGTGTTTGAGTTGACCCTGTGAACACTGACATATTATCACTATGTGCCACCCATTGAACCCAGGTCTGTTATTAACTTCCCTTTTAGCTCTGTTTTGGACTCCTCCACAGATTGTTTTGCTGATAGATGCTGGACTATTCCACCTGCTAGTTTCTAATTTTGTCTCTCTGTTGTTTGGCACTGAACATGTAGCATAGGGTGGGTTTATTTGAGATTTTCACTGAAAACAGTTACCTGGCATGGTTGGTAAAAGAGGCTGATAAGAGCCGAAAACCAAACAATGAGCTGAAACGCTCCATGGAAATCCATAGATTCACCCAGCTGGGGTACAATTCTCTGTGGGTTTGTCACACAGAAGACCCATTTTACATCACTCAATAGTCATTTGAACCATTGTGTACCACAGTATTGTTTTACATTACATTGTGTTCATTTGACATTTGGCATGAGTTCCTGGGTTGTACATTAGAGAAAAACCCTGGCCAGGCTCTGTACTAACTGGAGTAAAACCAGAATTCCAGTTCTTTCAAATATAAATTTACGGTTGTCTGTTTGTTACAATTACAACTGCCTTTGGTGACCTCCAGTTTTGTAGGTATGAAACAAAGATGAACCTTCACAATATCGTCTCACTAACAGCCTGTAGGGTTAAGGAAGGACGTGCTGCTAGAATCAATGTTTCCATGGTAATTATCCTGCCACTGATTTTAGGACAAACGCAAATATTGTCCTGCAGTTATGTCACTTCAGCATCATTTCTTTGGGCCAGTCCAAAGGTGTGGTGGTCACACCAGCCTGTTTTATGCAAGCACCGCTCAGTTGATATTCTGTCTCATACCCATCACTCTAGCTGCATATGTGCTTATCTTTGGCTTCGGGGCCTCGCAGAAAGTCCTGACAGCTGAATCATGCACACAGAATGCTGATATAGACATTTTTTTTTTCTGGAAGGAGAAGAGATTTGTTTCATTTGATCTCGTCACGGTGCGGGGAGGGGTTAACCGTGCCAGAAGTGTTTATTAGCATCAGAGAAGCTGCCCTTCTCCAGCTCCCTCCGCCTGCCAAGGTGTTCAGCGCAGATACAGGCCGACACTGACGGGAGCATGTTGGCGATTAAAACACAAGCCAACTCCCGGCAAATGGACGGCAGTTGACCTCTGGGAAGCCTGGAGGAGGGGGGATATTTTGATGTTACGTATGCAGTAGTAGAAGGGTAACATGGATCTTAAAATGAAGAGACAGACAAGCCTAGTACATTAAGTGTTGCATTTGTTGTACAGGTTTAAAACAAAAATGGGTCGCTCTTTATTTTACAGTACACTAATAAGACATAAGAAGTCGTACTTTGTATCAACTGAAAAAAAATAAAAATAATATGTTCTTTATTAGATAGTATGGGATTTTTTATTTGATGTTTATTAGTATAACCTTCATAAGGTTGTAATTACAGGCACATAACAGAACTGTACTTTAAACTCAAGTGTATTGTTTCCCACTGTCAGACCCTGATCAGACTTTATTAGAGAGTAATTAACAAAACATTACAACTGAACTGTACTATAAACTAATGTGTATTATTTTTCACTGTTAGACCCTTATTAGACTTTATAAGACTGTAGTTATGGACACATTACAACAGCACTATACTGTAAACTAACGTGTACTCTTTCCCTCTGTGAGATGCTTAATAGACATTAATCGATGGTCATTACAGACATATTACAATATAACTGTACTGTAAGCTAAAATGTATTATTTGCAGCTGTTTGACTCTAATTATACTTTATTAGAAGGGAATTACGGACACATTACAACAGAACTGTACTGTAAACTAAAGGTGTATTGCTTCCCATGTTACACCTTTATTAGACTTTATTAGAGTGTAATATGGGCGGCATGGTGGTGCAGTGGTTAGCACTGTCGCCTCACAGCAAGGTTCTGAGTTCAAATAGCCCAGCCGGCTCGGGGGCTGGGGAGTTTGTGGCTGGGGCAGGACCTTACCGCGTGGGTTCTCTCCAGGTACTCGGGCTTCCTCCCACAGTCCAAAGACAGGCAGCGCAATAGGCTAATTGGTGACTCTAAATTGCCTGTAGGTGTGAGTGTGAGTGGTTTGTCTGTCTCTATGTGTCAGCCTTCAGATGAACTGCCAACTTGTCTAGGGTGTAACCCTGCCTCTCGCCCAATGTCAGCTGGGACAAGCTCCAGACCCCCCCTTCTCCAACCCGTCAGGATTAGTGTTTATGGACAACGGATGGATGAGTGTAATATGGGACACATTACAACATTACTACTTCCCCATTTAAAATCTTTATGTGAACCAACTAAAGGTCAAAATTCTACACATAGCAGAATATTTTGTCTATGGGTGACGGCTCAGACTTACTGTAATACTGTAGGCAGATAATGTGATTTGATCAAAGAAGTAGGCATTGGTCTTGGCAACTCCGCCAACTGTATAGGAAGAGCTAAAGATGGTTTGTCTCAAGTACCCTTGGTACCCTTTTATTAAGTCAAATCATTATCTAAGAAAGGGTCAAGAACATATAAATAACTACTAATGTAGTGAAAATGGAACTGGAAAACTGTTAGAGGTTTCCGTCCTAGCTCCGTCTTTCAAAGACAGCATCAGTGTGTGAAGCAGGCAATCCCTCCCTGAGCAAGAACACTTGATTTATTAAACCTGCTGTTACTAAAAAATGAATCACAAGCGAGGAAGGCCGACGCATGCTCGCTCGCACCAGACCTTTTGCCATTCTTTGCGAGCTAGGCGCTGTGTTTTACTCTCCGCCTGAGATCGGATGAAAATTTAATGCTCCTTGTGGGTAAATTGGGAAGCCTGTGATGTAAACTTTGCATCATGCCTGTTGGTTAATGCACAGAAGCTGGCAAATTGCATGAATTAAGCCCAGCACTGTTCAGATGTCAATTGGCTAATGCATATTAAACTTTGTATTTGGCACTGGCATCATCAGGTCCTAAACTGTGCATCAGGGATTGGTGAGGAATGGTAAATTAACCTGTATTGAGTGGGTTTAAAATCCCAATGAATAATTGAAACAAGACTTTGAATAATTAAAATCGACCTTGTAGTCCTTCACATTAGAGTGGAGGTTCCTCTGATTGCTGTTGTTGTTTTTAATCTTGTTATTTCCATATGAATGCCTCGAAGGCTACATGGTGAGAAAAGCATGGTTTTGGTTGGCTTCAACCGCCTGAAAGACAATGAAAATGAGCACAAATTTACATCTGCACACAAATACACAACAAATTAAGCAGCATCCATCTCTCTGTCCCCCTTCTTTTCCCTTGCAGGCACGCACACACAGCAAGGTGTCAATCCGCTAGCAGCCACAGTCTGTATTGAAACACACTGTTTATGCCGAATTCGGCGTGCCAAGAGAGAAGCAGAGGGTGCCAGTTTGTTTGCTGTTACTGCCAGCCAACCTTGACTTCAAAGCAGTCTTTGAAGTGAACTTCCACATCAAAATAGAACTGCATTTGCAAAAAACAACCCATGGTCATTGCCAGCGGATCTTTAGCAGGAATCACCATCTGAGCATGTCACCAATTCGAGCTTTTGGTCCTGTGGTCTGCAGCTCAGGGGCAAATGTTGCTTCTGATCCTGACTGACTGAACAGCCTGAGATCACGGGGATAGAATTCTGTTTTAGGGTGGATCTTCCCTTACAGGATAACCCACTTATTACAACATGGGTCTTATTGTTGTAGTTTTAGCCAACATTGCTATTAGAATTGCACCTGCCATGTTTGTTGCTGATATTTGGGAGTGTGATGTCACATTGCTAAAAAGAAGTTATACGAAACAAGAAACAACCCTTGCCAGATGATTAGGCAGGTTGTAAATATACCTCACATCAGACAAACACATTTGAAATGAAAACCAAACCATGAAATTATAATATATTAATACATAATGGATAAGGGCTGTCACAATATCAGATTTTGACAACATGATTATCCTTGCCAAAAGAATTCACATTGCTGTAGTTATAGATATTTTGAAAAAAATCTAGAGGTCAAACTGATCTTTACTGCAACTTACTGTTTATTGTGTATTTTGTCTCTTTTTTGGAGTGTACAAGTACAAGGTGGAGAGTATGTAACCAGAACTGTATCTTGATTTAATACCTACAATATGTTTAAGAGGTGCTGTGTTATTTACACAACATTAACATGTGGATTATTAACATGGTAATTTTCTAAATATCAGGGTTATTGTCAATACTGGTATATTGTGACACCCCTATAATGGATATTATGGATCACAGTCTACAGACCGACTTCCTGGTTCAACTGTAAACTTATCATACACAGCTGGTATAACTTTCTGTTGTCCATGCAATGCGTTTTGCAGCCTGAGTCCCATGGGCATATCTAAGCTGCCTTCCCGGGCCTGGCTTCAGGACAGGAGTACCCCTTCCTCTAATCTGACCCAGGTAGCTTTTTCCCCAAATTACCACTCCATAAGACTTTTTGAATCATGTACTGACCTTTTCCCTTGGACCAATTTGCCATTGGTTGAGTTTCTTTCCCTTTTCCTAGCCTAATTCAAGCATACCTTACGTTTTGCTGCTGCTACTCCATAAAGGCATGAATATCCTCTCAAACGGATAGTGGCGTGGACAGACACATATTACTTCTGTTTATACTACATTCTGGAGTTTGCTTGGAGGATGCATTCCACGCATGCACAGACGATATTTCATAGCTTATTGTAGTGTAGCGGCTTCGTGAACAAGTCTGCGTGGTCACATCAAATTGGACAGAGCACAGAGCCTACACGAACAATTTCTGGGGACCCTAATAGACCTTGCATATTCACTGTGTATAATTTTGGTTTAAGACTTTGTGTATCCCTCTTGCATGACCCCTCACCTGGGACCTGGGGACAGTGTTCTTTGGGTAACCCTTCCAGGGTTTATAACCTCTTGCAACACAGATCCCAGTGGTAGTGATTCTTTGAGGTAGAGCCTGGATGTGAAACTACTGATTTCGCAGTCAATCATCATCCAGATGCTCATCTATGGCTTTGGGTAATGACTTAAAGAATGAGATCATGGATACAAGCTTTTGAAACAAGTTTCCTTCATGGATGGCTGGGCTCACCCTGAGACATCCAGAGGCATGTTGTAGTAGAACCACTGTTTCATCAAGTCAAAAGAGCTAGTTGAGATAATTTAGTCATCTGGTTAGGATGCTTCCTGGACGTGTTCTTGTGGAGGTACTCTGGGCACGTCCAACCAGAAGGAGAAGCTGGGGAAGACCCAGAACAGGCTGGAGGCATTAAGTGTCACCTTGGCCCGGGAACTCCTCAAGGATGCCTCAGGACGAACTGAAGGACGCAGCTTGGGATAAGGGCGTGCTTAATCTAGATTAGAAGGATGGATGATACAACCTGTTTTATCATCGAACGACTCATTGTTCCCTCCTTCAATCAAACTTTATTTTAGTGATCTTTCGACATTTTGGATTACTCTGGTACAATTCTATTGTCTGTAAGAGAACTGACTATGAAAAGTTAAAAATAAGAGCCATGATCCTTTAAGCCCATTATCCCATCAGAGCATCCAGTCTGTTGAAATGAGTTTGAGTTTCGTCATCCATAGATATCCAGAAAGATATTTGAGTAGAACCTTTACCTTTTGGACACCTCCCTGGGCATCCCGTGGGAGCAGAACAGGGGCAGACCCAGAACATGCTGGAGGCATTATAGTATCACCTCTGGCCCAGGAACACCTCAGAATGCCCCAGGAAGAGCTTGGGACCAGCCAGAGAAAAGGACTTGGTGATTGGATGGATGGATGGATGGATGGATGGATGGATTAATGGATGGATGGATGATGATGGATGGATGACTGGATGGATTAATGGATGGATTAATGGATGGATGGATGGATGGATGGACAGCCTGTTTTATCATCTAACCACTCATTGTTCTCTGGTTCATCAAACTTTATTTTACAGATGTTGCCATCTTTCAACATCATTCAACATCTCAGCAATTACTTTGAGTACAATTCTACCATACATGAGAGAACTGACTGCGAAAAAGATGACAATAAGAGCTATCATACTTAACCAAATGATCCTTTAAGTCTGACATCCTCTCAGAACATCAAGTCTATAATGTTCTTCTCATGTGGTGCACATAAGGATGTATAGGGGAGGTATTCCTACTCCACTTCTGTGTGTGTGTGTCTCTGTGGAAGAGTGTGTTCCTGTGCACGAATATGTTCAGCGCTTCACTGTAGGCTTGGATTTATGCACCCGTGAAGACTGTGAGTGTGTGTGTGTGTGTGTTCTCGTCGCCCATGAGGAACAGCCCGGGGGAGGCTAACACACTGTAACAGAGCGAGGCAATGAGCCAGGATCACTGTTGGGTTCCACTGGGAAATAACATGTAAAGAGCTGCCTGTCAGTGCGGGGGCGAGCCCAGGGAAATAACCCGGGATTGGTGCGAACCTCTGCCGTCTCTCTCTGATGTTAATTCCCCATACTGGGCAAACACACACATTTCACATGTACAAACTCACATACCGCTGCTTCCTCTGTTTCTTTCTCATATGTCACACAATGCATGGATAACATTTCCCTGCCACACAAACAGTAATCCAATTTTTACACACATACACACACAGCGATACCCTCGCATCTTACAGTTCCCCCCATGGTGCACACGCCCTGGAGACACACAGTGTAGCTCATATGCAGAACACTGACTGACACACTCGTATCTCTTCCTGCAGTGTCTCTCATACGCTCACACTCCCCTCCCGAGGCCCAAATAGTCGAGCAATGACATCTGCCTTTGTAGTGCGGTTGCCTCCGTTGCAACGCCAATGGAACTGTTGCGTGTTTTCTCTCTGCTGTTCATCATTACTTGACTTTATTACTAAAAGATGTCCCACAGAGCGGCAGCAGTCGGCGAGCAGTGGGATCATATCACACCAGTTCAAGGGGGGTTGCGATTTCTGCGTCACTCGCATGCATATGTCGAGCCTCTGGGCAGATTCGGTTCAACGTTTTAACTGGAGCAGATCATGTTAATGATGACGAGGATAGAGATAATGAAATGGAGAATGTGGGCACATGATGCCTCAGTGTAAGAGCAACTTAGAGTAGAGAAAGATCCAGTGACACATAATATCTACGTCAAGTGCTGTTTTTGCCTCGTGCAGCAAGTGGATTGGTTTGTTGCACAGACATAACAATAAGACATGTTGAACCTGAAGTCACAGGGCAGCTCATTGGAGGAAAGAAGTGAATAAAGAGATCTGGAATGTTTTTCTTTCATAGAAGTACCAAAATCA
This sequence comes from Lutjanus argentimaculatus, assembly GCA_034769285.1. Classification (NCBI taxonomy): domain Eukaryota; kingdom Metazoa; phylum Chordata; class Actinopteri; order Lutjaniformes; family Lutjanidae; genus Lutjanus; species Lutjanus argentimaculatus. The sequence goes on from JAWZSL010000061.1 coordinate 1,689,026, forward strand.
GTCTTAGCTTCTCTGTCTGTGCTTCCTGACCTCCCTACTGTCTGTGGCACTTTATCTCAAAGCCCACTGGTTCCTACTTAAGATGTAAATCTTTAAAAACAGGTCACATATATATAGTATTCTTCCAAAAAAAAAAAAAAAAGGGCTCTTTTCAAAATAGCTTGGCGCTGTAGTGTTTAAAACATGCTTCCAGCATAGCAGGTGAATTGTGAATTTTAATTCCAGTGTGCAATAATCAGGTGTATTATCATCATTCTATGTGCAATATGAATATTCCCTCAGTGCACTGGTATAAATTCAACTGCTGAGTCTCCTTATATTGTGTTTTCTGCTCCTGTTTTTATATTTCCCCTGTTTATAGTGTTCCTATTAGTATTTTTATATTTCCTCTGTTTAAATTGTTAAATTGTCCTCTTGCTTACATTTTTATAAGTTTTTTTTATTTTTTGTTGATGCTTCTTTATATTTTTACTATCCACTTGTTGCTGCTGCAACACTGTAAATTTCTCTGTTGTGGGACTAGTAACGGAATATCTTTATCTTATCTTATCTCTTAGCTATGTGAATGGCAATGTTGGATGATCGGTCACAGTACAACATTTTTTCATGCTAATTAGTAATGTTCGCACAATTATATTTTAAAATTCAGTAAACATGGCAAACCTTATACATTAAAAATTTACAATAAGGGTATATTAATTGACATTAGAAAACAACAGTTAAAAACAACAGTTTGCTCCTAGAAATTGCTTAGCTGTGAACTTCATGACATACATATTACTTAACATCTGTATCAACCATATGCTCATCTTGTTAGGACCTTAATTAACATGTAAACCCTTAATAAATGTTAGTAAGACACATTTGTTTACAGTTAGTTAATGTAATTAACTAGGTAATGCTTATTACTGTATTAACTAATGTTAATAGCATTTTTAATTAACAATTTCATTTAGCTTTTATCCAAAGTGATGTACATCTGGGAGCTGATACAACTCAAGCAAGGATCTAGTCAGAAGAGACAACATGAGTAAGTGCCATGAAGCGAGTTCAAGACTGACAGGATGTTGGTGCCTACAGGCAGTGCAAATGGCAATGCATGGAGTGCATATGATGCATTGGCTTTTTTTTTTATATCTTGTGCTATCAATCAAGTGAAAAGGTGTTCACAAAAGAGCTGTCTTCAGTCTTCAGTCTTCTCTTAAAGACTGAAAGGGACTTTGCCGATCCAAACGAGTTAGGTAGCTCATTCCAGGGTATTCTAGGTAGCGACTTTGGGCCCTGTTGTGGTGGTTGAATCAGGTGTCTTTCATTGGCAGAGCATAGTGAGCAGGAAGGAGCGTAGACCTGAATGAGGGAATTCAGGTAGGTGGGAGCTGTTTTAGTTGCTTTTTTGTAGCCAACTGTCAGGGTTTTGAATTTGATTCAGGCAGCAAGTGGAAGCCAGTGAAGCGATCTGAACAGCAGGGTGACGTGCTGTTTTTGGTTGATTGAAAACCAGGCGTGCCGCTGCAATCTGGATCATCTGTAGAGTTTTAAATGCGCATGCGGGGAGGCCTGCCAATAAGGAGTTGCAGTAGTCAATGCATGATATTACAAGAACCTGAACCAGAAGGAAACCAGCATCACTGAGCAATCGAGGCCACATGGACCTTTAAGGTTAGCTGGTTGTTGATCATGACGGCCGAGTTTCGCGCAGACTTTGTAGGTGTGAGCTGGGTTGAGCTGGCTTTGTGTATTTGCACTAACAAAGCAACGCCGGCATAAAGGCGCCCCATTGTGTCCTTTTACACGGTGAGCCCACATCGCGGAACCAGAAGAGACGTGACATAACACAACAACGCACTGGTCAGCAAGTGATTCTGCTTGTCTGCTCTTTGCTACTCACACGCAGAGCTGATAATCTCATGGATTTATAACATAATTATCTGTTCCTGGATAAACGGAGCATCGCCTCTTCAACATGAGTTAGAAAGATCACCCTCTGTGATGATCTGTGGGGAGGATTCCTCTCCTCCTGCCCGTCTGTGTGCGTGTCTGCTTACTGCATGCAGCTCTGTGTCAGCGCTGTAAAAACTGTCCGCTCGTCTCTTTCTGCTTGAAAAGGCTGACAAGTATGTGGATTAAGTACTTAATTTAAAGAACACAATCACAAACGACAGGGAACATGTAACTCAGCAGTGTCCTGACATGGTGTGCCATGTCAGGGACACAATATTTCCACCATGAAGAGGCTGTGTAAACGCTAATGATCAGTAGAGACATTCGTTAATTGGATGTTTGAGCTTCACCGTGCAGAAAGGCTGTTTTCACAATCATCTGTTGAAAGTAGAAAGTTGGTGTCAGAAAGTCAGTGCTTACTGAAAAACTGATTTTAAGAGCCTACAAGCATTATTTTTGACATCACAAGTTCTTAAATCAGTCGTGGTCCAAATTTGCAACTTGTACAAGTGTGATGGACACACTTGAAGTGCATGTACACTGAGAATGGACTTTATAGTGAAGTAGGTGACATCTTGAGCCCAGCAGGAAAACTTAAGAAAGGAACTAAATTTGTATATTCTGATATTCTGGAATTTGTAATGAGGTAGAAGGTGTAGATGCCTTTATATGGATTTTAATGTGGAAATTTTACCTTTTGTGGAAAATCATATCAGACACACATTGTTTCAGGCATACATATGTATGTATGGCGGTTCCATGGTGTAATGGTTAGCACTCTGGACTCTGAATCCAGCGATCTGAGTTCAAATCTCGGTGGGACCTGTTACAAGGCCTTGTGGGCTGTCAGGCTGAAACAGCAAAACACATACATGTTTATTGAGATGGCAGTAGCGGGAAAACGCTAGAAAGGAACTACATTTGGAGATTCTGGAATTTTTAATGAGGTAGAAGGTGTAGATGCCTTTTTAAGGATTTTAATGTGGAAATTTTACCTTTTGTGGAAAAAAAAAACCAACACATCAGACAGACATTGTTCCAGGCAGACTATTTGTGAACGTGTCTATTTGTGACGGTTCCATGGTGTAATGGTTAGCACTCTGGACTCTGAATCCAGTGATCGAGTTCAAATCTCGGTGGGACCTGTTCCAGAGCCTTGTGGGCTGTCAGGATAGAAACAGCAGGTTAAGGTTCTCCTTTACTGGAAGCGCATTTATTGGGATGGCAGTAGCTCGAGGACTTAGCTGGGGAACCTGAAGGTCGCTGATTCAAGTCCCTCACTCTGACATCTCTCTGATTCATGGGTCCTGTTTGTGAATGTGTGTGAAAAATTTAATTTCCCCTCTGGATTAAAAAGTATGCCTTCTCCTTCTTCTTCTTAATACATGGATCGTGGAGCTGACAAATATGTGGTTTAAGTACATAACTGAAAGAACACAATCACAAACAGCAGGGAGCGTGTAACTCAGCAGCGTCCTGACCTGCCATGCCAGCTCACCCTTTTATACAGATGTTGATCCGGCTCTGTTATGGCTCTGGCTACCTCCCTTGGCGAATCAGAGACTGAACGAAACTGACCCCCGTTTTACCTCCACCACATTTTGCCCTCTGTACCTTTTACACAGGTGAAACAAGGTGAAATAAGTCTACAAGCATTATTTGTGACATCACAAGTTCTTAAATCAGTCGTCATCCAAATTTGCAACTTGTGTGACGAACTCACTTGAAGCCGCCCGTGCATGTACACTGAGAATGGACTTTATAGTGAAGTAGGTGACATCTTGAGCCCAGCAGGAAAACTTAAGAAAGGAACTAAATTTGTATATTCTGATATTCTGGAATTTGTAATGAGGTAGAAGGTGTAGATGCCTTTATAAGGATTTTAATGTGGAAATTTTACCTTTTGTGGAAAATCATATCAGACACACATTGTTTCAGGCATACATACATATGGCATATGGCGGTTCCATGGTGTAATGGTTAGCACTCTGGACTCTGAATCCAGCGATCCGAGTTCAAATCTCGGTGGGACCTGTTACAAGGCCTTGTGGGCTGTCAGGCTGAAACAGCAAAACACGATACTCTTTAAGTGGAGGCATGTTTATTGAGATTGCAGTAGCTCAAGGACTTAGCTGGCGAACCTGATAGTTGCAGATTCGGGTCCTTCACTCTGACATCTCTGTGATTCATGGCTCCTGTTTGTGCAATAGTGTGCAAAATTACAACAGAATGAAAAATGTAATTTCCCCTGGGCTTTAAAAAAGTATGCCTTCTTCTTCCTAATACATGGATTGTGAAGATTTGTAAATCACTCCTAAAAAAAAGTTGGCTAATTTTATGGGAAAGGCCAGGCCTTGTAGTTTTTAGCAAACGTTACTCAAACAGAGGTAAACAGTGCATTTGACAAGGACTGTTTTCAACCACAGATTTTGTGGGAATAAGCATTTATGGCAGCAAAATAAACAGTGCCCATTTGCGTTGCAGTGAAGAAACATATCATCCATGCATGTCTCAACATGTTTTTTCTTATTGCCTGCTAACGGTGTGGCCATGTGTGTTTTTTTGGTCAACAATAAAGTTCAGTTTTTTGGCTATATGAGAACTACTTGTTCGAAGGATCATTTTAGTGCTGGTTTTGGTCTTTCAGCGATTTAAAAAAAAAAAAAATCACCAACTTTCCTGAAACTGATTCTGATACCTGAGCTTTGGTGAATACAGAGTACTGATGTGACATGAGTGTGTAAAGAATTTGCCATCTGGGATGCTGCTGGAATGTAACAGGATCCTGTTTCGGAGCTCTTCAGTTACATGTTATCTGATCGTCTGATCTGGTGACAGACTTGCGTACTCACTGATACGCAATCCAGCATTTTAGGCTATATCAACAGCTACAGCTATCGGACCACCCTACTCTAAATGTACTGATTGTTTCTTTTGCTATTTAACATACAGTTAGACACAATCTATGGCCTTTTGCAGCCTACACATACAGGAAGTTGCTGGCAAAAAGAAACTTAACTCTATATTGTTTCTATTTTACTGATTATATCTTCACCACTTCTTTTCCTCTCTCCCTGGCAGATAACAGCTTTTGATGAGCTCCAGGCTGACTTCAAGGTGCCGATTGATCAGGGCAACCCACTCCATGCGGTAGGTTCAGTCTCGCTACTCATTTCCATTCATGCCTCGACATGTTTCCTTAGATTACTCTCTTGTTTATGTGTGGAGGGCAATTGCGGGCCCATGTGGAAAACAATCCCAATCAATTTATTGAGTGGCACATTAATACAGAACACTACATCAGGAGGTTCTCTGTCTCATCTTTCACACTTCCCCAGTCTATATTCCTCTACTTTCTCTCTTTCTCCATTAATTTTAAATCAAGCTGCTGCCAGCGTGCTGGTACTCTCCTCACTTCCTGGCTCTGGAGTTCTCTTATTACAGGGCTTCAGGCCAAAACATCAAGTATGAATGAATCATCTTTTACCAACAAATCCTTAAATCCAAGTATAAATAAAATACAAGAGACAATACAAACAAGGAATCTAGAGTTGGTCTGTTCCTGCAGACACTTAACGGTCCCAATGTACGCCCTCCTACTGAAACTGAAACCCTCGTAGCTCCAGCTAGGATCTGATATAGCTGAGGACAAAATTCCCCTAAAACTGCAAACTCTCTGGCTATCCATCTGCACACACTGTTGACTACTGACTATTACAGAGTGCTCACGAAGTTGCATAACTTATTAATTTATCAAAAACTCGATGCTAAAATTCAGTTGAAAATCTGCCAGTGGAGTCCTGAGACATCCCTGTCCTGTGCTAGAGTTACTTTAACGTTCCCATACACTGGGCAATAGTTGCTTCCCAACCCCACTAGTATCTAAAGAAAGTTGAGCGCTCCCAGCCCAACTTTTGTATAAATTGCGGGGTTTGTGAAGGTGCTGGAAATCCTTGAAGACAATTTTATTGTAGTGATTTCAAGGTCTGAAAGGTGCTTGGATTTTGGATAAAGTGCTTGAAATTGTAATCGCATTACTGTCATAGTAAATTGCATCCTGACTGAATTAGTTATTTTTTTTAAAAGAAATTTGAAAAAGTCTGATATTTACTGAGCCAGATTGTATATTATTAAGTATTAATTGATAAGAATTCAACGGATTAAATTTGTATTAATTGATAATTAATCAATAGTTTGACATGGCATTAATTGTTTCTCATTTGACATTGTTTTGTCTGGTGGAGCCATTTATTTATTAATTAATTCATTTATTAATATAAGAAAAAACGAGGAAAAACAAGAAAAAGAGGAGAAAAATTAGATAAAAATGTGTGTAATTAATTATTAATGATTCATCAACTAATCAGGTGTTAGCATTTTCAACTATCAGTTAAGGAAAGTGCATAAAATGCAGATCCCTTAAAGGGAGCCAAGTGTACTTGTCATGTTTTTTTTAAATTCATCTCCTGTCTGTAGAATTCTGTCACAAAACATCATTATGGACGATATTAGCACAATAACACCTGATTTAATGCGATGAAGAGGTGAAATAATCATTTTTTATATAAATGTGTTATTTACCACAGCTGTAAAGTGCTGGAAAAAAACTTGAAAATGCACCTTTAAAATGCTTGAAAAGTGCTTCAATTTAACGTTGGAAAAAGTCTACGAACCCTGAAATTGTGATTTTAGTTGACATGAGCAAATCTGATTTTGAGGACCTCAGAACAGACGAAGTCTTAAGGACCCCTGTGATTTCTAGCGACCCCCTAAGGGGGGCCCGGACCCCAGGTTGGGAACCAATGGTCTAATTAAATCTAAAAAGCCATAGTGATATGATAAAGAGAAAAATTACCCATTTCCGATTTGTGATTCTGTAAGGATTTACAAATTGCAAATGGATAAATAATCTATCTGATGCTGCTTTCCCAACAGCCCAGCAACAAATAGGGAGAAAGGAGAGGCTCAAATGAATATATCATGGGATGCCTGGGGAGAAATATACATTGCATTTTATGCTGTTTACTTCACTACATTTCAGAGGGAAATATTCTACTTTTCACTCCAGGATATTTATCTGAAAGCTATAGTTACATAAAAAAAAACTATACATTGTTAAAGGAGCAATATGTAGCCACTGTGTGTATAAAAAAAGAGTACTGCAGTTCAAATAGCGAGCTGGGGCCATAAACTATATTAAATAGGTTGTAATCCTGTTTAATATGTAATCTATGGATGAGGGGAGTTGTTTCCCCGTGCCCCCTCCCATCCAGACACAGCAGAGACAGACAGGCTGCAGGAGCTCCACAAGGAGCGCAGGATGCATGCAACCTCTTAAACTGACAATAACAAGCGACGACGAGTTCTTCACTGTAAGTTGATCAGCTCTTTACAACTGTCAGCTGTCTGTCAATGTAAAGTTCAGCCCGTTATCCTGAAAACAAAAGCCCACTGCTCTGAAAATACACACTCTGGATGATGAGTTAAGCGACTGCCTGTCTCACTCCCTGCCAAACTCCATTAACATTTTGCTCAATTTAACAGTTATAAACAAATACACCTTCTACAAGATTATTATTTCTTATGAGTCTTAAACAGACACAATTAAATAGCAGGTAGCAGTGTCACCTCTAAACTTCTTATGTGGTTTCATTCCAGTTGTTAGAGAGACGTATGATGTGTAAATCTTCTCACAACCCCTCAGATTTATCTTGTAACCTTTTGCAGGGGCCCAGTAGTTGAGAAACACTGGACTAAACTAGCTAACTGTATATAAAGTAGATAAAACAAGCTCAACCTCAACCAGCTGCAGCAGTAAAATTCATTATTTATTCTTTATTTGTCACTACAGAATACAGGAAAAAAAATACATTTTAAAAATTGTGATACTAATATAATACTACTAACATTGCAATAATAGTATGGTGCAGTATACACAGTGTTAAGTAGTAACTGATGGGTGTATGAAGGGATGGATGAGGTAGCAGTTAGACCTGTCATGATATTAGCTTTATAGGCTTACTGTATGTGTGTTTGTCACTGACAGATATGGAAAAAGTACTGAAAATCTGTACTCAAGTACAAGTACTGTTATATTGCTAAACTATTACTCAATTACAAGTAAAAGTACTGGTGTTAGAAATATACTTCAGTAAAAGTACAAAGTATTCATCACAAAAACAACTCAGTATAGTTACTTTTAACCATGACGTCACAGTGACCTATCAAAATTAGGGTTGCAAATTTTGAGCATTTTTCTGAACCAGTAGTTGAAAATACTAACAACTGATTCATCATTAATCATTTATAAGATACAAAACACGTCTTTATCCTCATTTTCATGTTGTTCCTGTGTTTTTTTTGTCATCTTATGTCATTTTTAAGTTGAAGTTTAAGTTTCTCCGCCAGACAAAACAATGTCAAATGAGGAACAGTTCCTGCCAAGACTATTGAATAAATATCCATGATTACATTTTTGAATTGGTTCAATTCTTACTGGCAATTAATCGATTAATGATTATTTTGTTTTGTTTTTCGTCTGTATGCCATTGCTGTCACTGGTCCGGTTGTGATCTGATCACGTGATTGGCTGCTAAAATGTAGATGAAAAATCTGGACATAAGCTCAAATTGTACTCAGGACTCAACTATGATTTTAAAGAACTGAATAGATTACATCTTGTAATCCATACTTAAGTACAAGTAAAAGTACAGACTTGAAAATCTGCTTATAGAAGTACAAGTACCCCCAAAAAAAACTACTTAATTACAGTAATTTGAGCATTTGTAATTAGTTACTTCCACCCCTGGTCACCAAAAACGACAACTCTTTTGTTTTTGTTGTTTCATTTTATTTCTGTTTTACTTATGATGAAAACGTGAAGTTTTTCACATTCCAATTCCAGTCTGAATATTCTTAAAGGAATGATCTGCAACATTTACCTAAAAAATTATGTATAAACTCATATAAACACAATCTATTTCCCTATTTTTCTTAATATTTTTCTGTGCTTGGGATGCTTTAATGACCCAAAACGTTGGAATTTGATGTCTTAGCATTGTTTCGGTGCGTTTATGAACAGCTATGACAAATCCAACTGATTATACCCTTTAAGAATTTAAAGCTCACTGCGCTTTGAACACTATCATTACTATGCTATTAAATTATCATTACATCTGTGGCATTAAATGGTCTTAAAATAACAATAATATTGTTTGTCCCATTTATTTCTGGGGCAATATATCGTCCAACAAAAGTAGTTACAGACAGACCTTGCAGCGGTCCAGGTCAGGGTATGTTACCTGAGGGGAGCCAGTCAGATGCAGGGAAAAGGAGATGTGAGGGGTCCTGTAATATCCTGCCAGCTGACACTAACATCTGCTTGTCACATAGTGAGGAGAGGGCTCTGACAGGGAGTCTAATCATTTTGGAGCAGATTTTAGAACGTAATACGATGATATGTTATCAGTTTTTCTACTGTACAGTTTTACATTTGATACTTTAAGTACATTTTACTGCGAATACTTAACTTTTACTGAGGTACTGTTATGAATCCAGACCTTTTTACATTGTTCTATTGGTACTTTTACTTGCCTGAATACAAACATCTCAGAAGTGCCAAAAAAATCTGGATTTTTCTTACAATTATGAACTTTACTGTGGGACAAACTTGAATCATTCAGCGTGTGACTGGCTGCTCCTCACACAGTTGACAGCGTTCACTTCAGTTTATCCCTCATGTTATTTAAAGGCTGTTTGAGGCTAATGCAGGGATTTAGGCTTTCAGTGATACTGTGCACGCAGCCTGCTTTTTAAATAGCAACATTTATTTATTTCAGCTTACAGAATATGATGTTTTAACAATAGTCAATTCACAGGTTAATGCACTGGATTATACATACATCCTCAACTCTCCCAGGATGTCTGGTAAACAAATCGGACGTGCTCTGAATATTAAATAAATGCAGCGCTTTAAACTGCGTTCTAGCAGGTCTGCTGCACTCATTCTTGAGAACTGGGACAAAACTGTACTTTGAGGGGGTTTTAATTTTTACTCTTCAATTATGTGGGAAAAATATTTTAAACTCCTGGCGATTAAACCTGGGAACAGGCCAACCTCCCAGTGATTACATATTTTATTAAATGTCAACTGTGTCAGATTGGAAATCTGATGGAGATTTTTTTTTGGAATTTTAGCGCACTAATCAACAGGGGCTCAAAAAACAGGCAGCAGAGATGCAAACATATATAAATGGAAACACAGTCAGCAGGTCAGATTATTAGATGAACCTGATGATATACTGTATGTACATATTCATACAGATCCAACAGAGCAAGTTGAGAAATTAAAAAGCAAAGCAAAACAAAACATTTTATAATAATGACATATATATATCATATATTATATATATAATCTTAAATTTTACCTAAATTTAAATTGGAATTAGAGTGTTGCATTAATACATTTTTTTGTTTGTTTTTGTTCTCAAGAATGGCAATATGCATATGAAGAAGTTGCTTAGTACAGTGAAACTATGAGACCAGATATAATCTTTTATTTTGGATATCATTATATCCTGATATGGCACAAGTGTTGTCTTTTCCTGCTTTCCTGGTACAGTAAAGTGTTAATTTTCATGTAGTCCTAGCCATATTACGAAGTAAGATTAGTACTGTCCTTCCTTTTAGCTCTGTTTTGGTCTCCACCAACCCCACAACAATAGTTGGGTGTCACTTCCTAGTTGCTACACTTGTCTGCTGTCTGTTTGACAATTTTTTTTTTTTTTTTTTTTTTTTACTAAAAGCAGCTGCCTGGTGCACAAGAATGACTAAGATCAGAGTTTTTGGAGGGCTGGAAAACCAAAAACAGTGAGCTTTGTCCTACTTCTCAAGAATGGGCGATATTTGACATGTAAATGCATTGAAATGTTACGTGAGAGAAAAAGTGGGCCTCTTTGAGTCTCGCCAGTTTAGTGTTTTTCTCCAACACGTTTTTTTTTCCTCCCTCAACCCAATCTTGCCTCCCTTGTCTCCCACAAAAATTCTCACAGCGAAGAAACAAACACGTTCTGCTTCGTCGCTCCTCAAAATTGCCACAGCAGCAGCAATCAGGAGAGAAGTTGTGGGGAAAACTGTACATTAGCATCGGCCGGCATGGGAACGCTGCCCCCGGTGAAGTTGTTTTAGGATGGATTCCAGCCCTCTAAATCCTTTTCCCGGGGTCCTTTGGGCTTTTACTAACACAGTTGGCTCTTAATAATGCATGGTAGTACAGTACAGCACGAGCAGCAGTTAGTTTGGAGGTGACTTTGACTTAAGAGCTCTGGACTGTATGGCTCCTCTGGAGTATTGACTTCTATACATCCTTGGGGATGAGTGGAAGAAAGACGTGAGAAAAGTTGGAGACAGATTGAGGGAAAAATTGCAAACTGGGTAAAAGCGACGGAGACAGGCGGAGAAAGAGGAAGAGATGGCTGAATGAGGATTTCTTAAGAGGCAAATGAAAAGAATTCTTCCACTTGAAAGGCATTTTCAAGACTCTGAAAACACTGCATTAGACCAGATTTCCCTACTCAGTACCACTTTCATATTTTGTCATATTTGCATATCATTATGCAATGCAGAACATATCAAAGAATCCAGCGGGAGAATGGGTACAAAAGGTTCCATCTAATTTTCTCTTCCTTCTCCTTTCTTCTCTCACTCTGCCATGTTGCTTAAACCCATCCTTCCCCTTTTGCCTCCCGCTTCCTATATGAAATGCGTCACCGCTGCCCAGTTCCAGATGAAAACGTGGCCCTAAAATGCATGATTTCTCTTTCAAATACATTCATTAGATACGTCCTCAAAGTTTTCACAACAAGTTCAAGTTAATGTCTCGGTTCCACAAGCCCCGAAACCCTAGAAAGTTTGTAAATTTAGGAAAACTTATCTAATTATGGATAGAATTCAAAGCAGTTTTTTTTTACGTTGATGGAAATGTACTCTGAAATATTGAAAGTTACTTGGGTCATGTGTAAAGCAACTGCGACTGGAAGAGTTCAACACTTACCAAACTTATTTGTTTTATTTCCTGAAGTAAGATTATGTTAAGTAAATCAATGTCTGTGCATTATGTACTGATCTAGAGTCTGCAGGGTGTGGTTAGCCTAGCTTAGCACAAAGACTAGTAGCAGGGAGGCACCGCTATTAGAGCTCCTGAACTTACATTATCTGTAATGTAGAAAGAATAGTAAAGCACAGAATCTGAGAATGTCTGTGCTTGCAGTTTCTTTCTAAAGTAGTTAGTTATCTTGAAAAAATGAGTTGATTATTTGGTTGCCTCATGATAATGCTATAAAGCTCATTTTATCACGATAATGGGTTAATTTATCTTATTGTCAAGACAAAACAAAATGCTCATTTTTTATCTGTAACAACTGATCAAGGTCCCAGGTACTGTATGAGCTTTCCAGTTTCCCTACAAGCGAGACTTATGTTAGGTAGGTGAAGGAAATATAATTGTGTTTCCTGTACCATTGGTTGAGTCACAACTTTCTTGGTGCCCTACTGACTTAAAGCAATATTCCACTTTGCCAGAATAAGCCACTCAGTATGTACTCACCTCTGTGCCGATGTGATGATGGGTGAAGATCTTCAGTTCACAAAACAATCCTAGAGTTTTAGGAGAAACAGGGTTGCAGCCTCATCCAGTACAATGGCAGTGAATGGAGACCATGGATAAAACGTTAAAAAAAGAACACAAAACAAACACAAAATGTCTCCATCCTGCTTGTGTGGTGTAATCCAAGTGTCCGCAAGCCTCGACATTAACGCTACATGCTACAGTTGACATTTCGGCTAAAAACATGGCGTAATAGCGTGGGCTGGGTGGAGGTGTTTGGGGAGGGAGACAACAGAAACGGAAATGATTTAAAAGCATACATGATATTATCATGCGTATTTGTAAATATTTCATTTTAAAAAAATCACAGTTATCATCAATATTGGTATATATCATGACACCACTAATGAGACCGAAAGCCCGGTATCCCCAAAACAAACACCCATTCCTCTGAAAATACTCTCTCTCCCTGCAGTAGTTAGTTCAGTGACTGTTGGCTCTGTCCATGGTGCTGAATCAGTGGGGTTTGTTTTCCTTTGTTAGTCTTAATCTTTCTGGCCTTACACCAAAGACATTTCAAACAATTTTATTCTCACAGACAAATTTCCAATAGGGGGAATAAAATGATGATAGTTTTACCTCAGTTGGTGCCCGCCCTCATCACCCTGGTCGTTAGATATAAGCTGATCTAAAAAAACAATATAACACACTGATGGAAACATTTAGAAAATCTAGCCCATTTGGAAATGAAATTTTGAGAGGAAAAAAAATAAACGCCTTAAAAATTGTGGTAGGTGTTAGAGGTAGTAGAAAAGGAGTGTGTATTTTCAAAGCGGTGGGCATTTGTTCTCGGGATAATGGGCTGTCGGACAAATGGGTTTTTGGTCCAGTGGGACATTTTTCAGCTGATGGGGTTCCACAGGAAAAATGGCACGGCACCAATTTAAAACAACTTTTGTGAGGGTTGTGTTGTTCAGTTTGTGTTCCATTCAGAAAGTGGAAACTCATTTGCATGGCTTGCTAATGTTACCGCTGATTCTCATTGACCTTAGTTTTCGTGTGTTTTTGTGGAGTTTCTGTTGAAGTTTCAGTTAATTACTCCGCTCTGTCCATTTAGCCATAAAAGCTTTCACTCCTCATGCCGCTCAGAGGTCATTTTCTGTGGCCTAATATTTTTTTCTAGTGAAGACTTACCTGACTGCATCAAAGATATGCAAGGACAGACCGAGGCTCTTATACAAGTAAAACGTGCACACATAAGCTTGTGTGTTTCCACTAAGAGGACCTGGAACTCTTAGTCCCAGTAATCCCTTTCCAGGAACTAAAACCTTCCTCCAGCTTGTTGTTGTCTGTGTTTCCAGTGCAGTCTAAAGACCCACAAAGATTAAGTCATTCTGCTGCTTTTACACTTCAGTTTCATGTGCGACTGCAACAAAAAAGCAAAAAGAAAAATGAACAAAATATTGAAATTAATAAACTAGTTTGCAGCTGCAGATTTTTAAAAATAGTGACTGAAGTAAAATACTTTGACTACTCGACTCTGCAAGCCCCCAGAGTTTCTGGACTTTTGAAAGTGCTACTGCCCAAGCTGGAACTTTTTGGGAGGTAAAATAATGTCCCCAGAATGTAATTTAGACACTGGTCCCTGCAGTGGAAATGCACTGGAGTTCCTCCAAAGGTTCTTAGAGCTAGACATCCACATGGAACATTTGGTTATTCTGGAGGCAAAGTTCTGTCTCTGTACTTTCTGTACCTTTAGTACGCTTTACTTTGTATTAGCAGGTACAGTTCAGTGGCATTGTCTCATTCGAGTGACACCTTGTTTTGGAATAAAATTTGAAAATCTCATCTTTAGCCTAGACGTTTCTATCTTGTCCCTGCCTTTTTAATCCAGCAGGTCCATGGCTTCAGTCTAAATAGAGTAACCACCCATAATTTATGTAATGGGTGATTGAGATGTGCAACAATTGTGCGAAATGTTATGTAATTAATCTCACCTGAAGAAAAATAAAACCAGATTATTATTATTTTAAGAAAGTTAAAGTTAATTTGCGTATCGTGTAGAATGAAAAAAGACAGAGCTCATGAGGAAATCTGTGTCTGTCTCCTTCAAAATGACTGACAGTGTGCCCCTCACCATCCTGATTGCGTGTGATACTGGTAACCAGTCAGGTGGGATGGTTGGTGGGATCAAGGTTAATACACTTGCACTTGCAACTTTTTTTGAACTGACACTTCAAGCTCATTTTATCACCTGTGCTTTTCCTGACATCTTAAGTCCTTTAAGTTCTTTCTTTCAAACTGACACTTAATTCAGTGCTTACACTTAAACACTTAAACTTCTTCCAGCACCTCTATTTAAAATGCAACAACAAACACTTCAACTGGACCTTCAATTCACCCTTCCTAAGTCTTGCCCCTTTTAGGTCTGTGCTTCAATGACAGTTCTAACTAGCTAGCTTACAAATTTACATCCATCATTAGCTAGCAAATTAGCTAGAATTTTGCTCTGTAGGAAAACACTAGCTAACTGGCCAGCTAATCTACATTGTTAGCTAGCTAGTTAGTTAGGTAGTTAATTTGGCTAACATTATGTAACTTAAAATCTGACTATATATGTCACTTTTACATCTTAAATCTTCAAATGGGGTTTTCTTTTCAACATGGACAAGTGTAGCACATAGCATGTCCAAGCACTGCACTGCACTTCAGCACTGCAAGCCCCCAAAGTTCCTGTACTGTTGGAAAGTCCTACTGCCCAATCTAGGACTTTTTCTGAGGTAAACTAATGTCCCCAGAACTTAATTTAGACCTCGGTCCCTGTGGAAATGCGCTGAGTTCCTCCAAAGGTTCCTAGTCTCTGGGGAAAGTTCTTGTGGTGGAGATGTAGCTATACATCCACATGGAACATTCTGTTATTCTGAAGGCAAAGTACAACTGATTGTATGACAAGGAACAAATCTGTAACTTTCTGGACCTATATTACATACTGTCTCATTCAAGTGACATCTTGTCTCGGAATAAAACTTGAAAATCTCAACTTAACCCTGGATGTTTCCACCTTCTCCCTGCCTTTTTAATCCAGCAGGTTGATGTCTTCATCCTGACAACAGTTACAGCCATAATTCCCTCTCCCTCTGTCATGTCATGCACGTCCACAAATGATCCATATGACCCTTCTGTCACCAGCTCTTACGTAACATCTCCCACCCAGCGTTCCTTCCTTCCTCTCGCTCTGCCACCGTCTCTCTGTCTTGAAACCAGGCAGTCTAATTAGCAGTTTCTGTCAGCTCGCTCCCGCGGGGAGGAACCTCACATTGTGCGGACCCTTCACACTCACACATGCAAACACACAGATGCAATCTCTCAGTTCTCTCAGTCAAATCTGCAATAAACTAATGTAAAACTTTCCTAACTTTCTCTCTTTTTGTTTCTCTCTTTCACACACACTCTTACACACTGTATTGGCAAGTTGTAGTTCGACAGTGTAGAGGAAATAATACTGTATAGTGAATAATGTCACAGAGGACTTGTTTTTGCCCTCAAAAACTTAGTTGCTTCCAAGAAAAGTAGGGCTGCTGTTGCTGGAGGAGCCAATGCTCTGGTTGTTGATGTTTCAAAAATCTCTTTGATAGTTTTTGGTTTTATTCATTTGATGGAATGAGTTTCATTGTGTATGCTTGTGCTGCATACTTGTGTGACTGCCTACACTGCTATCCCTGCCAGATCACTGGGAAATAATTTCACAATGTGGAATTCAGTCACCAGTTTAACTACATTTACTATACATCTTGATAGGTGGTGATTTTTACTAAACACATTATACATGTTAGAAAATAATTCCATGTGACTGACAAATATGTAGTACTGAAATGTTGAGTTAGACCAGTAAATTGTTGTTCACAATTTCTGTATTCAGGACTTTTTGGGCGGTACTGAAACATGACTCGTTGACGTCCCAGAGCCATGGTCCCCAACACAATATAAGCCCCAACCAACACATGAATGACACCGCCTGCCCTCCCCTCACCTCCCTAACCATCAGTTACAAACATACCTTCAGTGACTCTCTCAGTCCAAATCAGCCCAGCAGTTCACTTCAGCTCACTTCAGCTCCAACGACCCAACACAGAAGAAAAAAAAAAGCATCCTGTCACTGTCCTCTAGCAGCTTTATTGGACATGTCCCAACATGTTTGAGCCACCAGAGCCAGACAGAGCGTCCATGTTTCAGGTTGTTTTCAGGTCATAACGCATTTGGCAATGAGACAGTGGAGCAGGACATGCCTCTAGCATTTAGCGATTTCAGTGATTTTTTTAATAATTCAAATTTGGCTGGGTGGTTGATAACGTGTTTCTGCGGTGTGACAAACTCAGAACACACATTCATTGTTGCTTTACACAATCTTTTACTAACTTTTTTCTTATTTTACTATTTCGACTATTTCACTATAGTGTTCTTAAGGGATCATTTGGATTATATGAGGTACTTATCCATAGTCACTGCATTACCTACAGTAGATGGCAGGTGACATGTCCCCAGTGCAAGCAGCCTATTCCGACTGATATATCCGTTTATTGTTAGCCGACGCCACCAAATGGGTGCAGTAAGTGAGGAGATGGGGTCCATGGATGGTTGGCTCAAACAAGCACAGGACTTTCACCTGTGAGACTGGGGTTCAAATAATGTCTGAAACAAAAAGTAAACGTAGAGTTATTTAAAGTTTTGAGACACCAAAAAGTTTGTTATGGACGTGACATCTGTTGGTAACCCAACCAAACTGCGACTGTTTTACAATGTAAATGATGTGGGTAAAGTCACATGAGTCATGTTGTTGCATGTTGTCACTTCTGTCACGTGATGTATACATGTAACGTAGTTATTTAAACCCAAACCACAATGTTTTCCTAACCCTAATCAAGTAGTTTTTGTGCCTAAACCAAACCAAACTGTGAGCATTCAACAACGTAAACCACGTGTGTAATGTAACATGAGTTATGTCATGTGACTTACATAACATAGTCAAGGTCCCCTAAGCCTGTTGCTTCTGCTAGTATCCACCAGTAACTGACAGCAACTGACAAACAATCTATTCTGTTGTTTAGTTATGAGGATGTGTTTTATATTTACAGTAGAATATTTTCACTGATTTACCTCGCTGTCAGACAGCCTTTATCAATGAGAAACTGTAGTTATATAAGCTAGTTATCACTTCCTGCTAAACCATGAGACTACATTGGCAAAATCAGTAATTTTATGAGAGTTGCAGGTCTATCACTACCTTGTTTTTGCTGTTGTGCAACTACAGCGTTTTAAAAAAGATGGTTTGGATTCACCGAATCTAATCGATCAGGGCAGCAGTAGACCAGCAACTCATGTGTTCAACAAGGTAAAATTGCTGTTGTTGAAAAGGGAGTCTGGTGGCTGTGGAGAGAGCTATATTTGGCTTGTTTAACAGTGGTTTCCTGTCTGAAAAGGCCATCTTACAAGCAGTTAAAATATTCTGAACATAGTCTTCACTTAAACTGATACTGATTTTTTAAGGTGGCTAAAATATGTTTTGGTTATGACCCTGTCCATGGCAGTACACTGGCTATCTTTGCATAGCTCTCTGCTTCTCCAAACTGGGGGAGTGTTGACCTCCATCTACTGTAGGTAATACACTGACCATGGATAAGTAGCTCATACAAATAATCACAGATCAATTAATCATCTCAGTTTTCAGGTCTTAACCTTTGAGCAACACAAGCAGACTTCTACTTTTCTACCTCCCACATTTTTCAGCTGCTTTGAGTGTTACCTCAACTGTCCCTGTCAGTTAGATAGATAGATTTATTGTCCTTTTCAGGATAATTGTTTTCACTTTCCGTACAGCCACGAGAATTACACAAACAACTTTACAAACACAACATCAATACCACAAACGTATACCCGCCACCATACACATATACATTCCCCCACATTTACAATCTTTTCATTCTCTTGTTTTGTTCAGTTATGGCATATGGGATGAAACTTTTGTTAAATTTTATTTTCTTCCAAGCCAGTGACCTGTATCATTGGCCAGAAGGAAGGAGTGTAAAGTATGAGTTGAGTGGATGACTGGGATCGAGTGCTATGGAGTGTGCTCTGCGTGCAGTGGCTGTGCTATTGAGGTCTGAGAGGTTGGGGGTGGGGAGCCCGATGATCTTGGCAGCTTTGTGTGTGATTTATGTTAGTTTGTTTCTGTTGGGTGCTGACAGCATATTGAAGAAGCAGGGGAGCAGTAGAGGAGTATGGGTTGAATGATGCTGATGATAGCAGAGAGTCTTTGTTGGCAGCGTTTATGGATGTCAGTGGTGTGTTGTTCAAAGCTTAGTGTATTGTCCAGGGTGAGTCCGAGATATTTGTGGCTCTCCACCATCTCAACTGCTTCGCCATTTATGCTGACAGGGTCGTGGGTGGAGTTAGGGGCTGACCTGCTGGAGGAGTTGAAAACCAGTTCTTTTGTTTTGGAGACATTTAATTGTAGGTGACTGTCTATGCATCACTGTGAGAGATATGAGATGGAATTGTGATAGTCCATTACTGACTTGTTGTCTGTAAGTAATGCAAGTACTGCAGTGTCATCTGAGTATTTCAAGTAGGTGGTGATGGGTGAGGGGCTGATGCAGTCATTGGTGTATAGGGTGAATAGAAAAGGGCTCAGGACACAACCTTGTGGGGCTCCCGTGTTGGTGATGGTGGGTGGGGAGATGGTACTGCCCACTCTGGTGGATTGTGGTTGGTCACTGAGGAAGCTATGTATCCAGCGGATGAGGAGGGGTGGGACATTGAGGTGAAGGAGTTTCCTTATTATCTAGTGGCGTTGGATGGTATTGAAGGCTGAGCTGAAGTTGATGAGGAGGAGTCTGGCGAAATTACCTGGGGATTCAAGGTGCTGTAGGAGGGAGTGGAGAAGACATGCCACTGCATCTTCAGTCCCTCTCTTGGCCTTATATGCGAACTGGTTAGGATCCAGGTGTGGTTTGACAGATGGGAGTATGATGTTAAGAACCAGCTTCTCCAGGCATTTCATAGGTATTGATGTTAGGGCAATTGGGCGGTAATGATTAGGTTGTGATGGGCGGGGTCTTTTGGGTACCGGAATGATAGTGGATGTTTTCCAAAGGGTGGGCACTGTGGCAGTTCTGTAGGAGTCTTGGAAGAGGGAGTGCATGACGGGAGACAGCTCCACTGCACACTCTTTAAGGACTCGTGCTGAGATGAGGTCTGGCCCTGGAGACTTCCCTGGTTTACACCGGCTCAACTGTCTGCGTAGTTGTCCCCGCCCCCTTCCCCCAGAGAAGGGGGCGGGTTGTGATGGATCAGGAAGGGGTATGGTCTCCAGGAGTGCCCTACAATCCTCTGAATAATCCCTGGTGTCAAACCGGGTGTAGAAGATGTTCAGGTTTTCAGCAAACGAGATAGGATCAGTTATTGTAGGTAAAGTGGGTTTTGTGTTGTTCAGACTGCCACCAGAGAAAATGTCCCAGTCTGTGCAGGCCAGTGAGCCCTCAAGTTGTGCAGTGCTGACCTCCAACCACTGTGGATCTGGGGTTTGCACCGCTTCAGTTCCGCTCTGTAGTGTGGAAGCAGGAAAACAACATTGTGGTCGGAGAAGCCGAGCGGTGGTTGTGCTTGTGGAATGTATGTGTCCAAGATGTTTCCATAACACAAGTCCAGTGTATTCCCCCCGTGTTGGTACATCCACATATTGTTGAAATGAAGGCAAGGTTTTGTCGAGTCTGCAGCTATTAAAGTCACCGGTGATAAACACAGGAGCCTCGGGATATTTCCTCTGCATGTCGCTGGCTGTGTTAGCCACTAGCTCTGCAGCGATGTTGACATTATGCAGCGCTGTTGATATACATGCAGTTAAGGATGACAGAGGGGAATTCCCGGGGAAGATAGAAAGGACGGAGGGATAATGTGAGCATCTCCAGATTCGGAGTGCAGATCTTACTGTGGATCTTGATGTTGGTACACCACCGGTTGATGATGTACACACATACCCCTCCGCCCCTTTCCTTACCAGAGCCCTTGTCCGGTCTGCCCAACAAATGGTGAAGTTGTCCAAGTTCACCTCGGTATCCAAGACAGCTTCATCCAACAGGTCTCAGGCAGGGCTATGATGCAGGCTTCCTGTAGGATATCTCCGCCAGGCATTTTGCATGGAGCGTGTCAATTTTGTTCCGGAGAGACCGAACATTAGCCATGATGATGGAGGGTAGTGGTGGTTTGAAGGGCTGTCTTCTCAGCCTGGTACAAACTCCTCCACACTTCCCTCTCCTCCTCGGTCGGATCTCTGCTGGCAGTACCCTGGATGGCTTGATACTGCGTGGCATGGAGGTTCGGAGGTGGAGCAGGGCTTCCCGGGTGTAGGTGAGTCCATTGTTGCGGGGCTCTGGCAGTAGCGCCTGGCTGTTACCAGCAGTGCTCCAGAGTGTGATTAAAATGATCCAGATTGTTTTGTGCAGTGGGATCCATATACCGACAGAAGTACTGACACTTATTACTTGGACTGACGAGGACTGACAATACAAAACAATACAGAGTTTAGACAAACAATCACCAACATTAATGAACTGAACTCAAGGCAAAACAAGCATATGGGAAGTGTCGTCGCAGCAGGGCATGCACCGTTTCCCTTCCTTCGTCAATGTATAGGGAATTGCTTCTAACAACGTTAGAACAGTAACAGTTAATCCTCACATTATTAGTTATGCAATTAATCTCATTTGAAGAAAAAAATGGCAATTATTATTTTAGGAAAGTAGCAGTTAATTTGCATATTGTGTCAAACAAAAATAGACAGAGCACATGAGGAAATGTGTGTCTGTCTCCTTCAAAATGACTGACAGTGTGCTCCTGCCCCCCTGATAGTGGCTGATACTGGTAACCCAGTCAGGAGGATTAATGTTAATAAACTTACAGTTACAATATATTTTTAACTGACAGTAGCTTGTGTTATCACCTGTGCTTCTACTGACATCTTAACTAATTTAAGCATGGGGGCGGACGTTTAGCTCAGTTGGTGGAGCGTCCGACCCATGTGTGGAGGCTGTTGGTCCTCTGCAGTGGCCGCTGGTTCGACTCCCGCCTTCGGCACTTTGCTGCATGTCATCCCCCCTCTCTCTGCCCCGTTTCCTGTCTAATCTCTGGCTGTCCTATCTAATAAAGGCAAAAATGCCAAAAAATAACTTTTAAAAAAAAAAAAAAAAAAAAAAAAACTAATTTAAGCACTGTCATTCAAACTGACACTGACACTGATTACATTATTCCGTCCTTACACTTATATTGACACTTATACTTATTTCAGCACCTGTATTTAAACTGCTGTTTCTTACGTATGTTTGACTGACACTGCAACTTCATCTGATCCTTCCTAAGTCCTGCCAGACTCGATCAGAATAGTTTCAATGCTGAAATCCCCCAAAGTTGCTGTACTTTTAGAAAGTGCTACTGCTCAAGCTGGGACTTTCTGGGAGGTAAAATAATGTCCCCAGAACTTAATTTAGACCCCAGTCCCTGTGGAAATGCAGTTGAGTTCCTCCTTTCTTCAGAAAAGTTGTCTGCTTCCTTACATTTTGTAAGTTTGACATTAAGAAGACTTGATGCCAGATCTTCTAGCCATGTTTGTAGAGTCTAGATATCAACTTTATAAGAATGTGTTTTGCAAAAGTTTGCACTTTTAGAGTACGTAGTTTTTATTGTTATTTTCTTCCTATTGTCAGTGTTGTACAGGTCAAATGCTGCAGAAGTGCCTATACTTTTGTGGTTCAAATTTGTATGCAACAGAGGAATATAGGATAGGTTTTCAGACATTTTAAAGCCTGTTTTCAAACTTATTGGTTGCTATAATCATTCCTCCTGTCCACACTGGCCATTAAGCACCTTTTATAGCACATTGTAAAAGACGGGGGGTGAAATCTGCCATCCTTGCTTGTTGCAAAAATGCTTTTTAAAGTTTGTCTGAAGCTAATGTAAGCCTACGGCATTGTCAGTTAGAGTGGGTGTCTCTGTCCCAGCTGTCTCTTGGTCGTTTGTTGTTCTGTCCCAGTGACAAACCAAGATGCAAATGCCAGGACGCCTCTCTCCATTGCAAGAAAACACTGTCAGTGAGACCACAAAAAGGTAATTAGATCATAATTTCATGAGATGCCTGACTCATTTTAACTTTGACAGAACTTTAGAATGTGTTTTAGACTGTGGAGTTCCTGTGTCCCCCATCTCATCAACTTCATGGCCTGTGTGGGCCGGAGGAAAGATTACAATGATCCATAACTCTCTGGCTATCCAGTACATATTGAATGCAAGTGTATTAAGATAGAGATAAAAATTTCTGAACCCTTTAATATTCCTCCCATGTCACTTACACTACTCCTGTCTATGTAGAGTTTGAACGTTTTTCCTGTATCCACATAATTTTAACTTAAATGCTGAAATCGGTTCATTTCAGTGGTTTAACTTTGGTGAAGTTTGACATGCAGACACGCTCACTGACAAATGGCAAGCTGTCTTCACAGTGTTAACCTTGGAGATCCAGAGAGTGTGAAATGAGGACGCTATTATAGCTTACCATATTAGCTGTGTTTTACCATCCACTTGCTAGCATGCTTGCTAACTGTCAGTTACGTAATAAGCATGCTAGCTTGGTCAAGCTTACAGAGCTTGAGTTTTTTCCCCCTTCATTCTCTCCATATGAATAAAATCACATATAATCCTTAGGACAAAATGTTAAGGAATGGTCCAGTCATTTCCTGTATCTGTGTCATGTGGGTTATCGCTGCCCCGCCCCTTTAGGAATCTATAGTGGCAGGTCCTGAGACTATGCACTCCAATGGGAGCATGAACATGAGCACAGTTTATGACCGTTTCTTTCGCCCCATGGTTCTGGTGGGCCTAGCAGAACAGCGAAGCTTAAAATTTGACACGAAAATGGCCTTTTTCAGACAGACAAGTCTCTGTCTCAGCAACACACTTGTGAGATCTGGCAACACAAATATCTCTTCCAAAGATGGTCTACAACAATTAAGCCTTTTAAGCCAAAAGATAAAAATGAGTGCCAAGGCACAAACATTGGATTTGTACTGTATCAAGTGTTTCTGAATTGTTTTCACATGGACATCAGTAGTATGTTAGTGTTAAAAATGTTCTGTTTCCAGAGGATGCAGACAATTAAGTATTAAATTAGCTTTTAATATTCACTTCTGTCATGTTTCATACCAGCTGCATAACCCTGAATGAGTTAGCTTGTGTTGTTTTGCAATGCTTTTCTATGTAGCTACTGCTAGTTTGTAATAAAATACATACATTATTATTTTAGTTAGGCTTATGTCGTTCTTCCTCATCCCAGGTTGTCAAAAACCAACACTGCTTTGTCACGCTCCTTCGGCGTCTCATCCCAATGCCCAAGGTTCCCTGGAACGTCTGTATGAGACGGGGACATACTTGGCTGACGTTGTGAAATGGTTGCAGTTTGGGTTGGTTTAGGCACCAAAACTACTCAGTTAGGTTTAGGAAAAGATTACTGTAAGGAATGTTACACACCCAACATTGACTTTTTCGGGACATGAACCCCGGCCTCATGGGTGTAAGTCCGTGTTTGCTGACCCATTCATCCACCCCACCTCCTCCTAACGTGGACATTCTGTCACTCTTTATACTACGTCAGCTGACGTGGATGGGTTTACATTGAAGTTACATGCAGACGGTACCCTGTGCGTCTGTATGAGATGCAGAGAGACGTGACAGAACGTAGTTGACAACCTGGGAAAAGAGGGAGAGAGCATCTTTGCTAGTATGTTCCTGGCTTGCTAGCATGTTAGCTGCAACTGCAGTAGTCCACCAACTAGATCTGCAAGTAATCACTACATCACCAAACTCATTTTTCATGAGGATGTGTGAATGAACTTTGCTTTGCTATTTTCTCTTGAGATAAGTTGCAAACAAACTGTGAAAAAAAAAAAAAAAACACTGGCACAGACACGGTCACGCATGTTCTGCCTGCTGTACATGTCTGTTGTAATTTCACACATATTACTCCCTCACAACGCAGACACATACACACACACGTACTGCGACAAAAATTGTTTTCATTCCTTTGTTTCCCACAGTGTGTAGTTGCCATGCTCATGGCATCTGTTGCTCGTGTGGCTGTTACACACTCGGCGAGGACACACACTCTTACAGTACATATTCACACGGGCACATTGCTTTATTATGAAGGGATGAAGTTGTAGCCCGGAGCGCTGATAATATCATCAGAGTCTGAACTCGGAGTGATAACTGAGGGAGGAGATGAAGGGAAGAGAGTCTGCTGGTTTTTTTTTCCTTCGTTCAAATGTTTTATGAATGTGAATTTTAGCAGTGTTTTCATTAGCGCCACTGATTGATGTTCATCAGCATCCCACCAAGGACACACAAGCGCAAGTGATGACAGCTTCTGTAGCCTCTTCACACCGTTTAAACGCTCCCCTCCACCCGTATCACTCCATCTCCCCTGCCGCTCCACGCCTGTCTCCCCCGCTTAAGTTCAAGCTTTACTCGAGTCAAAGGGGGAAATTTATTTCACAGTGTTTAAACACACTTTACACCAGTGGAACATTAACATTATGATCACTCTCTTCCACTTCATCTTTGGGGGGGGTGCGTTGTCCAATCATGCTTACACAATCCACTTCCTGTAAACGAGAATTTCCTCCTAATTGGTCTGCCTGGTTAAATAAAGGTCAATTTAGACCTCCACCCCACCCTCCACCTCTCCAGTTTTCCATCCCACCATTCCTTCCTCCCTTCCTCCGACTGTTGTTTATACTTCCGCGCTGCTCTCGCTTGTCAAGCCAATTCGCGCTGAGTAACATTTCAAAGAGGCATCAGCCTAATTGCTTGCTAATGAGTAGACAGTTGCTGGTGTGTGCACGCAAGTACACGGACCAACACACAACGCTTTGCTGGTTTATGGAATATATTTGCGTGTCCTCGTTCAAACCCGGCAGGAGATGACGGCGACTGGAGATGACGCCTTGCGGGAGTGAATCGGTCTGGTCCTTGACGAGGTTCACAGTCTCAACCAGAAATAGACATTAGCAGTGGAGATAATTGGCTATCAGACTAGGCCTGTCATGGCTGCTGTGGAGTGTGTATGAACTGTAAGTATACTGTACATGGGTGTTGGTGTACAGTGGCGGACTAAGGCTGTATGAAGGCGAAGGCGAAAAATAAAGGGGCAGCAGCTGTATGTGGTGGGGCACCAGAGCACCAAAAGTCATGATGTATTTACAGTGAAACAGTTCCAATCATATATGGCACTGCACTGCGTTTTCTCCACTGGAAGGGCACCCTAGAGAGCACTGAACCGCATTTTAGCCACCTGAAAGAGCACCCTAGAGGTAACTTTACAATATTTTATCCATTGGAAAGGCACCCAAGGGGGCACTTTACCTCGTTTTGTCCACTGAAAGGACACCCTAAAGGGGACTTCACCCCATTTTGATCACTGGAAGGGCATCCTGGAGGGCACGTCACCACATGTTATCCACTAAGGGCACTCTAGAGGGCACTTTATCCATTGAAAGGGAACTCTATGGGGCACTTTGCTCTGTTTCGGCCACAGGAAGGGCATTCTGGAGGGCCAGGTTACCACGTGTTATCCATTTGGAGAGCACCCTAGAGGGCACTTTACCCCGTTTTGTCCACTGAAAGGACACCCTGGAGGGCACTTCACCAATGTTTTATGGGCACTCCACGGGGCACAATGTTTTATCCACATGAATGGCCCTGTAGAGGGCACTTTAACATGTTTTATCCACTGAAAAGGTATCCTAGAGAGCACTTCATAAAGTTTTGACTACTGGAAAGGTACCCTTGAACAGTGGTTCCCAAATTGGGGGACGGGCCTTCCTGGGGAGGGCATCGAGCCACTGCAGGGGGGTTGCGGATGACCAGGGGAAAAATATAGAATAAAACAAAGTTGCATGAATGTGATTTATGCAGGGAAAATGCACAAACAGGAGTTTGCTGATGCTGTCATATTAACCTTTATTTCACTAAAATTCAACTTAAATCCTTTTTATCAGTTCCTTTCCTGATTACTGTTAATGATTGATTAGAAAATGTGGGGTGGGGGGTGTAAACTTTTTTCAGCTTCTGAAGGGGGGCCTGCCAGAAAGAGTTTGGGAACCGCAGCCACAGAGGGAACTTTACCCGATTGTCTTGGACACTGAGCCACTGTAGCGAGCACTTTATCATGTTTTATCTACTATCTATAGGAGAATCCAAGAGGGCGATTTCGGGGCATTTTTTTTGAACATGGGGCAATCGCATCCACCATTGCATGTATTTGAGTGTGCAGTTGGTGAGGTCATATCGAGGACAGAGGGAGGGTTAAAATTCTGTGTTTTGAAGAACATGAAAGACTTCCAGTACATGCAGCAGAGATCTCTAATCTACCACAATGAATACAAATTCTTAGCCCGACCACACTCTTCGCTGTTCCTCCTCCCAATCACGGATTCCCTTTTTTGCCCATTGAGCCTCTGCCTTACATTGCACTTCAAAGTCAAACTTCCTTCAGTTGAAATGGCTTCTCCTTGTACTTTGAAACACTTGAAATAATGAAAAGCTGAAAGGCAGTGCAATATATTTTTCTGTATTTTTTTTTTTTCCCCACGCTTCCTTCCATGTGAAACGAGGAAAAGTCCCATGAGATGTTTTGGGAAGATAAGAGTGGAAGTTGTGATACTTTAGTCATCAAGTCTTAACACACACACACACACACACACACACACACAAAAGAAATGAATAGATGATACAAAATGATTCAGTGGTCACCCTCATTTTTATACTTCCTTCCTTCTCTCTCCGGCTGTCTTCATTGTTACAGTGGTGTTACCTCAGACTTGTTTGCAGCCTTTATTATTTAGAGCACATGCATAAATTAAACATTTTCAAGGAGAAACCTCTGTAGCAGTCTGCACGACTTAAAAATAGTAATCAAAAATGTATGTTTACATCTTCATCTATTTATATTTAAAGAAATGCTAAAGAGGCCCTCAGCGTTTGAAGAGCGTATCGCCATCCAACCTTCAAATACATCAAACAGCAAATTTTAGAAAACGACTGCTACAATTGCCATAAAGGACTAGTGAGGTTGTCAAAAGTATGTAAGATTCAGTACTTGTTTAATACCATGTGTGTAAAAATTTCATGGTATCAAAAGTACCAAAGCTTTAAAAAAATGATTTCAGTGCTTATTCAAGACCTCAAGTCCTGCCTGAAATTTGGCTTGCAGCAAAACCAGACAGTGCTCAGTGACTTTTTCTGTAGCAGCACTGTGTACAGGCTGTTAATTAAATTAAAAAAAAAAAAAAAAAGCTGTGACAAAAGCTAGGACATTTTTTTTTCTTTTTGTGGTAGTATTGAAAGTAGGTATATTGTATTTTAATGCTGGCATTGTATCGAAGTTTAGAATTCTGATATTGGGGGTCATTTTTTGGAATACAATTCTTAGCTGTCTTCTTACTTTGTCTTCCTGATTTTTTGGTAACTCTTTTAAAAACCACAAACTGTCATTTGTACATTTCTGTTCCTGTACAGGTCAAACAAAACAAGATCAAGAGTCACTATGACTGCTTCATATGTGTTGGTAGAGAAATATTTAAATTTGAACGGAGCTGGACAAGCTGTTGTCCCTTTTACCATGCTAAGCTAGGCTCAAAGTGTCCTGGCTTAGGTAACAGGGCCAGCATATTTACTGTATTTAAAAAAGGAAGTTCAGAAAGCTTAAAGCTTAAAGTAAAGGACAAGCTGTGAACCCTTTTTTAGTTTTCTCAACTGATGCCTAATTTGTTACGTCAACTTAGGTTAAGAAGTTCACTTAAAGCGTTATCTTAACTTTGTCCAACTTAATGCTCCTATTCAGATCTATTCACGTACTTTAGTTCACTCAAAGTGCCACCTAAAGTTTGTCAAACTCAACGCTCCTATTCAGATCTACTTATGTACTTAAAGGGATAGGCGCCCAAATATGAAAATTCAGTCATTATCTACTCACCCTCATGTCAATTGAAGGTCGGGTTTAGTTTTGTAGTTCACAAAACACTGCTGGAGTTTCACAGGAAAATAAACAACATTAAATGCCTCCACCCTGCTCATCTGGTGTAATCCCAGTCTCTTAAAGCCCCGACATTCCAAGTTGACTAAAAAAAAGTTATTTCCACCATGTTTTTAGCCTGAATCTTCACTGTAGATCCTTCAGCTTGGAGCCACGTTCACGTGCACATGCACACTGTCTGAACTGGGTGTGTGTGGTGAGATGGTGTGTAAACAGCAGTTAGAGACTTGGATTAAGCCAGAGGAGCAGTATGGAGGCATTTTATGTTTTTTTTTCCCCCAAGTTGTTTTTTTGTTTGAAAACTGGTCACCATTCACTTCCATTGTTTGGGAGATTCCCCAACACTGTTTTTCCCTGTGAAACTAACAAAAATCCTGACCCTCAGTCGGCATGAGGGGGAGTAGATCATGACTGAATTGTAATTTTTGTGTGAAAACTTAAATAATTACATGTGACTAACTACAAACTGTGTGTTATGGATTGAAAACATACATCAACAGCACTACATTTGAAATACATATTTGGGGATATTTGTCTCCTCACAACAACAAAACATTGTGGTTTGAATTCACCAGCTGTTCTAGACAACGTTACATGTGACTTTGGATATCGCTTTGAGACATACATTGACTTATACTGACCACAGAACAGTTTATAGTTTCCAGCTCATCAAATCAAAGTATGTGAGGAGACTTTACATCATACTAGCCACAAAGTATGACATCAAAAAATAAAATTAGCCGAAAGAAAAAGTTCTCCTGCTTCTTTTTAACAGGATAACATACGACTTGCTGTAACTTTGCCTGGGAAAATGCAAACAGAGGCTTGTTTCATCTGATTTCAGGGGGTGTGCACTGAGACTGTCATTCAGTTCTGTCATTTTTGATGCAAAGTTGACATTGTTTGAAATATCTTGTCTATGTTATGACAACTTAACATCAACCGAGACAAAAATGTCTTTGTCATGTCAACTTGACATAATCAAACTAAACTGTTTAGCTTAATGTCATGTCATGTTGTGTAGTTAAGATTATATTATACTGCGATTGGTTTTGACGTGGGCTGTCATGAGACCATTATAAGTGTGTTATGAATATTTTCTTTGACTTCAAGTAAAGTGGTACATTTTGAGACTTGTTATAAAGTCATTAAGTTTTATTACACTGTCACTGCTTATACTTTACTAAAGTAGTATCATTTGACTTGTATTAAAGATGTCATTAAATGTTATAAGGTCAGTTAGCTAGTTTAAGTGTTGTTAAAGTTGTCATAATGAAGAAAATGTCAAGGTGTTATAACAATGCCATCTCAAACAATGTCAACTTTATGTCAAAAATGAGATAATTGGCCAAATGAAACTTAATGACAAGCGTTTATGACAGGTGTCATGGCATGGTTATGACAGTGTCTCATGGACACCCCTTCAATAAAGCGCTAACAAGAAAGCACATAAGCATATTTCCCAACCGTGGTCTTAAAAAACAACTGAGTCACTTGAAATCAAAGTGTTAGATACACACATATGCTCGCAGACTGATAAAGAAAGAGCTGAGTGGTGCTGCTGGAGGTGGTAAAGGCTGCCAGACAAGGCACGGTGACTCACCCAAAAGTGGAAAGTAATCTTTAATTCCACATACAACAACAAACACAAACAGTCAATCAAGATTGTGTGGCCCTGCAGGTCCCCTACTTAGCCTTGATTTGTGTTTCTAAATAAAGCTCCAGCCTGCCTGAGAGAGAATAAACCATCACAGGTGATGTGTTACAGTTACCTTTAAACCTGTAATCACTTAGTAATTTGGCTAATTTAGCTTTTACTGTTTTACTGTCTAAAACTGTCTTATAATAATCCACAACTATAACCATGAGTGGACTAAAATTACAACACTTAATACACTGTAATAAAAAAAAAAAAAAAAAAAAAAAAGAAAAAGTAGTAGTAGTATTTCAACCTAATATGCTTCCATGATCTCTGATGACACATCATGGTCATTTTATGATTCATTACAGTGAATATATTACAGTCAAACTCACATTCTTATATTTTGAAGTAAACTAAACAGGCTTTGCTGACCTATAATCTTTTGTTGAGATAATTAGTGGCTGCAGCCTAACCTGAGGATATTGAAATCCCTGCATGATTCATTATTTTATTTTCTTTTCTTTACTTCATTTTATTCATTTTTAAGTTCTTTTTTTCTTCTTCTTCCGAGGAAAATCCTATTCCTCAACGAAAAATACCAAATTATGACAAGTTCATTTTTATATTGTATCTTCAAAAACAAAAGTTTGAGGTTCGCAAGCTCTAAAGTTAAATTCTAAACTCTATACTATTTACAGATTTAAACGATTACAAATGTTAAGCCCAATATTGAATGAAAATCTTTTACATTCAACCTATTAAAACACAAATTAATGGAAGCCCCACCTAGTGTTTTTTTCAAAATGTAAACTTTTAATTTTTGTACATATTTTTGTGTAGTTGGACACCAACTTAGCCTACAGCACACCATACTTACAACTGTCTTCTGACACTCACAGTCCACAAGTATATTTTTTATCCATAAAAACAACAGTGTAAGCAGTAAATTTACTGTAAACGTATTTAAAATCACACTACTTGCAATCTCAGCATAAAACATTTAATGTTCATAAAAAAAATGACAAAATTTAAAATCATCAGAGTATGATGTAGGAAACATACAGAATTAATATCTCAAATACTGTGAATTATTTACAGCATTGGAAATATCACTATACAATAAGTAAAATATCGAGAGACATCATAAAATAGATCCCTATACAAATAGGTTTTCACCCCATTTTAGCACATTAAGATCCCTTGTTTACTAAATATTATACCAACTTAACTCCTGCTTTGGGTCATAAGCAAATATTGTATTTTTTTTTGTCCATCATAACCATGGAATTTTGATGCACGTTTGAAACAGCCCTTTACACAGAGATAACAAACTGACTGTCCACTAGCACAACAGGTGACTGTTTAGATCAAATATGATTAAGCACCAAGTCGGTGCTTGCCCATTGCAACACCGCGCTCAGTCAATCAGGATGGTTCTTAGGAAAGTGTTAAATGGATGTGAAGTTAAAGCTAGCTTGACAACGTTGCATTTAGAGTACAATCACCCAATTTCAACATGTACCCGCTTATTAACCCACTGGAAACACATGACAATATTGAATGTGGTAAGAAGCTTATATAAATGTTCAAATTTAAATATCAGAAAAAACTCAACATTAATGGTAAGTTTGGAACATATTCATATTGTGTAATGTTACATATCCAAATGCAATGCGATGCAAGCTGCCTGACCAATACCGGTAGTCATTGTAAAAATAAAACTTACTACATAGTACACAGTGAGATAAAAGAAACTCAGTGTCAGAATCGTGAGTCGAGCCTCAGCTAAAGCATGGAGGGCTTTCAAATGTGAAAAAGCCTTCTATTTCAAAGCAGTAAGTATTGACTAAGTGGAATAGAAAAATGCAAGATGTAACCTAATGTAGATTAGGGAAGTTAATGTTTATGGGCAAGACAAACCTTATCATACACGTCTCTCCTTTAACCACATGCTTGAATTCTTTCATCCCTGTTATTATTGTCTTAGTCTTATTAGTCAATATGCAGAGTTGCTCATTGGCCAGGACTTTGCATGAGACTTATCAAGCACAAGCATAGATGTAAAAATGCGCTTAGTAATCGCACACAATTGTGTGTCATTCCTACATGTGCTTTAGTATGTCAAGAAAAAAGCCCCATTTTGCTAAAATTGCCGTGGAACTCCGACACATTGCTCCAGAGCAAATCAAAATTTTATTTCTTTTTAGTTAAATCTGAAAGTTGAGTTTTTGAAAACCCAAAATTAAAGTATTTTCATAAAATATTAAATTATTAACCATTATTACTACTTTACATTCAATTAAATTTTATCAATACTTGTTTAAAAGGTTACTTTTTTTTTCATACTTTACTTTGAGAATGAAGAAGAGTCTAACTTTATCAAAAAATATAGCTATATAGAATTTTATTTTTTATTATTTTTACAAAACATTAAGATTTAGTTCTAAGTTTAGAGGTTTTACTCAATCTTATTTAATTAGTGTATATTGTTACAAACAGATTACAGTGAAATTTAAGCCTAGTGTGGAATGAAAATCATATTACAATCAGTTAGAGTCTGTTTGGAAATACCCAAGCCAGCTGTGAATGGGCAGGAGCCACCTATGAGTTGTGTGTGTGTGTGTGTGTGTGTGTGTGTGTGTGGACAACGAGAGCTCTCACTGCCTACACACACACACGCACACACATAAAGTACATTCTGTCTGTCTGAGCCTATCTCTCTCACAGCTCTCAGCAAGTGAGCACCTGCTTCTCTCACTACACACACACACACACACACACACACACACACACACACACTGTAGTACAGCCAAGGTAGAATCTCACTGGCACATTTTCACACAAAATCACAGGCTCCTTGCTCACACTCAGCATTAAACATATGGTCTAAAAAATGCAGAGTTAAGTTAAAAACCACAGAGGGCTGAATGTAGGCAGCATTACAGTATGTAGCATATAGATGCAGATACTGTGCATGGTTTGCAGTATATGAGAAAATCATATACAATAAGTTAAATATCAGAAACACTCATAAATATAGCATCCATATGCAGCAAAGTGTGTTTTCACTCCAATTATTTCAGCACATTTTGATCCAGTTTTTCTTGTGTGGTTACTAAATATTATTTCAGCTTTAGACGTGCTGGCTTTGATGTTCCGTATAAGCCTAAATATATATTTTTTTTATACGCTCCATCGTTCCCATGGAGCCTCTGTTGTTGACGTTTGCAGCCGGCTTTATGAGAGGCAGAGATGAAGTCAAACTGACTGTCCACCAGCACAAACAGCGTGACGCTCAGATCAATATATGATTTATAAGCAGCCAGAGTCGTGCTTCGCCCCCTGTGGAACACGCGGCGCTGCCAGTCAAGTCCAGATTGCATCTCTATAGGAATAAGTTAATATTTGATGATGAAGTTAAAAGCTTTGGTGAAACGGTGGCTCTTAGAGTCAGCATTGTGGCGACTGCTGATTTAAGCATTTTTACAGCTTATTAAACAGGCTGCGAACACTCAAATATTGAAATGTAGTAAAGTTATATAAACATGGTGATAAGTAAAGTGACTGCTGAGGAAAAACTCTCCTCCAAATTTTATTATGGGTGAGTTTTGTGTCACACTATTAGTATTGTGTTAATGTGTTGACATGATCCAATAATTCAATCAGCTGATACCAAGTGCTGAGCCAATACCAGTGTGTTAAAAAAATACATTACTACATTAGGTACACATGTGGATACAGATGGAAACATCTGTCTGAACTCTGTGTTCATTTCGTCCGTATGTCTGCACGCTTTCTGAAAGCTTATTGGAGGGGTTTCCAGGCCCATGTGACAAAACCAGCCTTCTACTACTAAAGCAGTAGAAGTATTGTACTAAAGTAGGCCAACTCCATGGAAAAAATGCAGACGTGGCAACCCTGGGATATGTAGCCATGAGGGGAAGGTGTAATGTCATTAATGGCTGCACAGACCACCTTGATCTACAACGCTGCCTCCATCCATTACACCCACATTGCTGGTGGAATTGCCTGTTGGAGGACAGGCGCCCAAGATTATTTATTAAGTCATAGGTCATTATTAGGGGCCGAATAAAAGGACAGCAGGTTTGGACTCACTGAGCCGGAGGACGTTTTTTTTGGCATGTAGCATCTTATTTCAGACAGACAAGCATAGCATTAGAAAATTTGTCTGCGGGACTACCAGTCAGCAGAACATCAAGTTGTGTGTCATCTGCATAACAGTGGAATGACTAACGACTATATTTAGTATGTCAAGAAAAAGCCTCATGTTAGAGGTGGAAACACAAAATGTGCTGTGGAAACTGTCGACACATGTGGCTACACATGACAAAATCAAAAATTTTGATTTCACATATTTGTCATGCCTTGAATTTGTAGACAAAGTTGGGTTTTGGAAAAACAAAAAAATCAAACATTAATTTTCAATGCTAAATGTCAGTTTTACATTTGGCAAAAGCAAATATTGTTGAAATTGTTGAAACAGTGATACCAGGCATTTGATTAACTCCTTACAGTTTCTGAGATACAGCCATTTCTGTATCATATTATTTTAAGTTGTTACTCACAAGCGGTTACTCATTTTAGAATTTTTCACAAAAACCACATCACATTTTAAAAAACATTTGTGCACGTTAATGACCAGATAGACTGTTCTAGAGCAGTTTTTGTGGAAAATCAGAAAAAACAGCTAAAAGTAAAAAAGGATGTTTTTGGCGCTGTATCCTCATACTTTGACCGATTTGAAACATTTTAATGGATTTGTTCTAAGTGCTGTCAAGGAAATTATACAATTCCACTGTGGACATTAATGGGTTTATGGTATACCTATGGATGTGACCCAAAGGGAGCATAAACAGAAAATAGTATAGGACCTAGAATTGACCCCTGAGGGAACACCACATTAGAGAAGAGTTCCACTTACAACAGAGAGAGATCTGTGTGGAAAAACCAGGAAACGGCAATGTCTTTAATACGAATACAGTTTTCAAGGCGAAAATGATGTATGTATATTGTATACTTACTGTTATTGTCTCTGCAGCGTCTTCTAGAAGGTATTTTCCATCATATGAACATCTCACTCGAAATGCACTTGAACTTTTTTTCACCTATTTCCCTTCCAGTAGAGTACAGTACGAGAACAAACTTGCACTATTCTATTCTGTTTCACCTTTCATCAGATGTCAGTATACTCAACTGACAGAATCATCAATAACAGAATATTGTGTGAAACCCAGAATGTTATAAACTTACCCTTTTCCTTGTTTGTCTCCTTCCAGAGGGAGAGACTGCGGAACATCGAGAGGATCTGCAACCTGCTGAGGAAGGTAAGCAAAGTGGGACATCTTGTTTGTGTCGTTCAACTTCTGAATATAATCGATATCTGGCTTGGAATTAATAATAATTGAAGAATCCATACTCTGATCGATCAATATCTTTCGACAGTTTGCAGATGACACCTTCCTCTCACCTTGTATCTGATACTAATGCATTAAACATGATTTGGCTTCAACCTATCGTACATGCAACCCAAATTCCATATATTTATATCCTCTAAATGTGTCATCTGAGCCCTGGCGGCATTTCTCACTATTTCCTCATCTCTTTTTAGAAATGCAAGGCTTCTGCTTGACAATTTAGTGCTTGATTTTTTTGAGTTCTGTGAGTTTTTAGAGCTGCATATCAGTATTCTGCAGGTCTAGTTTCAGTAGTTCAGTTTTTAATGAATTTTTGATTTGCACAGTGATGCTTCCTTTGTCTTCTTGCCTCATGTTGAACTGACATCAAAGGGGAGACAGAGATTGAGAGGTTCTGTGCTGTGCTCTGCTGCGCCGTGCTGTCTGTGTGTGTGTGTATGTGTGTGTTTGTGTGCGCAGACAGTTTGCCTTGAGCGTTCAGTATGAGGATGAGAGGAGGCCTCCTCCCAGCTTCAATGTGACATCTGTTTCTCCCTCCACCTCTCTGAAACTCACACTGTGCCTGCACGCCTCGTGCATGCATGCGTGCGTGTGTGCGCGTGTGTTTGTATGTGCGTGCCTGTTTATGCTGGAGGTTCACTGGCTGAGCAGCTGATCTTGGTTATCGGTGTTGTCAACTGGAGCCCCCAGGCCCTCTGCTGGCCCCTGGGGAGGACATTCTCCCTACAGTGTTTGTGCAGAGACAATACACACATGCATGAACACAACAACACAACAAAGCAACATACAGTACACACACACATAAACACACTTCCAGATGGACTAGCCTTGCAGCTGTGACCTACAGTGCAGGGATCATTGGAGGTAGCTGCAGACCTGATAACACAATGTCACCAAGCAGCAGCTAAAATCAGAATACCTCCCAATCTAGTTTGCTTTCTAATCAATATAGGTTCCATGAAAAAGCGCAGACTTTTCAAACCTGCCATGAAATCAATATATCATCAGCTACATGAAATATAAAGTAGATTGATTTTTCTTCAGACACTGAATTGTAATTTCAGTTTCTAAATGTACATTAAGTGCACTATTTGTGTACCATTATTAGTTAAAAATGAGAAAAACAACTTCATCTTCATGAATCTGGCAGAAAAGTCATAGTAATATGTTCATATGTTACTTTTCCAAACGCCCGGCATATCTCAAGATTATAGCCCTGCTTGGGAACCCTCAGTTGACCCTTCACTAAGCCTAACCTCCAAACAGCAACTGTCCAACCATAGGTTAGCAACCGTAACTCATGATGTTAAGATTTCTCTACATGCTGAAGGTGTGCAGGAAGCTATGAGTCTGGATGGCAGCGTCTTTTTTTTGTCATCTCTCAAAAACCTGAAACACAAGAGCACACATCTAATTTTGTCTTCATCTGCTGCAACATAAGCTGCGAACGTTAGCACGTCTGGCTGATTAATGCTAGCTAACTAGTTGTGGCAACTTTACCTCCAGCCAAACGTG
Organism: Lutjanus argentimaculatus; assembly: GCA_034769285.1. NCBI lineage: Eukaryota > Metazoa > Chordata > Actinopteri > Lutjaniformes > Lutjanidae > Lutjanus > Lutjanus argentimaculatus. Next base: position 1,726,297 of record JAWZSL010000061.1, read on the forward strand.
TTAGATACCACTGCATCTGTTTTGTTGGGGGTTTGAGGAGGAGGATGTGGGCTGATGCGGAATCAAAGTGGGTCAACGATGATGCATCTCTCTCTGGCTCGCTGTCTCAGGTCTAAGCTGGGTTAGCTTAGCTCTTATCCCTGCTGTCTTCCACGATTGCAGTCCGGCTGGATGATCCATCTCAAGGTCTTGTGCACTAGTCGTGTCCCTGCGCTTTTCCCAAATTAATGAGTGTATTTGTCATCTATCATGTAGATATACCTGCCATATTTCACTGTCCGACCAATGTTTGCTGAGATGTAAACTAGCTTTAGCCTCTTTTAGCATTAACATTATGTGCATGCAGCTACTAGGTAACTTTACATTCACACTTGCATAGGATTCTTGTTTTAAAACGTGTCAGATGGAAACAAAATGTCAGCTGGAGACTTCTCAGCTGACTCAAGGAGTTAGCATTAGCTTAAATCAGCCAGCTACACTTATGAAATCTGCTTGTTAGTCATTATTTTAGCCGACAAAATCCACCGTCGTCAGCTAGAAATGAGAAGCTGCTTTTGTTTATGTCTCTAAAGACTCAAAGACTTCGTGTTTCAACAATTACTCCCAATTTTGATGTTAAATCTGCCACCGTTATCACCGTGAGCTGCAGTGTGAGAATGGAAAGCTTGGCAGACTTAGCAACAGTAACTAAGGAGAGCAGTGCTCTGTACTTTTTGAGCAATCTCTCTAGCTAATTAAAGCCAGCTAGACTCTGTGCTGTTTAAGCCCACTGATATTTGACATTTTGTGGCGATCAATAACAAGTCTCCAAAATAGATAACAATGGAGAGTGGGATCACCAAAGTCCCTAGTATTCCTTGTATTTATACATATAGTTAGTTGGTATAATATCTATAAAAATGTAAATCTTTCGTAAGATAAAGGATAGTCATTTCAAGTCATCTGTCTCAAGTCTGAAGTCATGAAGTCCTCAAGTCCCCACGTTTGTGACACAACTTGGACTCAAGTCACCCATATGACCTGGGTCACCCACTTCTGCATACAACCTACACAGTCTGGCAGTTCAGCCTCCCAAGATGCCACCAAAAAAAATGTATCAAATAAAGTACTGTGTTGGTATCAGTATCACTTTAAGGGTACTGGTATTGGTTTTAGAAGTTTTGAGCGAGCCCTGACACTGACATTATTTCGCACTTTTAAAAGAAGAACTCAGAATGAGTTGACTAAATTCAACTGACACGACTGAACAAAACGATTCACACTGTAAATAACATAACTAGATATGATTGCTTTTGGCCAATCCAGTAAATTGAATAACTGAGAAATCAAGGTACTTAATCACACTGATGCCGAAATCTTATAATCCTGCTCATTGATTCGCAGCACAGCCCTCAGCTACCTCATACATCCACAGATACCTACCTCAAAAAAAGTGAGATAGCAAAAGAGGCAAACGGCAAAACAAATGTCTATCATCTTACAGTATATATATCGTCTTTAGTCTAACCCTGCTCCAATGTATGAGGTGATTGATGAACGGCATTATCTATCGGCTCAGGAACTAAAGCAAACACATCCCTGCCAAACGCCTCAAGTGACAATATCCTTTTTCAAACACCTAGTCAAATTCATACGTCTTTTCACAGTTTGTGAACTACATGCACACAATTTATGAGCTATATTTCGACTCTGTTGCATAGTGTGCCTGTCAGTGTGGCCGCCTGAGGTCCTGATGCAGGAGGATCTGCTGCATTGTGAAGGTTTTTCCCCTCCTTTCTCCAGAGCTCTTCTTTTCCTTTACTAAAACTATTCAGCTCGCTCCAACTGGCACGGTCGCGGCGCGGTGGTCCTGATTGATTTGGTTAAAAGCCTTGGCTGCGTTTGTTTACGCTGGCATACCTATTTGATAGTTTCCACTACAGACGCACACGTACACATGCGGGGCATATGGACACGTGCCATTTTTGTTCTCAATAGAGTGTGTTGTGTTCTGATGGGTTTTGGACGCCTGAAAACGCGTGCAGATGACAATAGCTTGAGGGGATATGCTGTGTTCTGTACTCTCAACTGTGTGTGTCTGTGCGTTATTCATTAGATATGCAGTCTTGTGGCTTGAAGCAATGAGCCGGCGCGTTGTCACAGCAACTGAGCAAACCTGAGTGTACTCATTAGCGCTCTTCCTTCCTTTATTTTTGGACCTGTCTTGCCCCCTTTCCTCTCTCTCTCCTCCTCTTTTTTTTCAACTTTTCTCTCCCTTCCTCTGTTTTTCTCTCTCCTTTTCTCTCCAACCCCGCTTCTCTCTGCACTTTCGTAAGTGTAGTAATGAGTAGGTGATGGAGGATGAGCGCAGCACATTATAGACTCTCTTTATTATAAGGTGCCAAGGGTATTTTTTTTTCAATCGGTGCCATGCTGTCTTCAAAACTCAACTTGGTGCTGTTCACTTGTGTCATGAGGCGATTATCAACTCAGTGACTTTTAAAATGATGTCTTGTGGAAAATGGTCTTCACAGATTGTCACAGAGACAAGGAAGTAGTTGTTGAAGCAGTGAAAATACAAACTTAAGATGAAATTATGCTATGTAAATTTTAGTATTTCAACATCCGAATACCTCACATTATTGGTTGTGACCACACGGACTTGTCCGCTACATGTCTGTGAGATCACCATGCAGCGCATGTGCGTAACACCAAGCAGACTCCAGAAAGTAGAACTACTATGCATCCATGGAGTCTGCAGCTGTCCGTGAACTAGGGTTGTGCGAAATTAGTCAACTATATGCTTAAAAATCGCCACTAGTCTGGGCTGTGGCACCATCAGACAGCAGCCCCTCTCACCCAGTGCGAGGGGCTGATGGCCCACCAAACCCTGGATGCTGTTATCAGCACAGTCCGTCAGATGGCAGCTCATAAAACCAGCGTGGTTTGGCAGTGTTTTAATGTAGAAAATGAAAATAAGGTTGAATAAAGGCTGTGATATAATAAACTGGCATATAACCACTCGACTGGAGCAATACGTAACCACATTCAGCACAGACACGCACGTTAACCTGCAAGCAGAGCAGGCTGCTGCTGCTAGCATTGCTGACGTTAGCCACACTGTGTGGCAGCTAACATCAGCTCCAGGTAAATGATGTCGTTTACTCCGAGACACTAGATCGGCCTGAAAAGGTGAAGCCTTTAGTCAGTTGTAATGTTTTGTAGGTTAATGTGCAAAGTTCGTATTGCATGGTGCAAAGCAGTGCACATTTCGGCTGCATTTAAAATATGATTTGGTGATTGTCAAAAGGCTCTTAATACACACAGTATTTTTCAGACAGTGTTTAACATTATCAGTAAATAAATTGTGCTCAATTTTAACTGCTCTCTGACTGTTTGTGTTTGTCTAAATTAAAATTTGCGTTTAGTCGACAGGAAAATTAGTCACCAGGAACATCAGTACCATTCTGGTTTCCATTTATAGTCCGAGTAGTATTCGAGCTGGCTTTGGTTGAATACAGGTTAAAAAAAAAATTGTGTGAAAAGAGGAATTGGCCAAAATGCAATGTAGGAACCCCTCTGCTATCATCAGACAGTGACGTTTAGCTTCTTATTTGCTTTTTTTAAAAATTATTTATATTAATATACAGATATCTATTTATAGAGATTATCCAAAATGTTGTCTGTCATCCAGTCGTGTGTCTCAAGTTGCTAATTAGACCAGTGCACAGAAAAGGTTGTGGCCCGGATAACTGTTATCTGCAAATCGCTAGCTACACTAGGAGCCCCAAAACATTAGCCATTGCTAAATCATAGTCAGATGCCAGCTGATGGGTTCCGAGATTGCTCAAACTGAGGCTCTTGACGTTGTCACTTCTTCAGACTTAATTTAAAGGCAGATTATACTAGATAAAAGGTATTATCTACATCCACCTATGTCTCTGACTGTCCTATAATTAAACATTTTTAATGGTAACTACACTCACTTTTTTTTACTAGATGGTTGAATGGACGTCCTCTTGACAAGTAGACATAATCATCTCGTGCTGTACATCTATAAAGCGGCATAATCAAGGCTTCCAAACAACCTCAAATTTCTAATTTAAAACTCGTACCTACAAAATCTAATAATTACATAACCATAGATATCCCATATGTCCACACTTCTTTCTTTTCCTCTGGAGATATGACAGTGTTTCAGATGGTCTCCCTCCCCCATCCTCCTTTTGCACTCTGCTCCCTCCACTTAGGAGAATCTTTTGACTTCACACCCCTCTTGAGCTGTCATTGCTCTCATTGGCTTTTGTATTTTTCTGCTTTCTGTGTCCTTTTTATATCTTACTCCCCCCCCTCCTCTCTCTTTCTCTATGGCTGTGTGTGTGTCTGCTCACATTGGAAAGAGATGAGAGAGGAGTCAGAAATTGAGTGGTGCTGTGCTGAGCTGTGATCTCTGCTTCTGTTAGGCACTGTGTGTGTGTGTGTGTGTGTGTGTGTGTGTGTGTGTGTGTGTGTGTGTGTGGTGTATGTGTGTGCGTGTGTGCGCGCATGTGCATAGTGCACGCTTTCACATGCCTGTGTGTTAGTGGAGGCGCACATGTTTGTGTGCATCGTTGCGGCACAGTGGTCTCAGTGCAACTGTGTTTGTGTGTGGGATGTGTGTGCAGAATGTATGTGTGCACACTGGTGATTGTGCAGATCCGAGTGAGTAAACAGGATCTTTCATTTGACGATGTGTTATCAGGACTGACTGATTCTATGAGTCCATGGTTTCCGTGGTAATGCCTCAGCACTGACTGCAGTAAATGCAATTTGTATCTGGTGTACGTAAGAGTTGCTAACTCACTAGTATTGCTATCTGACTCTTTACAAAGCTGCACTACAGCAGTGGTCCAGAGGGGAATTAACACTATAACTCAGCAATCACATGCTGAGAAATAAAATAAAAAACATGCAAAAACACAATATGTTGCATAAGCTGCAATAAAATGAGAGAAATGGATGAATAATTGATTGCAAAGAAAGAAAGAGGTAACACTTTATTTTAAGGTGCTTGTATTAATTGTTAGTTAAAAAGTAATGAGATTATAATATGCTTATTAACATTAATATGTGTTAATAAGACTATGCAATTGTTAAAAATAGCATAATAAATATGTTTATTGTTAGACATCTCTAAACATTTTATAGACTGCTTAAGAATGTTTGAGAATAAAAGTGTCATGAGGTTCTTATAATTGTTTATAATAGCATAATAAACATGTTTATTTAGGTCTTTAGGATTTACCTACCAACTTCATTATGCATTCATTAGCAATTAACTGTGCACTTATTAGCAGTTAACGATGAATTTTGGGGGGGTACTGGATCTCAACTGTGAAGAAGGCTTATTAAGGTTAATTAATCTTTTATTATGCACTTATTAGCAGTTAACTATGATTTTGGCAGTACTGGATCTAAAGTGTGAACAGTGCTTATTATGGGATAATTAATCCTTTATTATGCATTTATTAACTGTGAACTATGAATTTTGGGTGTACTGGATCTGAAGTGTGAACGATGCTTATGAAGGTTAATTAATCCTTTATAATGCACTTATTGAGAGTTAATGCATTTTGGGGGCGCAAGATCTGAAGTGTGTACAATTCTTATGAAGATTATGCACTTGTTAACAGCTACCCACGATTTTTTAAAATTTTTAGTATCTGAGGATTTTTTTCCGCTGCTAAGAATTGCTAATAAATGCATAATAAAGTGTGTTGAAATCTTAATAAAGCAAGAATAAAAACTTAGTAAAGGTTTAACAATGATATGGTGGGTAAGTTAGTTTAACTCAATAAACGTGTTTATAATGCTATTATAAACAATTATGAGAACCTTATAAGCCCTTTATTAACATTCTTAAGCAGTCCACTAACTAACTGTTACCAAGTTTCTGATAAGACAGCTTTCAAATGTCTCCTAATTTCACAATAAACATGTTTATTATGCTATCATTGACAATTGTATAGTCTTAGTAACACATATTAATGTTAATAAACATCTTGTAAGGGCCTTATTACCTATTAGCTAACTCTTATTACAAGCACCTTAATAGGTTACAAGGCTGGGTCTCATCAATCACCCCAAAACCAAATTAAACTAAAATAAAAAAAAGTTGTCTCATATCAGCTTGATGGAACAGATACACTTTGATTTGAATCAATACATCTCAACTTTTATACTTTTGCAGTTACACTTTTCATGCTGCAACCCAAAGTGTTTTTAGACTTCACATATATTTTCCATGAACTGATGGTCTGTTGTGGGCACTGCCAGAAATTCTTCAGCTGAACTGTGGCAGAAAGCAGAGCCCTGCAGACCCTGGACACCCTGTGAACAGGACACTGCGTGTAAAGTGCAAGTGAAATGAATTCTTGTTTCCCACCCACCAGCTTGTAAATGTGACATCAGGCCAGTCTGCATCTGACAAACAATTCTATAAAAACAAAAAAAAAAACTGTTCCATATTTCCAGGAGAGTAGAAAATATTCTGCCATCAGAGAGGCTGATCAGATGCAGGGGCCATATTCTCTGTTAGTGAAATCCAGCCAATTTGGTGGCATTTTATCAATAATGTACAAAGTAACTGTGAATTAACATTCATGCTCCAGGAGCGTCTGTCAGCTCTTGTTCAGATTCCAATTGAGCATGAAGTAATGAGATCTCTGGACAAAGATGAACTTGTTAAAGCATTTTCAGCACTCAGGCATCAGAGGGTGAAGTTCTAGACAGGGTTGAATCAGCGGAACTTCTTTTCACACATTTTTAGCGGAAATGAAGTTAACAATAAAAACAATATCAATAATATAAACTTTTCACACTTTGTGTATAGGCAGTGACCCGCTTATTCTTTTCCCAGCAATCATAGCATCTCTGTCCTTCGTTTGCTCCCCGTCTCTCTCTCGCGCTCCTTTTCCCTCTCCAGGCCTGCAGTGAGCTGTCCATGGTGCTGAAAGAGCACAGAGCACAATTCATTCTGAACTACCAGTATCATCAGACACCTTTAATTCCTAAGCAAAATATGGAATTGCTTTTGTTGTGAATTTAATTTCAGGTAATTGTTCAAGCTATTTTTATGTCAGCTGATATATAACACTATTGCATTTAATACAGACTAGCAGTTGATGAAAGAGGGAAGCCTTCTCATTCCAAAGCAAAAAATGTGATTGTTTCGGTTTTTTAAAGGAATTTATTTGGATTAGGTCTATATGGAGCCACCAAAGACGCTGAAAGCGTACAAAAATATGCCATTATTTCTTGCAAAACAACTTGAATCCTCACTTTGTTTGTTGTTGAAGGCTTAAGGCTGTTTAAGGCTGCAACTGTTGAGAGCCACAGGATAGCAACAACCAATCACACTCGCTGTCCCCTCCTTGGGAAACGGAAACACAGTTGTTGTGTTTGTCAAGCAAACTATGCAAAAACCACTTTAAAGGGAAAAATTCAGTGCTTTTCATATTAATGTCCAGTCAGTGTTGATGGTAAATGTAATCAGGTGAAGCAGTGTTTGCTATAATAATCGAGAGGGTTGAGTTTTCCTGCTCAGAGAGATGTGCAGCAGTGTCTACATGGACCAGGGTGCATTGCATGCAAGTGTCTGATGCCTATGTCCATGTTGCTGTGTATCACAACTGTAGCCTTTAGCTGTTACAAAGCAAAATCATTGATTTCAACACCTTTGAAGTGTCTATTTGGGTCCACAAGACAGGGTTTTAATTGAACTCTTTTCGGAGAGTTGGTACCTTAAAACTAATTTGGTGTAATTATTGACTTTTTGGAGTTAAAATGTATCACTTCTTAACACTAAACAGTGTGAGTTTTTCTCAACTCTTGTATGCAGTGTTGTAGCTGTTTCTTAATTACTCAAAATTACTTGAAAAATAAAGTTTTCTAAAATAAAGAGGACAGGTTTGGTTAAAATACATTTTAAAACATATGCACCACATAAACATTTGAAAACACTTTTTTAAATAGTACAGTATGGAACAATGTATGTTTTCCTGTTTATTTAGGGTCTTAAAATAAGTGAGCTGGTCAAAACAGCACAGTATGCTCATTATTTTGCTCTTCTCTACAGTGTGCTGCTGTTTAAGTTAGCATTAGCTTGCTTAGCTTAACTATCAGCTCAATAAGAAAGCTGTCTCTCAAACTTTACAGCGTAATGTACAAAGAACAGGTGCCAGAAGGGAAATATCAATATCTAAACATACAGAAATATCTGGCTTCAGTTGAGGAAGATGTGTGTCTGATGATGAACATTTTAGGTGTCACATCCAGGTTATGTGGAGTTAAGCGTAAATTATTCAGAGTTAATTTTACTAGAATGACACTTACAGTTTTGATTTAAAAACACTTTGTTCTGACACACAGTTTTGACACCAACTATGTGTCAGCTGAGTTTAAAGATAAGGGATTTGACTCTATCCAGAGTACAATTAACTCTGCATTTGCTCAGATTATATTTAACTCAGTTTGCTTTGTATTTTGTTGGGCAAAACGTAGCTCATCTAGCACACCCCCTGGAAACTCAGAGGTGGAGAAATAGCCTGTAGTTCTTCCTTAACACCAACGGCATCACTGTGACATCACTGGTTGTAAGAAGAACAGCTTTCAAGCTTTCTCGGCCAATATAGCAGCACAGGAATTTATAGCTTCAATTGACTATATTTACCATCAACATCGACATCCTCATGAAAGGTGCGGATTTTACCTTTAACCAAAAGGAGGAAAAGCTGATCATTGCAGTCAGTTCTTTAATTTTCTACAGCATGATGAGCGGAACCTGCATAAGAAAAACAAAAAATGCATTGCATGAGAAATGAACTGCTTAATTGTTTGTCTTCATGGTGGCAGTACTTCAAAATACTCAGAGTTGGGTAAGAAGACTACATACCCATGTAAACACACCCACAGTCTTCAGACATACGACAGCCCTCTAGTTCTTTAACATTTTATCAGTGTTTTGCATGTTGTGTTTTCCATGTGAATGAACAATAATGACTGTTTCATGTTTGCACGCTCAGGCAGCGACTGCGGCTGGTTCCACATCACATCTATACACTCTGTGCCAAAAATCGTAGCACCTCGTGGATGTAACGCACGTAAATGCAACACAAATGTTACCATGTCACACCCTGTAATGGTTCAAATTAGGAATAATTTGTCTGTGAAATGGCTTCGGTGTTCCTGTTTTCGGATCCCACAAGCTACGTTTTCTCATTAGCATCTTGTGGATTTAATGCCGGGGGGCGCTGACCATCAGAGTCAATCAGTCAGCGGAGTAACAGAGGAGCGATGGCACTTTTCACTGCACACCGCCGGAAGGTTGAAGTTAACTCCACTGGGATCCTGTCTGTCTGAACAAAGCTCCGCAGGCTGCTGCACACAAAGGCCGCAACTTAGAGGAACTCATTAAGAAAACTGAGCGGAGCTGCTGACAGAATGATTGAATTGACAAGCTTGAGTATGAACTCTGTTTTGATAAAGACATGAATGATTTGATTAAAACCTGATTTTGTAAAAGAAGAAGCACAATGTGATAAAAGTGGGCTTTATTTGATAAACATCTGTAATGTTCATTCAACTCAGGTTGCTTTTCATCATTCAAAGGCCCGAGTGTACGGAACTCCTCAGAGGCAGGTGAGAAAAAACAAATTTGATTATCCATTTTCTGAGTCCAATCTAAATTGTTTTCTCTCCTGTGTTTATGACTAAAGAACACATGACAAATAAGGTTTTCCCAGGACTATGTTTCTAAATTACATTTTTCTATCTGCGAAACAGGAGGGGGAAAAAAATTGCCTGGTGAAAATAAAGTTTTGTCAGGGTTGTTTTTAGGGGTCCAAGCCCGAGGGGGCTGGGGAATGCAAAGCAGGGGTGAGCCCCTGTAGGTACAGCAGAAACCAAAAATGGTACATGTCCTCCAGCAGGTGGTGCTATAATCAGGGTAAATGCATTTTTGCATGTAACTCCCACATAGTACATCGCACATTCAAAGACCTTACATGCATGCGTTCCCTTAATTTAGCTGAACCTACTGCTATAGGCCACGCCCCTTTCTGCCTTTCTTTGCACTCTCAACACAACTAACCATATACCACATTTTTTTTCCAAGGACGGCAAAGTCATAACTTGTCCAAATCAGCTTTTGATTGGCTAGTACTTGTCTTCTTTGGTTGGGTTGATCATTGGTTTACTCACAGGGTTAGGGTATGAATGTCAGGGTCAGCCCAGAGGCAGAGTAGGACTGTGCCCTCCTGGGAAAAATGTGGTATCTGTAGCCCTATGTGAAATAGCCATAGTTTAGTGCCTAATAAATGTCTTTTTTTTTAAAGATAAATGGCACATTTCAGAGTGTCCTTTTATTGTGACGAGTCCAAACCACACCAGTGCAATAATTATGCTGTTTAATCAGCATCTCTATATACCACACCTGTCAGGTGGATGGATTATCTTGCCAAATAGTAAATAATCAATAATACATTTTGATCAAAATTTGAATTGATGAAAAATGGGACCAAAAACCAAAAAACAAAGTGTTCTTTTATATCAGACTTCACCTGAATTTCTTCCTCACTCGCTTCTCAGGGCTTCCATACTTTTGCTAGCCTTTATGATGTCAGCATTTCATGAAATGGGGGTTTGAACTTGAGACCTGTGTAATGTACCTCAAGCGCTGACCTCATGCTGGACTGGCATTCGTAACTGAAAGTACAACCAGCAAAACCATCCTACATTTTTGAACCGTCCTGCCCTTTTGCCCCTCCTGGCTCTCTCCTAAGTGTCAGCCTCACTGAGCATGGCCAGAGCTGAAATCAGTGAACTAGGTGAAAAGGAAATCAACAAGCCACTCGTGAAGAGCACGGCGGGGTCACAGGCAGTGAGGAAATGAGCACCGCAGAGAGAACATAAGTTCACTTAACTGAACTGTGACCTGAAAGTGGTGGAAAATCATGGTGTGGTAAACACCAACACCTGACATCTGCTGTGCATGTCATGTATGTAAACTGCTGAACTGAAACTTGGTTCAGACGCGGAAACAAGACAAAACACTGTTGGCTCAAATGAAGACATTCTGCATGACTGTATAATTAACAAAAAGTCAGGATTTGTGATTGTTAAAGCAGATGTATTGTAAGACATGATTAGCAATGATGTGCATGCTTTGTTAGCCCACAATAAGCTTTAAATAGGCTTATTTTGGTTATTTGGATCTAGGCAGAAGTTCTCATTTTAGCATTTTGCCCCTCATGCCCAGCAGCCATAGTGGCCTTGATGCCCCACCCCTCTGTCTTGTCAATGCAGTTTTTAGACACCACCATCTTTTGTTGATATTCTGACCGAGCAGCATCAAGGTAAATGTTGCGTGCATAACCAGTGATGGGTCAGATTTCAAGCCTGGTAGGAACCACTGGAAAACCAACAGGGTATTTGAGTGTGATGCAGACTCGCAGCAGAGAAACAGACAGGTCCTATGTGGACAGGCACAATGAAGGAAGTGTACTAATATGGACAGAAGTGTTGACGTGATATGAACTTTCTTTGATCATGAAGCCTAATGTTACTCTAAAATTCTGTGGTTTACACTGCAGATAGACGGGAGTGTCTGTTAACAATGACAAGCAGCTAGATTTGCGTTATATATGCCCGTCTCCTCACCTATGAAATGTCTGTCCCTGCACTGTCTGTCCTATGGAATCCCAACTCCAACAAAGTGATGAAAAACAGAAGGTCCTGTAAGCCATTTTAGTGAGAAACTTTCTTTCTTTTTTTTTTTTTTTATTAGTGAAATTGTAAGACTCCAGACAAGGTGACATAAGTGACAATACAAGGTGACAAAAGGAACAAATACATTACGCACAGTACATACATTAGTGAGAAACTTTCTAAAGACAATGAGTTGGTATAGAATAGAATAATACTTTATTGATCCCGAGAGGAAATTGCCTTTCAGTTATATCCCGTCCCGTATCTCAAACTAAGTAAGAAATGATGACATACTAGTCATTATTTTTACATACTAATTATTTTGACAAAGTTTCTCATTATAATGACTTACAGGATTTTTTTTTCATCACACCGGTGGGATGGGCTTCTTCATCTCACGGTTCCTGTGCATTAGTTTCTGTGTTGTTGATTGTGTTGTTGATGTGGTTGCTCTGACAAAGTGTGTTGGTGTTTAAGTTTGCTGACTACTGTTGTGTAAAATGTTCTCAAATTGTTGTTAATAAGTATTGGATATAAATTATCTTGGCCAGTCAAATTAAAACAAAAACATGAATATCATGCACCATTTAGGATGAAGTTGTTATGTAGACTGATCTCTCAGTGCTCCAAACTGTGACTGACTTCCAGTATCCATGTATGTAGTGTTTAAAAATCATCCTTGACCTTTAAGTTAAATTCACTCATTTAAGTGCATAAAATCATTGATTTATTTGGTTTATTTGGCCTTTGTGGCCTCCAAAAATTGACTACACCAAAGGCCAAGTAGCCTTGCCTCTAAAATGATGAAATTCCAGGCCTTAGTCTGTTAACTCAATGCTAACGCATAATGGGAATTACCATTAACCCGCCAACCAAAATTAGCATTTCGATCGCGGGATTATCTTAACTAACAATCCATTTTCCGTTACACGCTGAACAAAAAACGACACGTGTGCTCATACTTTCACCAGCTTGGCACCAGATTGATGAGCGCTGACAGCTAAAAGTGCACTATAGAGATGATGCTGCTAAAATAAAACTCAAAGACTGACATGTGATGTGCATTGTTGTTATGAATATAACTCATGATATACAGTCTATACAGAACTTTTCCCCACGGTTTAGTGTTTAAAAAACAAACAAAATTAACACTAAATGGTCATATAAAATTGCAAAGCTCAAAGAATTGCAATACTTTAAGAATTGCTATATATATCGAATTGCCACCCGAGTATTGTGATAGCATCGAATGAGGAGATAAGCTAATGGTCCCAGTCCTAACATGTAGAGGTTCTTCCTTGGGCCATGTTGCACTCTTCCACCAAGTTTCATGAAAATATGACTACTAGTTTTTCCATAATCCTGCAGACAAACGGACAAACAAACCCTGCTTGGTGGAGGTAATAATTGTGTGTGTGTGTGTGTGTGTATATATATATATATATATGATATAATATATATATATATTATTAGTAATGTTTGCTCTTGTCAGTTTCTTAAAACTGACAAAAAATTGAAATAAACAGGACAAATCTATTGTAAGATTTGTGTCTTATCAAGGACAGAAGTAATGAAGTGAGTCTGTGGTGTTTAAGCTTGTTCACAGCTGATACATATAATCAGCTTTCAGCAGCTTAAGCTTATTGCTGAGGACAAATTAATGTGACTAAACTTTATAAGTCACGAAACATTTTTCAGATTTACTTACACAAATTCAATTAGCTCCAAATAAGCAACGTATGACAATGAAGAACACTTTCATATGTATACATAATAAGTTTAGCTTTAAAATGGCCAAATGCATGAATATGAAGCATAGAAGATACAGAAAAACGGATTATAAAAGGAGAATGATGCAGCTGGCAGACAGTAAGTAAACCAAAACAACAACACCGACAACAATGGTGCTGAGAAAAGACCGCATGTGTGTGATCCCTCACGCAGGAACAGTGTAAGTTCTGTCAGTCACAATAATGAGCTTATAGGCAAACCACGGTGCTTCCTTGATCCCACACACTGTTACCAGGATGAAGACCTGAGAGGTGGAGAGGAAGGTGGAGACAGGGACGGAGGGGAGGAGGTGAGAGATAACGGGGAGAAGGATGTAAATTGAGAGGGAGAATGGGGAAATAGAGGAAGAGGAGAGTGGGGACGGGGGAGGGGAAACTCCTCTTTGACAAGAAAACTGCAACCGGCGTCAGGCTCAGCAGGAAATGAATATTAATAGCGTGCTGCACGACTTACAGTGGAAACAGCCCAGATTTCATATGCTTGTTGTCATCCAGTACGTACTGTATTGTCTCTGCAGAGGACTGTGTCAGAAAATAAAGCTGTTGCTTCCTCCAGCTGGTGCTGATGGTGGTCTGGAAGCTGGTTTGGTTCAAACTGCTCTAGAAACAATGCAATTTATAAATATCCATACTTACACTCTTATTGGCACACTAACAAAAGCCACTTCTTTGCCATAAAGTCCTCTTTTATGATGCCTGTAACATTCCTCTTTTACACTGTAACAGGGATGTTAAATCAATAGAAATATATATACCAGAGGTGGCAGGAAGTCATTGGGCCTCATGCAAGAACATTTTCGTATTGTCTTAAATCTCTCTTACTTTTTTCATACAAACACGCCACGTCAGATTCAACAAAAACTTCAGAAAACCATGTAAATGATCCACCTGTGCGTATTTGACTGCACATGCATGATGAGCATAATTGACGCCCCAATAATACCATATATGGCTGCGTTTCCTGCTCCACATGTCAGGAAGTGTTCATGAAAATGGCATCAAAGAGAAAAAAAATAGAATTTTACGAGTTTGGAGTTTGACGTTCTACTCTCAGAGATCCATGAAGGAAAATCTGTCATTTTAACAGCATCAGCAGTGGAATTAAAAGACCTGCTAAAGCAAAGAAACGTGAAAAGCGAGTGCTATTAATGCCTTGTTACCAGAGGGTCGGACTGTCACTGAAATAAAAAGGAAATGTCTCGATATGGAAATGATTTATGAGAGAAAAAAAAAAAAAAGACGACTCGTCACAGCCACAATAAGGGGCAACAGATGACTGCAGCGAGAGGAGAGAGTTAAGGGGAAGACAGATGACAGAATAAGTGAGGATGTTAACCTGGACAGAGACTTTATAAACCTGCATGTGAAGATATACGGCCAATACACCTGACAGCAGGTGATAATAGATCATTGAATGAATGATGATAGGTTTTAACAAGTAAATTTACAATTACATTATAATTTAAAATGCAGTCAAACAGGATAATGTCAACATAATTATGAAGTGTAATTTATTTTTTAAACTCAAAATGTCTTCAAACTAATAAAATATACAGTCATTAGCGAAAAACTTTGGTTTGTATACCAGCAGACTGACTGCACATGACTCTACGAGAGGTCTGGACCACTCGGAAATCGTGTTTGTATCTGAAAGAAAATTCAAAATACAAGAAAACTGTTCTACGGTTCTCTTAAATCACTCATATGCACCACTTAAGAACAAATCTGTTTGTATGAGCTGTTCTTGCATGAGGCCCAATGTTCTGCAAGTCACAAGTAAGTCTCAAGCATGGGTGGAAGTAACTAATTACAAATACTCAAACTACTGAAATTAAGACTTTTTTTTGAGTAGATTTTCAAGTCTGTACTTTTACTCGCGCTTAAGTATGCATTACATGATCTAATCTACTCAGTTGCTTTTAAAATCATAGTCAAGTACTGAGTAAAATTTGAATTAATAGCCAAACTGAATTTTAGTAGCCAATAAAGTGATCTGATCGCAAACAGGCCAATGAAAACAATGACATACAAATAAAAAACAAAACAAAATGCTGCGATTAATTGCCATTAAGAATTTAACAAATTAAAAATGACTCGTGGATATTAAATCAGACGTCATGGCAGCCGGAGCCATTTGTTGGATATGGAAAAATTAATTTAAAACAAGAAAAAAAAAAGACCAAAAAAACCCCAAAACCCTGAAAATGAGGGAATAAACGTGCTTTGCATCTTATAAATTATTAATGATTAATTGATTGTTAGCATTTTCAACTATTGGTTAAGGAAAATACGCAAAATTTGCATAAACTTTTGGAAGAGAAAAGTAAAAGACATGATTTTTCATAATTTTCACATTCTGACACCATGATAGTATGAAAACAAATAATTTGTGGGAATATCAGAGATTGAAAGTTTATGTAAATGAATGAACTGGACAGTAGAGCTGTATGATTTGGTTAAAAAAATCATATTGCGATTACTGACTGAATTGGGATACGTGATTAATAGAAATGATCAGTTTTGCGTTACAGTCCACATGTTGAAAAAAAATAAATTAAAATCATGATGATGTGATATTTATAGAGGTCTGTACCAAAGAAATATTTTTCATATCTTTTTCAAAAAATTGCAATTTGGTTCTGTTTCTGCGCTTCGGATTTTGCACTTGGACATGTAGCGATCTTATTGCGATTGCGATTAATTGTGCAGCCCAGCTGGACAGAGTGTTAAGATGGTGCCATGCTTCTGCAGAGCAGAGGACAGCATTTAAGGGGAAAATGCAGATGAGTTCAGGATGAATGCATGAATGTATACTGTACTCATAATGTAAGATAAAATATTCCAAAAAAAGCCTGCAGTTCTTGATACTTCTTGCCTGATAAAATGCATCTTTAAAGTAATGCAACAGTACTGTACATACATCCAACCCTCCAGTGTTTGTATTGACAGCGTCTCGGAGGAGACAGACTGTAACCGAGGTGCTAAAGAGGAAAACTGTTCTCACACATGAAAGAAAAGATATTCCACACGCTCCATCTGTCAACACCTGGCTGATTTTACAGAGCGTGTTGTCAGCAAACACACAACACGAGCAGTAATAATAAAAGACTCACAGCAGTGGTTTTGCTGTTGGTTTTAATAGCAGTTTTCTTCTGCATTGAGTAAAAAAATATAACAAGTAGCGGAATAGCCAAACGTACAAACACTCCTTGAGGTGCGACCATCAGCCAACCATCTGCCCGTCCAGATGCCACTTTATCACTCATCCCTCCATATGTCCAGATAAGAGAATTCCTCTTAACGCACAACCTGTCACAAACTAGGCTCCCACTCATGAGTGCAGTCATTTCCAACCTGGAGCTCTTGCAGTATCACGGTGCGAACTCACTCCAAGAATATCAGCTGAGGCGGTCAGCCTGCCTGCTGGAAGTGAAGTCAGCGTCAAGTCAAAGCCCAGGGCAAAACGGCACTCAGTGCATTCTGAGCACCTCATACATAAACATGCAGACCGCTGCTGAGCTGACATGTGGTGGGAAAATTCTGACAGGTCACATCTACTACATGGCCTCCTCATTTGCTTATACGACATTATTCCATTTCAGAAACTTAGAATTTATAATCTTCTATGATGCGTTAGAAAAGTTCTCTATGTGTCTTTATAAGTGCTAAAGTTCTGGTAGTTATAACCAGGGCTGGCATGTAAATGCTGTTTATGCACCAGGACAAAAATCATTTACTCACATTTTTATGATGGTTTACTTGCTTGTCATTGCAACATTTTTTTTCAAAGTTTGAGTCAAATTCAGCTCCATTGTTTAGATCATTATGACAGTTCAGAACTTCCACCATTAGCAACCATAACACGTTTAGAATCTGTAAAGCCCTCTGACAGAGAAGGCTAAACAAAAGTCAACTTTATACTTTAAAATTGCATGCAGTGCATAGTCCAGTTTTGCGTGCAGATGATACATTTATCCCTACGATTACAATTCTGTGGAGTCAAGTGACCTTTGTTGTCATGGTGAACTTTGTTGTGATTTTGAAACAGCTGCAGTTTGGTCAGGTTTAGGCCCTAGACTGTATAATAAATAGTGGACAGAGCAGCAATTTTGACAAAATTCACTGATTTTTCAACACCTGCAGAATATTCAGTTCTATGAGTATGTTATATCAAAAGAAAGAACAGATCTTCTAGTTAAAGACAAAAAACATTTTGTTCTAGCTTCATTCAGTCTTTTTTATAAGCACTTGAATGTTGGTTGGTTGCATCAAAAAAGACATTTTTAAGCAGAATATTGACTTCATGTTTTTATTTTTGTTTTTGTATCACTTCATATTACGTGTGTGACATCACTGTCACCAGTGTGGTTAACCTTAGGTGTGCGCTCCCGGCTGCGGTGCGGGCCCCAGGGGCTGTGCTGCGAGAAGCCTCGCTGTATCACCGCTGCTCTGGAGGTCTGGGGACCACAGCGCGAGCAGCCCCGCTCTGTGTCCGGGCTCTATGCCTAGATCGTGGCGCTCTCTGACCTGGCTGCGGCGTGACTCCCAGACGCTGCGGTGTGTGCAGCCTGGCCATGTGGTCGGCTGCTGTAAAGGTCCAGGGACTGCAGTGCGAGCGACCCTGCTCAGTGCCTGGGCTCTGTGGCAGGATCGTGATGCTCTCTGACCCGCGGATCTGCAGCTGAGCACTGATGTTTTCATGCTAGATAACACCATCTCCTTCCTCTGCTGTTCAATTCCAGTGGTTCCCTTCTTCTTAGAGTGGCAAATTTTTGTCAGATGATGCTTCACAACGTCCCCTACCATATTGCAGTGAAAACAGCAATAAACGGAATATCTCCTCACTGGCGGGGAAGTGTTGTGGCTTAAATGCTGAGATATCTCATCAATGGTAGGGAAGTACGTTATCTAAGTTCACTTACCTACAAAAGTGAAAACTTTTGTTTTTACATACATGGACGTGGACATGTCTCTATACTGCGTCACATGACAAACAATTGCATGTACAATGACACGTGGTCTCTGCACAATATACAAAAATGGTTTCAAATGACACATGAAATTCAAAAAAAGGTGTTCCGATGACATGAAATGTCATTTTAGTGTAATTCATAGGCTATTTTGTGACACCAGGTTAAAAGGTAGACACAAATAAGCGTCCTCCATTTTAGATTCAGCGGTCCTCTGTTCCCTCGAAAAGCGGTGCTGTCAAGACTGCTTTGCAATTGGTTAAAAACCCAAATTTAAGAGTGAAAGTTCACCAAAGTTGAACATTACACAAGAACTTCCACTGGAACGAAGTGAGTTTGCTGCTAAATTATACTTTCCTAAATGTGGATGTGACCGAGCCTTATTAGTGATAACTTAAGTCATTTCCAACACATTAAAATATCTCCAGGAAACTGCGAAGCTGAGATATATTAGAGGAGGTGAGTTGGACACCCACACTGACCTGCTTCTCAGTCTCTGCTCCTGTCTCTTCTCCACTCATCACTCCCGCCTCCCCCTGCGTCGCCGCAGGTCACTGTCTCCGCTGCCCTCATTGGAGTAACTTTCACTTTCCTAAAAGTCCCTGTCACCAGAGCCGCGAGCTGTGAGGAACTTTTTCCCCCCACACCTCGGAGACTGGTCCTGATTTACCACAGAATAATGTGAAACAGGATTCACAACAATTATCAATCAAGCTGAAATAGGCTAAACAAATTGCATTTCTTATGTAATTTAGAGTGGAATTGTTGCTCATTCCCTCCCTCCTACACATGTCTGATGTCAAGGTGAAGCTTCCTCCTCGTTCCAGTTACAGCCAATGAGGTTTGAGGATGCAGAGGAGTCGGGCGGGGGAGGCATGGAGATGAAGGGGGCTCCCTTGTGGTTCCCATAATGCTTTTGAAGTTTCAGAACAAAGGTTCCCATCGCCCCCTCCCATCTCTCTCTGACTCACAATCGTTCGCTGTGTCCGCCGCGCAGGTCACATCCATCTCCACATCTCAGCCCGTCTCTCATCCCATCTTTGTCTTTTATTCTTCCGCTTGCACGCGCAGACACACACACGCTGTACATATAGTGTGCGGAAGCCTTCAGTTAGGCATGCAGGTGATGTAGTCTGTGTGAAGTGTATTGTCTGATGTGGGGCCACTGAGGGCCTGTCCTGCATACTTTGATAAAACTCTGTGAAGTTTGCCAAGACACAGGACACAAAGGGAGGCTGGCTGCACTGCACAGATGGTGCTTCTGTTTGTAGGATTATAGCTCAGAGTGTGTGTATGTGTGTGTCAGACACATGTGACGACACAGAGGGACGCATTCTGACTGTAGACGTCTCTTTCAGGTTGTGTTTGTGGAGTTTTGCCAAAGGTGGATGTCAGTTCTGCTATTTGTGTTGACATATTCATTGTGGGTATTTTATAAATCATCAGAAAAGGAGAGGGACACATTTAGACTGGATCTGTGGATATTATGAATGTTATATGAATGTTAATCTCAATAGTAGCATCATTCAGTTCAGTGAAGTGGTTTCTGGGTTTTTTAGGGATCCCTTGATGAGCGGTTTTAGGCACAGTAACTGAATTTACAAGAATATGATCCCAGTTGTAGCAGAAAACATTAACATGACAATTTCAGTTACAGCTTGTAGTTTAACTTGTACCAGTACCCTAGTAAAAGAATGCTGTCATAAACAAGAGCAGGCTAAAGACAGCTTTTTATATTGAGCATTCATGTGCAAAAACATAACTGATGAACACACACTACAGTGTACATGTAGACATGTAGACACGTTACCGAGCCCACCCAGGAACATTTTAATCTTAACTAACCACAGAAAGGACTTTGCACAGATGTGTTATTATCATGGCCTCAATTCCCAAGCCACGCCCACCTATACTTACCAGTTCAAGATGTCGGCCTTAGTACCATGACAGAAACTTTAACTGGGTATTATGTATACTCAGGCCGGCCTTGGATTTCTTCATGTTGTAATACACTAGGACTTTGTTTCTTTCAACAGCACCATCTGTACACCAGTTTCTTTATTTACTGATTAGGATTAGGGTAAGCTGAAACGTCCCTGGGCAGGCTTGAACCACCAACCTTTCGGCTAACTGATTGTGCCCCAGAGACTTCTCTTGGGTGTGAGCGTGGCCTCATTCCAAGATCCGCCCCTTTGAATTTTAGTTCATTTTGCGATCTTGGGCTGGGCAACATGGCAGAAACTGTAATCATGGCATTTGAAACTAAGGGGTGTGTGTGCAGAAAATGATAAATATGTGGATGGAACTAGGGGTGGGCGGTATAAACGGTATACAGTAGAAACAATATGAATTTGGCCAACGGTAGAGATTTTGACTGTACCGGCCTACCGCAATATAAATAAGTAATCAGCTGAGCAGGAAGTAATTGTAATGTTTGTTTTTTACTAGGGTTGTCAAAGGTAACGTGTTAATAACGCGTTAACGCAAATTCCTTTTAACGCCACCAATTTTTTTTAACGCACATTAAGGCACGTTCTGTTATTTTGGCCTGATCAATAGTTTGAATCAGCAGCTGGAAATGAATCAGCTCGCAGTTGCGAAGACGCGAGTTTCTGCCACCCGACAATGTGAACAGCCTTGTCTGATTAAGCGACTGGCTCAGTGCAAAGAAAAAGAAGTATATGAGGAGGGAGACGAGCGAGTGCTGATCGAGCTGCAGCTCCACCTGAAACCAGGTAAAAGTAAAAATAAGTCTGACCCACCGCAGAAAGAGAGAGAGAGAGTGAGAGAGAGAGAGAGAGAGGAGAGAGAGAGAGAGAGAGAGAGAGAGAGAGAGAGAGAGAGGCGTGTGAATATGGACAGATGTGTCGACTTGATATAAAAAACTTTTTATGATCATGAATCATGTTATGAACGTACACGTCTGTGGTGCGTGATTTTTTTTTCTCCAAGTCCGATTTATGTACTTTTAAATACTTAATTATTTCCTGCCGATCAATCACAATAGCGAGGGAGGAGAGACGAGCTGCAGAGAGGAGGGAGGGAGGGGGAGCGGGTGCGTAAAGTACCGACCGATATAAAAACTTTACTGATGATGAATCCTGATGTTACTGTACAGTTCTGTGGTTTAAACACTACAGATTAAAATATCGGTCTCTCTAATGTCCAAACTGACAGACGCTTGTCTCCTCCACAAAATGTTTGTCACTGCGCTGCATTGTTATAAGTCATGATGAAGAGTCCAGGCTCTGTCTCTCCTCTTCATCTCCTCGGTGTGTGGTCAGTGTGCAGTTTGCTGTCTGCTGTGGTCTAAAACATCCTCACTAATGTAAACTGTCAGAGTGACACTGACGTAAATGATACTGCTGCATTAATACAAAAACATGAATATTGCGCATCGTTTCGCCATTATATAGACTGAGCTGAATAAAGGTGAGGATTTTTCTCCTTAGAGGACAATATTTTATTAAAGAAATAAACTATTATTATTGTTATTATTATTATTATTATTATTATTATTATTATTATTATTATTATTTTGCACTTTATTTTAAACAATTTTGAATTTTGTGCTTTACTAACATATTACTTGTATTTTTTAATTTAAAATATCTGCATCTTTATTTATGTTATTTGAGAATTTTGTGTTACATTGTTTGGAGAAAGATCCCTTACACAGCTTCAAAATTACTTGAAAGGTTTTGTATTTTTTAAAATTAATTTAAGTTTTGCACAATAAATGTTCTTAAAATGGCATTCTATACTATTTTGAAGTATGTTTGTTCTGCTGCAGTGTATTTGCTATGTAAGTGAGTCATTTTGACATATATACAGAAGAAAAGAATATATCGCAATATATATCGTTACCGCATATGCTTCAAATTATACCGCAATATAAACTTTTTCATATTGAAGCCATTCTGCAACATTGCTGTCAATGAAATACATGCTGTCTTGTTTCTTCCAACAGCATCTGATTATGCACACTAGTTTCTTTATTTAGCGAATAGTTAAGTTGAAACATCTCTGGGTGGGCTCAAACCACCAACCTGTCGGTTAACAGCCGACCTGTCGGTTAACCAATTGCACCACAGAGGCTTCTTTTGGGTGTGGGTGGGGCTTCACTTCAAGCCCCACCCATTTGATTTTTAGTTCATTTTGAGAAGTTGGGCTGGGCAACATGGCAGTAACTTCAATCCTTGCATTTGAAACGATGGGGTGCGTGCAGAAAACGATAAATACTGGGATGCAACACCACACTTGTAGGTGGACATTTTGAGGAATTATTGTAGTACGTCAAGAAAGCCCACCCTTGGATGTTTACTTTTCTCTGCAACACTCTTGTCACTGTAAGATGAAACGTCCCTGGGTGGGCTCGAACCACCAACCTTTCGGTTAACAGCCGAATGCGCTAACCGATTGCGCCACAGAGACACGCCTTTGAGTAGGCGTGGCCTCAAATATCAAACCACGCCCACTTACAATTTGCAATTTAGTTAGAGGCTGGAGTGGGCAACAGGCAGTACCTTCAATGCTTGCATTTGAAACGAAGGAGTGTGTGCAGAAAACGATGCAACACCACACTTGTAGGTGGACATTTTAAGGAATTATTGTAGTACGTCAAGAAAGCCCACCCTTGGATGTTTACATGTTGACTTCTCTCTGCAACACTCTTGTCACTGTAAGATGAAACGTCCCTGGGTGGGCTTGAACCACCAACCTTTCAGTTAACAGCCGAATGCGCTAACCGATTGCGCCACAGAGACACGTCTTTGAGTGGGCGTGGCCTCAAATATCAAGCCACGCCCGCCTACAAGTTGCAATTTGGTTGGAGGGGCTGGGGTGGGCAACATGGCAGTAACTTCAATCCTTGCATTTGAAACGAAGGAGTGCGTGCAGAAAACGATAATACTGGCTGCAACACCACACTTGTAGGTGGACATTTTGAGGAATTATTGTAGTACGTCAAGAAAAGCCCACCCTTGGATGTTTACATGTTGACTTCTCTCTGCAACACTCTTGTCACTGTAAGATGAAACGTCCCTGGGTGGGCTCGAACCACCAACCTTTCGGTTAACAGCCGAACGCGCTGACCGATTGCGCCACAGAGACACGCCTTTGAGTAGGCGTGGCCTCAAATATCAAGCCACGCCCACCTACAATTTGCAAATTTAGTTAGAGGCTGGGGTGGGCAACATGGCAGCAAGTTCAATCCTTGCATTTGAAACGAAGGAGTGCGTGCAGAAAACGATGCAACACCACACTTGTAGGTGGACATTTTGAGGAATTACTGTAGTACGTCAAGAAAACCCACCCTTGGATGTTTACATGTTGACTTCTCTCCGCAACACTCGTGTCACTGTAAGATGAAACATCCCTGGGTGGGCTCGAACCACCAACCTTTCGGTTAACAGCCGAACGCGCTAACCGATTGCGCCACAGAGACACGCCTTTGAGTGGGCGTGGCCTCAAATATCAAGCCACGCCCACCTACAATTTACAGTTTGGTTGGAGAGGCTGGGGTGGGCAATATGGCAGCAAGTTCAATCCTTGCATTTGAAACGATGGGTGCGTGCAGAAAATGATAAATACGTGGATGCAACACCACACTTGTAGGTGGACATTTTGAGGAATTACTGTAGTACGTCAAGAAAGCCCACCCTTGGATGTTTACATGTTGACTTTCTCTCTGCAACACTCTTGTCACTGTAAGATGAAACGTCCCTGGGTGGGCTCGAACCACCAACCTTTCGGTTAACAGCCAAACGCGCTGACCGATTGCGCCACAGAGACCGCCTTTGAGTAGGCGTGGCCTCAAATATCAAGCCACGCCCACCTGCAATTTGCAATTTAGTTAGAGGCTGGGGTGGGCAACATGGCAGTACCTTCAATGCTTGCATTTGAAACGAAGGAGTGCGTGCAGAAAACGATGCAACACCACACTTGTAGGTGGACATTTTGAGGAATTACTGTAGTACGTCAAGAAAGCCCACCCTTGGATGTTTACATGTTGACTTCTCTCTGCAACACTCTTGTCACTGTAAGATGAAACGTCCTGGGTGGGCTCGAACCACCAACCTTTCGGTTAACAGCCGAACGCGCTGACCGATTGCGCCACAGAGACACGCCTTTGAGTAGGCGTGGCCTCAAATATCAAGCCAGCCACCACTGACAATTTGCAATTTAGTTAGAGCCTGGGGTGGGCAACATGGCAGTACCTTCAATGCTTGCATTTGAAACGAAGGAGTGCGCTGCAGAAAACGATGCAACACCACACTTGTAGGTGGACATTTTGAGGAATTATTGTAGTAGTCAAGAAAGCCCACCCTTGGATGTTTACATGTTGACTTCTCTCTGCAGCACTCGTGTCACTGTAAGATGAAACGTCCCTGGGTGGGCTCGAACCACCAACCTTTCGGTTAACAGCCGAACGCGCTGACCGATTGCGCCACAGAGACACGCCTTTGAGTAGGCGTGAGCCTCAAATATCAAGCCACGCCCACCTACAATTTGCAATTTAGTTAGAGGCTGGGGTGGGCAACATGGCAGTACCTTCAATGCTTGCATTTGAAACGAAGGAGTGCGTGCAGAAAACGATGCAACACCACACTTGTAGGTGGACATTTTGAGGAATTATGTAGTACGTCAAGAAAGCCCACCCTTGGATGTTTACATGTTGACTTCTCTCTGCAACACTCTTGTCACTGTAAGATGAAACGTCCCTGGGTGGGCTCGAACCACCAACCTTTCGGTTAACAGCCGAACGCGCTGACCGATTGCGCCACAGAGACCGCCTTTGAGTAGGCGTGGCCTCAAATATCAAGCCACGCCCACCTGCAATTTGCAATTTAGTTAGAGGCTGGGGTGGGCAACATGGCAGTACCTTCAATGCTTGCATTTGAAACGAAGGAGTGCGTGCAGAAAACGATGCAACACCACACTTGTAGGTGGACATTTTGAGGAATTACTGTAGTACGTCAAGAAAGCCCACCCTTGGATGTTTACATGTTGACTTCTCTCTGCAACACTCTTGTCACTGTAAGATGAAACGTCCCTGGGTGCGCTCGAACCACCAACCTTTCGGTTAACAGCCGAACGCGCTGACCGATTGCGCCACAGAGACACGCCTTTGAGTAGGCGTGGCCTCAAATATCAAGCCATGCCCACCTACAATTTGCAATTTAGTTAGAGCCTGGGGTGGGCAACATGGCAGTACCTTCAATGCTTGCATTTGAAACGAAGGAGGTGCGTGCAGAAAACGATGCAACACCACACTTGTAGGTGGACATTTTGAGGAATTATTGTAGTACGTCAAGAAAGCCCACCCTTGGATGTTTACATGTTGACTTCTCTCTGCAGCACTCGTGTCACTGTAAGATGAAACGTCCCTGGGTGGGCTCGAACCACCAACCTTTCGGTTAACAGCCGAACGCACTGACCGATTGCGCCACAGAGACACGCCTTTGAGTAGGCGTGGCCTCAAATATCAAGCCACGCCCACCTACAATTTGCAATTTAGTTAGAGGCTGGGGTGGGCAACATGGCAGTACCTTCAATGCTTGCATTTGAAACGAAGGAGTGCGTGCAGAAAACGATGCAACACCACACTTGTAGGTGGACATTTTGAGGAATTATTGTAGTACGTCAAGAAAGCCCACCCTTGGATGTTTACATGTTGACTTCTCTCTGCAACACTCTTGTCACTGTAAGATGAAACGTCCCTGGGTGGGCTCGAACCACCAACCTTTCGGTTAACAGCCGAACGCGCTGACCGATTGCGCCACAGAGACACGCCTTTGAGTAGGCGTGGACCTCAAATATCAAGCCACGCCCACCTCAATTTGCAATTTAGTTAGAGGCTGGGGTGGGCAACATGGCAGTACCTTCAATGCTTGCATTTGAAACGAAGGAGTGCGTGCAGAAAACGATGCAACACCACACTTGTAGGTGGACATTTTGAGGAATTATTGTAGTACGTCAAGAAAGCCCACCCTTGGATGTTTACATGTTGACTTCTCTCTGCAACACTCTTGTCACTGTAAGATGAAACGTCCCTGGGTGGGCTCGAACCACCAACCTTTCGGTTAACAGCCGAACGCGCTGACCGATTGCGCCACAGAGACACGCCTTTGAGTAGGCGTGGCCTCAAATATCAAGCCACGCCCACCTACAATTTGCAATTTAGTTAGAGGCTGGGGTGGGCAACATGGCAGTACCTTCAATGCTTGCATTTGAAACGAAGGAGTGCGTGCAGAAAACGATGCAACACCACACTTGTAGGTGGACATTTTGAGGAATTATGTAGTACGTCAAGAAAGCCCACCCTTGGATGTTTACATGTTGACTTCTCTCTGCAACACTCTTGTCACTGTAAGATGAAACGTCCCTGGGTGGCTCGAACCACCAACCTTTCGGTTAACAGCCGAACGCGCTGACCGATTGCGCCACAGAGACACGCCTTTGAGTAGGCGTGACCTCAAATATCAAGCCACGCCCACCTACAATTTGCAATTTAGTTAGAGGCTGGGGTGGGCAACATGGCAGTACCTTCAATGCTTGCATTTGAAACGAAGGAGTGCGTGCAGAAAACGATGCAACACCACACTTGTAGGTGGACATTTTGAGGAATTATTGTAGTAGTCAAGAAAGCCCACCCTTGGATGTTTACATGTTGACTTCTCTCTGCAGCACTCGTGTCACTGTAAGATGAAACGTCCCTGGGTGGGCTCGAACCACCAACCTTTCGGTTAACAGCCGAACGCGCTGACCGATTGCGCCACAGAGACACGCCTTTGAGTAGGCGTGACCTCAAATATCAAGCCACGCCCACCTACAATTTGCAATTTAGTTAGAGGCTGGGGTGGGCAACATGGCAGTACCTTCAATGCTTGCATTTGAAACGAAGGAGTGCGTGCAGAAAACGATGCAACACCACACTTGTAGGTGGACATTTTGAGGAATTATTGTAGTACGTCAAGAAAGCCCACCCTTGGATGTTTACATGTTGACTTCTCTCTGCAACACTCTTGTCACTGTAAGATGAAACGTCCCTGGGTGGGCTCGAACCACCAACCTTTCGGTTAACAGCCGAACGCGCTGACCGATTGCGCCACAGAGACCGCCTTTGAGTAGGCGTGGGCCTCAAATATCAAGCCACGCCCACCTGCAATTTGCAATTTAGTTAGAGCTGGGGTGGGCAACATGGCAGTACCTTCAATGCTTGCATTTGAAACGAAGGAGTGCGTGCAGAAAACGATGCAACACCACACTTGTAGGTGGACATTTTGAGGAATTACTTGTAGTACGTCAAGAAAGCCCACCCTTGGATGTTTACATGTTGACTTCTCTCTGCAACACTCTTGTCACTGTAAGATGAAACGTCCCTGGGTGCGGCTCGAACCACCAACCTTTCGGTTAACAGCCGAACGCGCTGACCGATTGCGCCACAGAGACACGCCTTTGAGTAGGCGTGGCCTCAAATATCAAGCCAGCCCACCTACAATTTGCAATTTAGTTAGAGGCCTGGGGTGGGCAACATGGCAGTAACTTCAATGCTTGCATTTGAAACGAAGGAGTGCGTGCAGAAAACGATGCAACACCACACTTGTAGGTGGACATTTTGAGGAATTATTGTAGTACGTCAAGAAAGCCCACCCTTGGATGTTTACATGTTGACTTCTCTCTGCAGCACTTTTGTCACTGTAAGATGAAACGTCCCTGGGTGGGCTCGAACCACCAACCTTTCGGTTAACAGCCGAACGCGCTGACCGATTGCGCCACAGAGACATGCCTTTGAGTGGCGTGGCCTCAAATATCAAGCCACGCCCACCTACAATTTGCAGTTTGGTTGGAGAGGCTGGGGTGGGCAATATGGCAGACATTCAATCGTTCATTTGAAACGATGGGAGTGCGTGCAGAAATGATAAATACGTGGATGCACACCATATTTGTAGGTGGACATTTTGAGGAATTACTGTAGTACGTCAAGAAAGTCCACCTTTGGATGTTTACATGTTGACTTCTCTCTGCAACATTTTGTCACTGTAAGATGAAATGTCTCTGGGTGGGCTCGAACCACCAAGCTTTCGGTTAACAGCCGAACGCGCTAACAGATTGCGCCACAGAGACGCGCCTTTGTGTGGGCGTGGCCTCAAATATCAAGCCACGCCCACCTACAATTTGCAATTTGGTTGGAGAGGCTGGAGTGGGCATCACCCTTGGATGTTTTCATGTTGACTTCTCTCTGCAACACTCTTGTCACTGTAAGATGTTGTCATCTTAAGTCACCATTTTACTTCAGAATGCAACACTGTGGTCAGAGCAATACACTTGGTATTTGTTTGTTAAAACAGTTTAACAAATGATTTCCAGGAAGTTACCTGGTTAGCTGATGAGCGATGAAACATGCCTGCCTCCATTCAGCAAGTGGTCATCTGTGAAGGTGGTGAAGAGCTGTACAATCCAGGATATCTCTCCAGTAGTCTTGCGATAACAGAGAATCTGAGATCTTGCAGCCAGCTGCCCATCTTGGGATTTCCAAGTGTAAAGTAGTTGGTAGAACATCAGTGACTACAGCCACTAACAAACCCATTACATTTTTTAAAGGACATGCCTTGCCAGAAACGCTTTGCTCCAAGTCTCCTGTGTAGTAAACAGACAATGTCACAGCCCGAGCATGAACTGCTGCCCTAAAGACTTTGGGTTGGTTCGGCAATGGATGTCTGAATGTCTTTTCAAAATTTTCTAATTGTTTCCACCCAGTTTTAGCAACGAAAGCCGGGAGCCAAGCGTTCAGAGACTGACTAAAAAGCTCCACCGCTGCCAACTCATGTGACAAAAATCATGCACAGTCACAAGAATGGCAGCCGCCTCCTTGCCCTTGCCCCTGCTAACCTCAGAGTCATGCCATCATGTTCACAAGGTGGCGAAAGGTAACACCTTGCTGTCTGAAAACAACTTTAGATAGAAGCTGTCCTCCACAATACAGTAGTAAATTTTCATTTTCTAAGGCAGTGTGTATATTTGTGCATGCATGTGCCTGACCATGATGCCTGCTTTACTAGGTATGAGTGAGTGTGTATATGAACAGATTAAGACATTTTTGTTTGTATTTTTATATTTGTATCTGCTTACTGGCATGTCCTTGGGCAAGACCCCGATTCCCTTCTTGCTCCAGGTTTGAAGCTGACATCTGGAGCAAAAAGAGAATATGTCTGCAGAAATCCAAGAGTGTCACATCATCGTTATGTGACTGTGGTGTGATATGTAGTCAATTTCTTCATAAAGATAATTATTAAATACAAAGATTATCGCAAATGAAACTGTTAGAAACTTATTAGTAATGGTAGTAACAAACAGTGTTTCAGCTCAGGGCAAACATGTTGAGTGATGGAGGCATAGCTGTGTTACTGCTGCACCATTTCTCCATTCCAAAAGCAATTGCTTGAAAAATTTCAGCAGCATTCACTTCTTAGTCATTCAAAAGCACAAGCATGAGCACATTTGGGATATCTGAAACAATGTTTCTCTGGGCCCCACTTAATTACTGTAATTTGTACATCCCAGTTGAATCTTTATAGACCGTCTTCAGCACCGGATCCCTGTAATCATCGTCACTTTTTACCCGATTAGCAACAGCGCTGGATGAGTGCCAACAAGTTATTTGAGACCTTTGTTTGCAATAGGGAGCCAATGACAACCGCTGGGAGTGGATTTTTATTGATTTGCATGTTGTGGATAGTTCTATTCTTGTAGCATTGATTGATTTAGATATTCTTAGCTTTGAGAATGCAACAAAGAGAATGCTGGGGATAAAAATATCAAGTGTGTCCAGTGTATCACGCTAGATGAGAGGTCATTACCATGATGCATTTTCATTAAAATCAAAAGATTTGTGCCACCATGGAAGAGTGGATTCACCCCCTACTTTCTGAGCCATCTTGTCATGGACATGAATCATATCGTATGGACTGCTAACTCCATTATCATGTGGCTGGAGGTTGTGAGGGTGTCTTCCTGTTTTACAGATGGCTTGTAGTGGTTGACAGACAGTTGGACAGACCAACTGACAGTCCCAATCAGAAAACAGTGTTTCTTGAAGAGTTAGTATTGACTACTAGAATGAATATCCCTATAACATCAGAACGAAATGGGTGTTGATGTAAACATTACTCAATGAGAAGGGCTTTTAAAAAACCTGGGGCTTTCCTTTAAATGGCAGCATCCCTAGTCCTGTGTCATGTCACGTCCCCAGTGGCTACCAGTATACACTTTTCCAAAATAGGACAGGGTATAATCTAATTGAATGGCTTGGCCTGCCAAAGACGAGAGGCTGCGGAGAAAAGGGTGGAAGAAGAGGACTCATTAGCTTGTCAGCTTGTGTGGGTCTGTGCTAAGAGGCCAGGCAGAAGAAGAAAGAGGAGACAGATGCAAGGAGAGAGAAAACAACACTGAGAGGCACTGGTTTCCAAATGGAGTCGTATAAAATACTCAACCCAGTATCCCAAGGAATTAGGTTCATATAGACAATTCTGCATACAGACAATATCTGACAATTTTTTAATGCCAACGTTAAGAGCCAGTGTAGAGGTAGGGTGTCCTTTGTGAAACAAGGTTGGAATTAAGGGAGTGGAGGCTCGGGTGGTGAATAGGCATGTAGTGTGTCTGACTTTCATGTAGGAGACTGGATCTTGCCTCCCACCACAGACCTGCAATTACCATTTGTCTCTTTATTGACCAGAATCTTTCTCTACCTTAAACCAAATGTTTTAGTTGCCTAACTATGTTTTAATCATAGTTTAATTGCTATAACCACAATCTTTAACTGCCATGGACAGATATTGATAATAGGGATGGTGTGCAATGAAAGCAAATCAACCTCACGCAAGAACCACTTGCGAAAAATGTCTTTTTTTGTTTGTTTGTGAAGCCATTTTCATATCGGACTGCATGTCTTCTTTATTTCAGTGACAGTACAGTACTCAGGTGACATGGCATTAACGGCATGTTATTTCCCCATTCTTTGACTTAAACTGGTCCCTTAATTCCACTGCTGATGCTGCTGATGTTACATTAAAATAAGACTTTCCTCTATGGATCTCTGGCAGCAGGATTTCAAACTCTTAACTCTTAAAGTTCTTCTTTTACTCTTAGATGCCATATGCTGCCATAGGCCGGGGCAGGAAGTGTAGCCTTATATGGTATTATTTTGGTGTTAATTATGCTAATTTACAGGTCTCATGAATGTGCCCTCAAATACACACAGGCAGCTATTTATACAGTTGTCTGAAGTTAGGAATGTTTGCTGAATTTCACATGGCACATTCGTACAAGCCCACTGTCTGAAAAAAAATGTTTTTGCATGAGACGATTGGCATTGGACGTACAAGACCATTTTCATTGAAAGTAATCTGGGAGTTTTGTCACTGTCCATTTTGGCAATAGTGCTGAAATACTCACACCAGACTTGTATATGGCAACTCATGAAATTTTGAGCCCTACTAATTGCTGCAGTGCAGTTTGTTCAGTGTGTCTTTATTCATGGCAGACACAAATCAATGTAATGACTGTACAGATGCTAGGCAGCTTGTTTGCTAGCAATGAAGACATTGACAGAATGTATTACTGCTTTAATTTGTGTTTGTATGACAGCTCAGACTCTGGCTGAACCAAAACCTTAATCATGCCCATACCCAAAGTCATACCCAAAACCTTGTTTGTATCATCACCTCCACCAAGGAGGGCATGTTTTCTGTGCTGTTTGTTTGTCTGCTTGTCAGCAGTTTCACGGGAAAACTACCTGCCTGATTTTTATGAAAATTGTGGGAGAGGTGTAGGATTGGCCAAGGAAGAACACATTAAATTTTTGAGCAGATCAAAATCATGGGACAGATACACAAATTATTTTTCACTTCTGTTAACATTGAGATATTGTTACAGATGTCAAGTAGGGTAGCAGGATTACAGAAATTAGAACCCAAATGCAGACCAGGAGACAAAAAGTAAAATAACAAAAAGTCAGCATACAAAGAGGCTTACGGGATCATCAGGCAGAAAGAAGTCTAAACCAGATAAACAGTCCTACAAGCAACAGATCCAAAGGGGAGCTGGCCAACAAGTCCAACACAATCCAACAAGGTACAAAACACTAGGGCAGCAGCTGGAATGCTTGACAAACTGACAAAGATGAACTGGCAACTAGAGGAGGGAAACACAAAGACTAAATACACAGGGAGGCTAATTAGAGACAGGTGAAACAAATCAGTAATGTGACAGGAAGTGAAGACAACAAAGACACCAGAACTCATGACAGATATAGGGCATTTGGCCTTGGCAGAGGTGCCCTTCTAGCTTTTGTCTAGTTTGTCTTCTTTTTGACAAGATGGTTTCCACTAGTCTCGAGATAAGTGCCTGCTTTATCAGGTTTTTATCTTAATTCACACTGCCTACACTGTCCACTCAGGTCTTTGCAAAGACTTTCTAGGCACGTGTATGGCCTCTTTACAATTTGCATCTTTTTCATTCTGAGCACATATTACCTTGGATGTTGGGTTTTCAAAACAGAGTGGTAAAAGGGAGAACATCCAGTCTCTTCCACTGCTTCTCTGTTAACTACACATGACAACCCCATGCACTGTTTTACTCCAGATGATAGGGATTTAATTGATACTCTGAGACGACTGGAGGATCCATCCTGCTGTGACGGGTGCCCCACTTCTTTTTTGTTTTTGTCAAAAACGCTTATATCAGGAACTCTTTCTACAATTGACATATCTTTCAGAGAGACTACGACCCTGTCACATGCTTTCAACAAGACAAGACACTGCGTGTCTTTGCATGTGTCAGAGTCAGGAGATTCTACTTGGCAATCCTCATTTTGACACTCAGCTGAAGCCTTTCATTACTTTAAAACGAGACATCCCGCATTTGATTTAAGTGACACCTGTTCTAAGTAAGTGCTGACGTCTAAAAAGCAACTGTGGGTGGAAACTATTTTAGTTTTAGTAGTCTTGCCAAGAAAATTCCATCTCTTTCTTCAGGTGAAATCTCTAAATGCTTTGAATAAATCTCAGAGTTCATTCCTCCATATGCCATGTGTCCCAGTGACCACTGTTTTATCCCAGCTGGAAGCAATACTGCACATGCCGCCAGTCTGAAAACTCCATCTGAATATATGAGGGCTCTTTAGAATATACTGAGGCCTGGAGCAGCTGTCCTCACCAACTCATGTGGAAAGAGAATTTCATCAACTCAATTGCAAAAAGAAGACACATCCAATTTCATGCCTATCATTCCTGCCCTCAGGGTGAAAGGGCAGCAGCAGAATGCTGCTGAATACTGTAGTGAGTTCAGTTTATTTAAGCTGAATAAGTGGAGCCTTTGATGTTTCAGCTCAAGGGAAAGTGGTCTTCGAGCAGCTCTGCAATCAATGAGAGCAGTCCTTGAGTATTTAATATATCATCGCTGTCGTGCCAGATCCCTATAGCTTGAGAATATCAATATGTAGTATTTCAGCAACTAGCGTACTATTTAAAGATTGTGCAAAGCATTAATAAATGTGTGGTCTGAGTTTTTCACACCACAGAAGTTGTTTTATTGACCACCCAGCCAAATTTGATTGATTTTTTAAAAAATGTTCTACGTCTCAAAATCATGAAAAAAAGAGCAGTTTTCTCTGCTCTGAAATGCTGGGGGCGTGTCTGCTCTGCTGTCTCAGAGTTAAACACCACTACGACCGGAAAACGACCTGAAACATGGATACTCCATCTAGCAGCTTTATTGGGCATGTCCAGACATGTTTGAGCCACCAGAACCAGAAGACGGTGACAGGATGATATTTTGTTTTCCTTCTGTGTCGGGTTGTTGGAACTGAAGTGAGCTGAAGTGAACTGCTGGGCTGATTTGGACTGACTCACTGAAGGTACATTTCTAACTGACAGGGAGGGTGGGGTCATTCTGTGCCAATTTGTGGGGCTTATACTGTCTAGTGTTGGCTCTGGCACATCCCAAACACAGAAATCGGGAATAACAGTTTAATGGTCTAACTCCTCAATTCAGTACTACATAAACATGTTTTCAGCAACTATGTTCTAACATAGTACTAGTATATTGTGTTTAGAAGAAAAACTTCCCTTTTCCTTTACACAGTCTTTAAACAAAGAACACAGCTCTTAGATTAATTGAAAATCAGTCCTTGTTCCTCACAAGAGTAACTACTGAAAACTCTTGAAAACCCCACAGTTAGTCAAACTTATTTGAAAGACAAAACCAAGGCTTATGGTAAAACTACTACCCTAACCCAACAGTTCATTTTTAATATCCAGTTTATAAAGACATAGAGATGTCTACCCTTTCCTCGATATAAAGGGACTAGATGTCAGTCGGCTTGTGGTGCTCAAAGCACCAACAAATACATTAGAAAAGATTCAAAACCAGTGTCTCTTTCCAAACATCATGACTCAGTTACTCAAGGTAATCCACACACCTTGTTGTTAGCAGTTTGCTGTAGGAACTACTGTCTTTCTAGTAAAAAAGAAAGTAGTTCTGGTAGATTCTTAAGTAGTTTTGGTAGATTCTAGTGCAGAAAGAAAGTAGTTCCTCCATGAAACTGCTCACAACAAGGTCTGTGGATTATCTGGTGTACCACCAGCCGAGTGCCATTTAGTCCCATTATATTTGAGAGGAGACAGAAATCTCTATGACTGATATCTCCAAAACTCTACAACCCACACCAAAAAAATCTAGGACTGTCCCCTTTATGATGTTTATAGAAACAAAAAACAATCCTGGTGAAAATTAGTGCAGGCGATATGTTGCTCTCAGAGCATTCATCTCAGGGTCCCCAGGTCATATCTGTACATAATGCTTTATTACCACAAGGAGTCGCTAAAGTAAGAAATGTTAAATCCCACAAACTAGACAGTGTTTGTGTCCAACCACAGTCTAGTATTGTGTCAGTTTTACTACTTAAATTCATTTCAGCTTATTTAACTCAGCTTCCAACCAAACTACATCAAGGTAATGAATATAATATGTTCCCCACCTAACAGAAGCCTTCTTATTATGCCTTTGTTTCATCTGAATTCTGTTTGAACAACTAAATGAACCACGTGGGTCCCCGCACCATGGCATCTCCGAGGAATATGAATCATCTAAAGGTCGTAAAATATGTACAATTATTTTTTTGCCAAGCTTAATTACAGTTGCCTGTTCTGAGGCGGTTTGAGACAGTAATTGGCGACTGGGTCTTTTTTGATCTTAAGCAGGGGAGGAAAAGCTGCTGCAGCTAAAACGAACATCCAAGCTCATCCGTCCACTGTGAAAAAGCGGACCCAAGTGAATTAGGTGGAGGAGAGTATGGTCTTCTTGATGAGGCTGAATGTGGGAAAGCACCATATGTTTTCCGGCTGGCAAGTTGCTGTACATCTATGGTTTTCATCTGCAAGTTTTAGTAGTTCCACATACTGTATGTGGTTTCAGGTGTGGTTTCTGCTGTATGCTGCTACTACTACTGGAGTTTTTTTCATATTTCCTATGAGAAATCACTTGCATGGTGACGCTGACATAAAGATGCAACTGGGTTGTATTGTGGATACGTTTGCATGTTTCAGCCATTCCTTCTTAGCTTCTGACCTTAGCTTAGGTCTTTTTTAATGTGTCCATTTTGAGTCAACACTTGGAATGCCCATTTAAGGCCAACTGAATTCTAGGACAGTATGTGAAACTAGAAAGAGTGGTGCTTTAGCCATATTTAAGATCTTCCTTGCAGAAATTATGTACAAATCAATAGCCTCTGTTCTGGTGTTTAGCTGCTAAAATGTTCAGTTGCAAAATAAAAATGTTGAGCCCCTGAAGTTGGAAGTTGTAAAATTGCTGTCATAATCAGTCTCAATCCCAACTATTCAAATACAGCAGCTTGGTTATGGGTCTTATGTTTCAAACTGTGACACTGTAGGTACTCCTCTAGCATTAGTTCTGCACGGTCAAATTAGCAATAATAAATATGCAACATCCAGCTAGACTACTTGGTTAGATTTAGGAAAGGATCATGTGTGGGTTAAAGTAAGTCTGTTGCGTTGTGTTTTTTGCTGTGTGCAGTTGAGCCAAACTCAAAGCTGACTTATTTAAAGTTACATTATGTTATGTTACATAAGTCACATATGCAACTTAAATAACTTAACACTTAAAATAAGTCAACTTTGATTTTAGGTTTCACACTGGACACATAGCGTAACATAACAAATTGCTGCATAACGTAACATCATGGACTTCTTCTAACTGAAACATGATCTTTTTTTAAACCTAACCAAGTAGTTTTGGTGCCTAAACAAAACTGTGCCCATTTCACAACATTAACCACATGTTTAACATAATGTGATTTATTTCATGTGATTTACGTTACGTAGGCTACCTAAGGTCCAGTGCAAGCGCCATGGCTGGTACTCTCCAAAGGTCTTACTATTTGATTCCACCAAGCACGGCACGTCTGCGCCACGGTTCTGATCTGTCCTGCACACGGCTGCAATCCCCACCAGCAGCATTTCAGAAGCACTTCAGCAATGGAGCATTTTAGCCTCCTGATTAGGTTTACTTGCTCTGATTTTGTTGACTCCTCTTTCCTTGCTCTTTGTGCTTCTACCGGCTAGGTGGTTAAATAGTTTCTTTTCGTTCTGTCTTTATAATTGTGAGTCTGCGTGGGGTCTTTCATTTTGAAAATTAACTAGATTCTCCCTGCCTTTTCAGTGTCTGACTTCCTGCCCATTTGATCTGCTCTGTGCTAACTGACACGGCATCCGTCAAAAATAAACTTGACGCATATTCAAAGCAGAGCAGAGTGGAGAGCTGCTTCTGGTATGTGCTGAAGCACTGCTGGTGGAATCACAAGCATTATGTAGAATGGCTGCGATCAGCTCCGGCTGACGTGGCGCAGCTGTAACACGACTCAGCCAGGCCTGCTGAAATTTAGCCATTACCGGTAAATTTGGGAATGACTGATAATCAAGTGAGTGAAGTGAGGAGTGCACAGACCTGTACATTGGGGAGACAAAACAACTGCTACACAAGCGCATGGCTTAACACAGGAGAGCCACCTCCTCAGGTCAGGACTCAGCAGTCCATCTACACTTGAAGGAGAAAGGACACTCCTTTGAAGACAACAATGTCCATATTCTGGCCAGGGAAGACAGATGGTTTGAGAGAGGAGTAAAAGAAGCCTTCTTTGTTAACCTGGAAAGGCCATCTCTCAACAGAGGAGGTGGTCTAAGACATAATTTATCTGCTACATACAATGCAGTTTTAAGGTCTCTCCCCAGACAGTTTGATACCCACCTGAAATCATGTGACTCCAACAAGGCACATGGTGGCAGG
Source organism: Lutjanus argentimaculatus (assembly GCA_034769285.1). Classification (NCBI taxonomy): domain Eukaryota; kingdom Metazoa; phylum Chordata; class Actinopteri; order Lutjaniformes; family Lutjanidae; genus Lutjanus; species Lutjanus argentimaculatus. The sequence goes on from JAWZSL010000061.1 coordinate 1,764,146, forward strand.
GTCCTTAACGACTCTCATTCACACCTCCCCCCCAGGTGAAACCCAAGGTCCACACAATGGAAGGGTGGGCATTTGAGACACATGCCCCCCTAGGTGTTAACGACCACACAGTGGTTTAAATACCTGAACTCCCAAACCAGTCAGTCAGAACTGAAGAAGCCTCTTGGATGAGAGGCAAAACGTCTTCAAGAACTCTATCAAGTCCAGTTGCCTACGACAAACTTTGCTACAAATACCATGACCTGGATGACTGAGAACCTTCACAGACGACTGATAATCAACTTTTCTATTGCTGAGGTATGTGGATGTGTTGAGCCAGGAAGAGCATGCAAGTCATTGGGGTGGTTAAGGTTCTAGCTTTCTGTCTGGTGGGCTTTCACATTATTATTCACGTTATTTTATTTGTTTCAATAAATCAGAACACATTGACTGCATTGATAAATTAAAGTTGCAACCTAGTTTTCAACCTATCAAAGAGGTTTGAACCCAGGTTTCTCAAGTGCCAGTCAGCCAACTCAAAGACAGAGTGTTCTGAGAGTGAGTAAATCTCTTTATCAGAGTTCACACTGCTGATGTGTGCTTTCATACCTGCTGCTGCCTGCAAGCTCCACAACCAGGTGGGTGACAGACCATGAGTCAGCGTGACCAGGGCGAGATGAGAAACATGCCACGTCATTCTCATCTCTTTTATTTTCTATGTATTTGTTTTTTCCCTCTCATTAGTCCTGAGGGTTGCTCGGTGACCTGATATTCCTGCCCCTGCGTCCATCAGAGCAGGCCTGCCTGAAAAGTCCCATTTGAAAAGCTGTGAGTGAGCACGCTCTGTGTGCGGGTGGCCTCACTAATTGGACCTGGAGAGGTTGAGGCCGAGTCGAGGCGTCCCTGTCAGGTTCCACTTGGGCTCTGAGAGGAGCGTGGGCAGGAGCTCTCATTTACCACGCTAGATGGTGATTTGCAGTAAGAGGTCTGGGAGCTGTTTGCGTCAGCACAGGGGTAATCAGAGGGAAAAAGAGCAAGTGAAAGTGAATAAGCAGAGGCAATTCTTCCCAGAGAGAGTGATGGTGGTTGAAAATACCAGCTGGATGGAGGAAAAGTTTGAAAGCTGGTGTATTTCACACAAAAATGTACAGATCCCTGTACAAAATGGTAAACTTTTTTTGACACATTGGAAATGCCAGATCTCCATGGTGGTTTTGCTCAGAAAAACACCTGATATTATGTAAAATGCTTCCTATAATTGCAGGTCGAGCAGGTAAACATAATTTGGATATTTCTGGGAGAATGTACAGGAATGTAGAAGAATGTATGGCTATACTGATGCAGGCAAGTTGTTGAATAGGATTACATAATTATTTGTTGAGGTGTCTGTATTGTACATTATCATCTAGTTTCTATTCATAGTTCATAGTCTGTTTAAAACTTTATTTGTGGTATTGTGGTCTACTCGTCATTGTAGAAAAACAAGTCATCAGCAAATAGTTGACAAAATTAAAGAGGCTCGATACCTTTTTTTTTTCCTCCTGATACCTCAAAATGTAGATTGATAAATGATTGCTATTATTGTTTTATGACCTGGCTCGAGAAAAGAAATCATCGTTGGATTGGAACAGCGCCACCAGTCTGTTTATGCACCAAAAAAAACTATTTTGCAGTCCTCGTTAGTATAGTGGACAGTATCTCCACCTGTCACGCGAGCCGGGGTCGATTCCCCGACGGGAGAGTTGGTTTTCACCACCTGTATTAAATAAAAAAAGCCAAAATAGTACTGCACCATTAAGCATGCCCAAGTAGGATGTGGTTACCATAAGAAATGTACAAAAAGTAGACTCTACCAATGCAGGCAAGTTGTTGTATAGGGTTGCATTATTGTTTGTTCAGTGTGTGTATTTTACATATCATCTCATTTCTTTCATATTTGTCACAGTTTCCTTTTTAAAACTTTATTTAGGTATTTTATTTGTGGTCTGCTGGTCATTTTAGAAAAACAATCATCAGCGAATATTGACCAAATTAAAGAGATCCGATACCATCTTTTTTCTTTCCTGATACTCAAAATGTAGAATGATAAATGATTGATTTTATTTTATGACTGCTCAGAAAACAAACAAACAAACAAACAACAACAAAAACATGTCATAAGGGTGCTGGAATACAGGTCCCTGTATTGGGGCTATTAATTCCTTGAACATAGCGACATCAGCAAAAAGTGTCAACATGAACGCTCCTGTATGTTTCTGATTTTCTGTAGCGCCGAACAGCGCCACCATTGTTTATGCACCAAAAAAAAAACTATTTGCAGTCCTCGTTAGTATAGTGACAGTATCTCCGCCTTCACGCGGAAACGGTTCGATCCCCGACGGGAATTGAGTTTTCTACCACTGCTGATTTAATTAAAAAGCCAAAAATAGTACTGCACCATAAGCATGCCAAGTGAGGATATGGTTATCCACCCATTAACAGCGCAGTGGTTTGTACACAGTGCTACACATTTGTGATTCTCTGATAATTTGACTAACTACAGCTTACTTTCAGTACTCAAGAGTAAAGTGTAAAGTAGTGTAAAAACGGGTGGTGTGTGTGGTTCCAAAACAGACCTTTACCATTTGAGCCAACAGCTAACAATACACGACAGAAATGCAAAATCTACGATTGGCAATTAGCTAGCTTAGCATAAAGACTGGAAGCAGGAGGGATTAGCTGAATTGAAGTCAAAAACATGCCAGCAGCAGCTCTTAAGTCTTCTTAATCATACAACATATCTTGTTTGCACAATAATCAGACAATAACATTTTCATAGTTTTAGGGAGAGTTACACAGTTTGGAGAATGTAAGTAGATGCTACAAAAATGTACGACTCTCCAATGCAGGCAGTTGTTGTTAGAGTTGCATTATAATTGTTCATGTGTGTTTTTACAACATTCATTTTGTTCATAGTTTCGTCACAGTTCCTTTTAAAACTTTATTTGAGGTATTATTTGGGTCGCTGGTCATTGTAGAAAATCAGTCTATACAGCGAATAGTTGACAATTAAGGATCGTACATTTTTTTTTTTCCTGATACCTCAAAATGTAGTATAAATGATTATTAGTTGTTTATGACCTGGCTCATGGGAAACAAAAAACAAACAACAACAAAAAACTTGTCATACAGGTGGTGCTGATACATGGGTCTCCTGATTTGGGCTATTAAATTTTAATTAGCTAACATGAAGCAAATGCGTCAACATGAACCTTCCTGTAGTCTGTAATCTCCGTGAACGGAACAGCGCCACCAGTCTGTTTATGCACCAAAAAACTATTTTGCATCCTCGTTAGTATAGTGGACAGTATCTCCCCTGTCACGCGGAAGACCGGGGTTCGATTCCCCGACGGGGAGAGTTGAGTTTTCTACCACCTGCTGATGTGAGTAAAAAGCAAGAGTACTAAGCATGCCCAAGTGAGGATATGGTTACCATACACACATTACAACAATGCAGCATGTGGTATGTGTAAACAGTTTATACATTGTGTGATTCTCTGTAATTCAATAACTAGGCCAGTACTTTTGAACTTTCATTAGAGGTAAAGTGTAAAAGTGTAACAGTAAAGACGGTATCGGTGTGTGTGTTCAAAACAGGGACCTTACATAGTGACCAACATGTAACAATACACGACAGAAATGCAATTCTTTGATGGCAATTAGCCTAGCTTAAGAATTAAGACTGAAGCAGATGGATTAGCGAACTTGAAGTCTGGTAAGCTGGTTGGAGGAAAAACCATAGTCTACCACAGTAACAGCACTACAGATCGCCTATACAAGACAAACCCTGAAACATACCAGTTTAGCCCAAATACTTAGCACAAAAGCCAGCCTACTTGTTAGGTTTATGAACAAAAAGTACTTGTAGGTAGAAAAGATTGTGTTTGGTTGAAATTAAGTACATTATCTAGAGGTTACTAGGGGTGTTCAAGTAGTAAAGTGGCGTGTTTTTAGTCTGTGAAGAAAATTATTCTCCAGGAAGTCACGCACGCATGATACCAAGAAAGAGCAAATGAAGTGCTTGCTAGGGGAGTTGTTTAACTGTCGATGTAAACAAATTATGAGTGTTCAGACTACTCATTGTAAATGTCTGAAAACTTTTTGTGAATTGGCGCTATATAATAAAATTTGTTGATGATTGATTGAAGAAGAGCATGCACTCCCCAGTAAAATCACAATTGCAATTGAGTTGCAGTCTTTATGTTAAGCTAAGCTAACGCTTGTGGCCCTAGCTCATAGTGTATAGTTTAACTATAAAGAACTTTAAAGAAATACCAATATTTCCTATGAGTTTTCTTTCAATTTTAAATGATCTAACTGTAAGAAATAATATTACTGCTAGCATCATGTGCATGCTTTTGTTGTATGGTCGGGGAGACACCAGTTTGCAGACACTGATAACAAAGTTCTGTTATGGAACATTATGGATATCTTCCAGCCAGTCAGAATAAGAAACCCCATAACGTATGTGTTTTTTTCTTTGCTGCATTCTAATAGTCACCTGCACTGATTTTTTCGTTTCTGTCTAAGATGGCTTTTCTGTACAGCATTATCTCAGTCGAATACCAGTTAACTTCTCACACATTCGTCTTTTGTATAAAATCCAAGTTCACTCCATATGAATCACAAAGATTACCTGTCCAAAGCTATGAGTTGCTATAATTTCCTGTCCTTTATTGCTTCTGCATATCCCTTTTTTCATACCTTTCTCCTCTTTTTCATTTCATCCTACATGATGAATATACACTCATACATATCATAAATACTAGATACTGGAATAGAGCTCACCAAACTGGACCAAATTAAATCTTTTGGAGTTTGAATACTGGTCCTTAGTGTCACCTCTAGTCTTTTACATAAATTGTATCTGTCACATCATTGCTACATTACTCATTATCAAATGTAAATGAGAGTAACAGTCTGGAATTTGTAAAATACATGAAAAAAATGTCACCTCTACACTTTTATAACGTTTTGAAAGTGAACGGAATATAAAAGATAGTGAATTTACTAAAGTTCCTGTTGCACATGTGTTGTACAGACAATTATCAGTGAATTTTTAAGGCTTAAAAAGCTGATGATCTCAGCAAGTTCTGAGGCCAGATTAGATGCTGAATCTAAAAATATGTTTATTCTATTCAATTATCAAATGAGTAGATGAAGAAAGTTGATTTTTATGTCTTACTACTTCACCATAAAAGTCTGTACATCAAACGCACATATGTCATATCAAATGTGAAATGCTAGAATCACTGTGAAAATTCCTTGAAATCATTAAAGATTCTTGTGGATAAGCATCATATGAAAATGGATATTTATTCCTATTTTTTTTAGTTAGCATCTGGAGCCACAACCCAGAATGGGCCAAGTCCATTTTGATTGGTCACCAAGACACAAATATCTATCGTGTATAATGGGACAGACTTTATTTAGTTAAACGAACTGGAACAGGCTGTATTTTAAGCAGGCTTGTATTAGAGCATTTTTTAATTCCCTTGTTCGTAAGTTAATTGGCCATGTTACGGCAGGCCAGATGCAGTGAGGAAGCGTTGAGCATCGACTTTACAAAAGTCAAGCCAGGGACAAGAACTCTAAAACAGGTAAATACAGCTGGTATGACTAAATCTCTGGTAATTCAACCAACCACCAAATTACAGTATCATCACATAACGATGTTAAAGATTAAAACGGTAACGTAAAAGATATTGGATTCGTGTGAATGGTTCAAAACCAGGACCTTTACCATATGAGCCAAGCATGCTAACAACTACACGACAGAAATGCAAAATCATATTGATTGGCAATTAGCCTAGCTTAGCATTAAGACTGGAAGCAGGAGGGATTAGCTGAACTTGAAGTCCTGGTAAGCTGGTTGGGGAAAACAACCAGCTAGGTCTACCCACAGGTTACACAGCACTACAGGACTCGCCTACTACAAGACAAACCCCTGAAACATACCAGTTTAGCCCCCAAAATTACTTAGGCACAAAAGCCAGCCTACTTGGTTAGGTTTAGGAACAAAAAGTACTTTGGTAGGTTTAGGAAAAGATTGTGGTTTGGGTTGAAATTAAGTACATTAATCTAGGAGGTTATCTCAGGGGTGTGTCAAGTAGTAAAGTGGGCGTGTTTTGTAGTCTGTGAAAGAAAAAAATTATTCTCCAGGAAGTCACTGCACGGCCACTGATCACCAAGAAAGAGCAAATGAAGTGCTTGCTTATGGGGGAGTTGTTTCAACTGTCGGATGTAAACAAAATTATAGAGTGTGGTCTAGACCTACTCTATATGTAAAGTGTCTTGAGACAACTTTGTTGTGAATTGGCGCTATATAAATAAAATTTGATTGATTGATTGATTGAATGAAGAGCATGCAACTCCCCATAAAATCACAACTTGCAATTGGTTGCAGTCTTTATGTTAAGCTAAGCTAATCGTCTTGTGGCCCTAGCTCCATAGTGTATAGTTTGAACTATAAAGAACTTTAAAGAAATATCCAATTAATTTCCTATGAGTTTTTTTTTTTCTTTCAAATTTTACATGTCTTTACACTGTAAGAAATGAACTATTACTGCTAGCTCTGTGCATGCTTTTGTTTGTATGTGTCTGGGGTAGACTACCCAGTTTTTGCAGACACTGATAACAAAGTTCTTAGTTGATGGAAAAATTATGGATATCTTTCCAGCCAGTCAGAATAAAGAAACCCCCATAACGTATGGTGTTTTTTTCTTTAGGCTGCATTCTAATAGTCACTCCTGCACCTGATATTTTTCAGTTTTCTGTTATAGATGGCTTTTTCTGTACAGTCATTATCTACAGTCAGAAATAAACCCCAGTTAGACTTCTCACACATTCGTCTTTTGATATAAAATCCATAGTTCACTCCATATGAATCCACAAAGATTACCTGTCCCAAAGCTTATAGAAGTTGCTATAAATTTCCTGTCCTTTTATTGCTTTCTGCATTTCCCTTTTTTCCATTCCTCATTTTCTCCTTCTTTTTCATTTCTCTCTCACAGTGTATGTAATATACACTTCATACATAATTCATGCAAGAATACTAGATACTGGAGAGTGCACTGGAGGCTCACCAAACTAAGGACCAAATTTAAATTCTCATTTTTGTGGATTTGAATCTGGGTCCTTTGTGTCACCTCTAGTCTTTACCATAATTGTTCCTGTCACTCATTGCTGCTTACTGTCTATCAAATGTGAAATGAGAGTACAGTCTGGAATTCTTGTAAAATACCATGAAAAAAATGTCACCTCACACTTTTTTATATACTTTTGGCAAATGAACGGAATTAAAAGCATAGTGAATTAGATACTACAAGTTCCTGTTTGCCACATGTCGTGTTGTACAGACAATTATCAGTGAATTTTTGAAGGAAACTTAAAAAGCTGATGATTCTCAGGCAAGTTCTGGAGGAGCGTTGTGATTGATTTGAATGCTGAATCTAAAAATATGTTTATGTCAATATGTCAAGTCTATGCGGACAGATTCGAGGTATGACTGCAAGAAAGGGTCTGATTTTTTCATGCTCCTCTACTCTTCACCATAATAGTTCCTGTCACTCAACGCTCCATACTGTCTATCAAATGTGAAATGCTAGAATACTGTGAAATCCTGGTGAAATGCCATAAAATGGATTTCTTGTGGATAAGCATCATTATGAAAATGGGATATTTTATTCCTATTTTTTTTTAGATTAGCATCTGGAGCCACAACCCAGAATGGGTCATAGTCCAATTTTGATTGGGTCACCAACTGACACTAAATGAATCTAGGGTAAATGGTGACAAGGACTTTATTTAGTTAAACTGCAACTGGAAACAGGCCTGTATTTTAAGCAGGCTTGTATTTGAGGCAGGCATTTATTTCTAATTCCCTCTGTTTCGTAAGTGTAATTGGCCATGTTACGGCAGGCAGGATGCAGTGAGAGGCAAAAAGCAGTTCTCGGAGTCATCGACACTTTAACAAAAGTCAACACAGGGGACAAGAACTCTAAAACATGGTAAAATACAGCTGGGGTCATGAACTATAACACCTCTCTAATGGTTAAAATTATGAACCACCACCAAAATTACAAGTAAGCCACCATCATAAACCACCATGTTCTGAACAGACACATTACAAACAACAAAAGTTATTTGCAATTTGAAATGTAAAACAGCTAACTTACTACTCATCCAGCTCTAGGCATGATGGGAAATATCGGCCGTCAGTACAATATTTTAGTGCAAAGCCTTGATTAGCTCTGTGCCCATTTGCAATGAAATAGATACAACATTAAGCTGTCAATACAAACACAACACTTAATGTCTCCATTTCAAAAATTTGTAACAAACACTGGTGAGAGCACAGAGATGGTAGGTTAAGTACTGTGACTTAAACAGTGCTTGGTTTTGAATTTGACTCCAATCAGGAAATAATGGCGCCCTGCCTGGTTGCAATCCTTCTCATATTACAGCTAAATAGTCACTAAAGTATGTTTCTGAAAACATTTTAGGCAGGAAATAGGCAATGTAGTATCAGAATCTTGATCCTTACTTGATCAGCACTGCCTAGTCTTACAGTTTGGTCTGACTTTGGGGAAGCCCTGTTGGAAACCGGAAACACAATGTTGCCCACCTGGTGGTGACTAAGAGGGAACCCCAGATCCACAAAAGATCTTGCGAGAGTGATCATTTTAACTCAAACCACGATCTTTCCGTAAATCACAATCAACTGTTTTTTGAAACAAAACCTACTGATATTTTAACATATTAACATAGTTTATCACAGTGTTGTTACATTTGTACAACGTGCACAATGAAGAAATAATGCATACAATTCTTGCGAGAGTTTCGCAAATCTTTGACACTACCCAACCACCTTGTCATGATCTTTCTTGTATGTCAACTAAATAGTCACTAAATTATGTTTCATAAAATATTTTAAGTTAGAAATAGACAATGTAGTGAGATATCTTGATCCATATTTGAACAGCAGTCTAATTTGACAGTTTGATCAGAGTTTCATGAGCCTGCAAAGCATGCCTTGCTTTATCATCTATTTTACTCTAAATAGAACCATAATTTACAAAATGAGCATCATGCTGTATTGAAGAAGACTTGAGAATAGTGTTTGAGACTAACACTCATCAGGAAACTGTTGACTGAGGTCATAAATCAAGTAAGAAGTGGTGTCATTTTGCCATAAGGGTACATACAACCAGACCTCTTTTTGCAACCAGCAGCTTTGCCCCCTGCTGGCCATAGAAAGAATGCAGGTTTAAGGAACTTCCGCGTTGGCTTTACTTTTTGCACCCAGAATTTCCATCCAGTTCTTTTTCTTTAGCCACTGTAACAACATAATTCTGTACATATTCCAATATCCACAGTGTTGTGAGATCTTTTAGTGCGGCATACAGCATGGTTGCATCTGTACAAAGTGTTCCAAAGTGCAGTGACGATGTGCATTATGGGATACTTGCAGTGACTGATTCCCTCATGAATGAGGCCTCGGCAGTGTTGCTCCTGGGTGGATCAGATGGGTGTAAGGGGCGACCTCCGGGCACCGCAGCAAGAGAAACAGATCTCCAGTCCCAGCCAGGCACAGTCCCAGATGGGTCCCTCTGTCAACACACACACACACACACACACTCTAGACAATCTGCGACTGAAGGAAGAAAATAATTTGTTACGCATTAGCATGGAAATCTAATGCATATGCTCCAATACATCTCAACAGACACACACACAAACACATTTACTGTATGGTGAACATGTTCACTGAATGCAAAGAGGTCACAGCAGGGTCGACAGCAGTGTTCAATGTGCTTTAGTAATTGCATATTATTTTCCTTTTGCATGTGTGTGTTTGCATTCTTTCCCAGCAACAAACATGTCACATTAACTGAGCCATGAAATGAAGAAACTGAAAGCTCAGGAGGATTGCAGGGTCAGCTCTGGACCTGGCAGGGTCTGAAGAATACATCCGGTCTGTTTGTGACGGTAAACAATAAACACAACCGCTGTTTTCATATAGCTGAATGTAATTAGACGGTGATAAAATATGACAAATTACAACACAGCTGTTCACACAAATTGGCCTGACTGCTCAGCAGACCTTGACTGAATAGTTTGTGGTCAGACCACTGGATTGAAACTGCAAATAGGACTTTCTGCTTTCTGCTTAAATTGTAAATAGCAGACAGGAGTTTGGTGTGTCCAATTGCCAGACTCTGTAGCTGACCTTGAAGGATGCACACAGCCTCCCTGTGGTGGTATTTGTACCTGTCTGTGCATAGAACCGCAAACTGCTTCAATTAGAGAATTTTGGCTTGCCCGTGGACCCAACACGTGCCTTTGAAATGCTCATATATTGTCCACAGTCCACAGCTGTGCCAACAGCGTCAAGCTGCTTGTCGATGATTGCCTTCTGCTCTGTGTCCACTAAGCATTAGCCATGTCATGTTCCAGCTACGTTGTTGCATCCGCAATCCACCATTATTATAGTAGCCAGTCCTCACCAAAAAAACAGGTGTATGGATCATCTGTGCAAGATTATTATGACCCGTATTTACATATTGTTGGGTGACGACCCCTTGTGGCTGTAGCAAGTATGACAGGAGCAAAGAAGGAAGTGAGGTGATGTAGAATACAGAGTGAGAAAGTCCATGTAAGAGGGTGGTTGGGCTGAATGGATAGGTAAAACAAACACAAGACCTTAAAGTTTTAAGGTACCTACGGAAGTTGTACTGCATGGAACGTAACGCTGTTTGGAACGTAACGCCATATGGAACATTACGCTGTACGGAACTTCTGTCACGTGACATATGTAACTTGCTTGTTTTAATTAAATCACATTTTTTAACTTTTCCTAAACCTAACCAAGTAGTTTATTTGCCTAAATCTAAGCAAACTGCTGCCGTTTCACAACGGTAACCTCGTTTTAATGTCACACAACTTACAACAACAACAGAGTTAAGGTCTGGGACAGCTGTTGTTGGTACTCTCCATGGTCATATATTTTGTTTTGGGAGTCACTCAGCCTGTTCTGTCACTGACATATGAGGAGTATCAGTTGCATTATAAACAGAGTTCCTGTCTCCATCTGGGAAATGAGTGGAGTGCCTTTTACTTATTTTACATCCTTATTACTTATTATTATTATTTACATTATTTAACATTCTGCTTATGAATTATTGACAATATATTTACAGTAAAGATAATTGAATTTCCTATCAATCGTTATAAAGATATTGCAAAACTAGTTTTTCTTGGTATGAATGTCACTTCTCAGATGAACTCAGTGGCACAGGAGAAGGAATGCCAGTGTTTTTTTGTTTTTTTTCTTATTTGAGGACAGACTCCTTGATGCTATTCTGAAATGCCTCCATTGGACATTGGAACAGTAATGGACAGGTGGGACCAAGTCAGAAGTATGTAAGTGTTTGCACCCCAGTCCCAAGTAGGGTCCCAATTCAAGACAGGCGAGTCCCGAGTAAATTCCCAAGTACTAAACTTTGAGTTTTGACTCTAATCAAGTCGTAATGTGCTCTTCACCAAATGTAAGGCCACTGTTCTACTTCAAACGCTGAATTAAGTTGGAAGTCGTTTCGTCTCTGTATGTTATTTTGTTGACCCACGCATAGATTTTATTTGCGAGCAAAACCATCCTTCAAATAACTTTTTCCCAGTGGTGCTCAGTAATGTCACATTAGTTCTTAGTAGATCTTTCCTTCAACTTGACTGGATGCTGTTGAATTGGTTCAAACAAAGTGGATGTGGGGATTGTGGGGAATTAGGTGCTGACCTGCTTTGAAGCACGTACGTTATTTGATTGAAGAAAAGATGAGAAATTAATTGATTCATGGATTCACACTTTCTAAAGAACAAGAACTTGGCTCAAGTCCATGTGAAGCAACGAGTCATTGGTTTCAAGTCTTTTTTGATTTTGTCAAGTTGAGTATAAGTCCTCAGATTTGTGACTGGAGCCTGACTGGAGGCAGGACAGGAATTCCCTGCTGTCCCACAGATCCAGCTCCTCTTTGTGAACATCTCAATCCACTAGCAAAAATGATATGATCCCTCACAGGCTTCCCACCAGCAAACACCCATGTATCAAATAAATAGAGCAGTGTTTGTATAATATTCTATTTTATGAGTAATTTCACAAATTACAGCTATGTGGACGTTGGAATTTAAGTTAAGTTTAATTGGTTTGAGTCACTTGTCCTTGTCTTTAGTGGATGTTGGCTTAAGACATGGCATAATGACGGCCAACACCACGCACATTACAGAACATACATCATACATGCTTACATGTTCAAGGTCTATAATGTTGCTGTAGTTATTTTCCATTCTTTAACAAGGCCACTTGGGGACACTGGGCTGTTTTCATCCCGTTTTCATGTTCACATCACATTTTTGTGTAGTTGTCAGTAAAGTTTTATGTACTCCTTAGTGTTGCGTGGTCGCTGGAATGACGTATCATGCTTGTACTTTTCATCTGAGTGCTGTCAGCCAACATGCATTAGGGATTTGAACAAGGGGGGACAGAAGAGGGAGAACGTAAAGCTCAGTGTGACTATTTGTTTTTTAATGAGCTTTTTGTCTGTGTGGGGAGGGGAGAGCGTGTGCGTGTTCTCGTCCATGTGCTGCATGCATGCTGCATTGGTGTGTGTATGTGTGTGTGCGCACGGCTTCCCTGCTGTATGTGTGAAAGCAAATGGATATATTTAGCTTTTGTCTTAGCAGCAGTTTCTGTCGTCTCCCGCTGTTGAAGAGCTATTCGGTGAAAATGTGTTTTTCTGTTATTAGGAGGCATGTGGCCATCTGAATAATGCATCCTGAACACTGCCTTGTTATGGCAGCGTATACACTGATGTTCAAGGCCAGGCAGTTCAGAATGGCGCCGTAATGCGTCGCCCTGTTGGCTATTAAATATACATGAGTTGTGAAGTGGCTTTCTTTGTGAATAACATTAACTACAGCAGTGGAAAGCCAGTGCGGATTTCAGTGGACTAAGACATTTGGGTTATTCAGGTGTTCACGAAGATTTGCATGGCAGGCGATTTTAGCCACCCATGCAGCGTGGCGAGCGAGGCTTTATTGGTTGCGTGCCAACTTCAGTGGTAGCCAAAGATTTTACATGTGTTTAGTTTGATCTGAAGTGATCATCTGTAACACTCTCAGGCTTTAGGAAGTAGTAACATCTGGTGCTTAGGTATGGAAAGCAACAAGAAACTTAACACTTCGTTTTAAAATAAAATTTAAAAAAAAGGTCATTCTTCTTTCTTTTTCTTTGTATAGGTCACATTTTACTCAATGCAAAATGAATAATTTGTCATTTAAATTGTCCTTTTTGAACTACATTTGTTCAATGTCAGACTGTTTCACTGTGATTGTTACAATGTGTGTGTATTTTTAAAAATCATTGGCTATTTCACATTCAGTTATTAGTTAAACCTGCAGTAAATGATATGGTTGCACTTTATTTTACAGTACACTAATAAGACATAACAAGTCGTAATTAGTAACAAATCAGGCAAAAACTAGAAATAATATATTCTTCATTAAACAGTAAAAAACACGTTACGCTGATAAGAGCAAACAAGCTTTAATTTGTATCAAATTAGACAAAAACTAGAAATAATGTATTTTATTAGACAGCAAACACACACAGCTTTACAGTAAAATATTATTTCTACTTTTTGTGTAATTTAAAAGTGGTGATCATTACTAATTTATTGTATACATTTAGCTGACGTTTATTTGGAGTAATATTAATCTCATTTTAGCTCTGTTTTGGTCTCCAGCAGTGTTGGGAGTAATGTTAAGTTACTATAAGTTCCACTACTACTAGACATGTAGCTAATTACTTTTTTAAATTAAATAATGCAGTTACAATTACTGACATTTAAATAGGCTCATTACTCGTTTCTTTTAAACTTTTAACTTTTAACTTTTTTTTTTGAAGGTGTCTGACAAAGGCAGCCTACTCTCTGGATTTTCCAGTTTATGATCCCACGTCACCTGACCTTACAGTGGTGCAAGACAGATCAGTTTTTGTGAGCTCGCTTTTCATCTTAGTGATTGTAATGTTTCTAATATAAACTGAAGAAACGTGAGTTCATTCAGTATAATTATTTGTGAACTACTGTTGCAAAGCTCGGTTGACATCTGCATCTAATGTTGTTCAACCAAATCGCACTGTCTAACCAAAACAATAAAAGTACAGCTTATAGATAGGAGCGCTAGTCATTGCTGCCCTCTGGTGGTCGGAAGCATTAATAACTGTTATCAATCATAATGGCTACAATGATAGATAAGCAGTGACAATAAATGATACAGCTATGTGAATAAATAGGAGAAGTGAAACAGACATTTTACAAGTAACACAGAAGTTACTTTTCTTAGTAACTAATTACTTTTATATGCCATAATTTGTAAACTGATTCACATACTTTTGAGAGAAGTAACCAGTGACTGTAATTAATTGCTTAATATTTGTAACTTCCCCAACTCCACTTTAGTTCTTCAGCTGCTAACACAAGCTAGATGCTAACTTCATGTGTCGTTTGGTGCTGAACGGGTCGTGCACAATAAGTTTATCAGAGCTTTTTCATTGAAAACAGCTGCCCGCTGCTGGTGAATGTGGATTTTATGAGAGTGAACCCAAAGTAAAGCTGTAAAATCAAAACAATGAGCTGAAAGACACTAAAACAATTAGTAGAGCTGAGAGGAACTGCAGAGCTGGGTGATAATTCTCTGCTAGTTTAACAATGATCCTATGCACATTACACATTTTGATGCATTGATGCATCAATAAAAAAAAAAAATACTAATAAAAAATTAAAAATTAGCGCAGCTCTAAAATAGGCACAACATATTGTAATTTGAGAGAAAGCAAAACTTGAGAAATAACATCACGGATCTTTGCCTTTAGCTTCTTCTGTAGACGGCACTTTTTTCTCTCTGTTCAGATATGAGCGCCATATCTCACTGATTCCTCTGATTCAGACACAGAGCCAATTTTGGCTTGAAACATACTTTTTTGAATTTAATAAAGAAGTCATTTTTCCAGGAGCAGGCGACAGTTTTACATGTCCTTTTGGGGGACTTAATTCATAGTTACAGTTGGACTCAGCTTTTCACACTTATCTCTACTTCCTCATTTCTTCATCCATTATTCTTAAGAGACCACTTTTTTCTAATGATAGAGATATAAAGCCAGATATTTGGTGTTGGAACAAATGTAAAAGTTTAATTATCAGAGTTTTCAGTATAATGTCTGTAATAATTGCCCTGACAGTGAGTAAGAATATTTTATATAGAGGTAAAAATAATAAATGTCTTACAAAATTGTAGCATTTTGCATGATGAAGCAGGAGACCTCTCCAGTCATTATGATCTTTTCAGTGTGCTTCCTTACAGGGCCTTTTTGTCCGGCAATTTTCTTATCTAGAATTCTTACATGTCCCTTTTTTTCTTGCTTTCAACACTTCAAAGCTTTCTCATTTTCTTATAATGCAGGCCTTTCTCTCAAATGATGGTTTCAGGGTGATAGGGACTCAGTTTTGCATCTATTTCTCCACAACTCTTAAGACTAGAAAGGGAACTAAAGCAACACACACTTTAAATGCGATAAGCACACACACAGAAGCACATCAACTACGTTTTGCACCTTGTCATAAACTGTGGTTTAATTTCCAGGCATTTAAGTCGAGAATATGCTGACTATTCTAGTGAGAACCAGACTGTATAACATTAATCCTGGTCATTACTTACTATACATTTCTTTCGTTTTTTTTTTCCATCCATGTAGTAATAACGTGGCTATGTGTGCTGCAAAACAGTCACTCATAGAAACAAAACCACAAAGAATTATCACTTCACTACAGTTCTGTGATTTTTTTTTTTCTTTCACTGTCTTTCAGCATATAGAGGCATTTTTGGTACAGACAGTTCTGGAGACTGCCCTCTTGGGAGCTCCCCTGAGAACTATGTGCCTTTTTTTTTTTTTTTTCTGCTTGCATTCACACCACCAATAGAGTGCAGCAGCACTGAGTCCTAAAACCCAGAAATGAGTTAGTATTTTCGAGCCTCCAGTTCTCTCGTCTCAAAGTCAGTGGGTTTTCTGAATTGGTTTTTGGTTATTTGCATGAAATGAGGTTTTCACATTTTGTTCTACTGCATAAAATACGTCAGTAAATACCAAACTTGTGATTTCAAACATTTACATGTCTTAGAAAAGGAGGTTGCTAACAAGTGGCTAAATGAGACTCCAGAGGTTGGTGACATAAAGCACCATTACACTGATCACTAGTCACTCAGTGGTTGTTACACTGAAGTCATGCAACTATTATTGGTTTTTTACTTCTGCTGACTGTATTCATGCATCAAAAATCAGAGTGGTGTCCTTTTTTGAAGATTATCTTGCTGAACAAAATGCATAAAACATCAAACTTTTGTTTGCCACAAAGCTTATTTTTGGTAAAATCCCATTGGATTTTCATGGATGGAATCAGAGCGATGCTAAACAAAAATACATCATGACGTGAGCCAACTGGTGGTTGGTATAGCAACATCACATCTGTGTGGACTTAAGTGTCGGTTCATTTGTCCCTGTTTTGTCCCATTTTTTAACATTACCACTGCAAGCTGTTGACACATGGCTAATGTTCAACACAGGAGCTTCATTGGCTCATGTGCTCAACTGTTCACCATACAGTCACGCCATTCAACATTGCTCTTGTGCTGGGGCAGCACCATCTACTCTGAAGTAGGAGCTAAAAAAGTCCCTCAGAACTACAATAGTTCACAGTTTTTGCAGTGCAAAAACAAGAAATACTGTTCTTAGAACTTTGCTGGTCCGAAGGCGCCTATTCTTTTAGTTTTATGGCCTACAGCTTTACTATTTTGGGTAAATTTCACTGCTTTTATCAACCTTGATTCCAAAAGCCACAGAATACTTTCACAAAAACAGCTTTGATAAATCCACTATTAACTACACCAAACAGCAGAAAAGTTAATAACTAGCTGGCGGACATTGTGGAGAATTTACCAGCTAAAGAGCCAGATGCAAAAACAAGAGAGTGACTGTGGTACTTCTATTTCTTGGGTGGACACAAAAAAGAACTCAAATGAATGCTAATGTTGCCATAACAACTTTATACAATGAAAATAAGTCAATAACGTGATTATAGCTTGTTTTGCTGCCTCCAAGTGGTCATAAAATCAATTATTTCTGCTTTAGGTTTGATTATAATTTATGAAATATTCACAATGACACGTGGAATTTTCCCTCCATTGCCAGATTCTCTTGAGTCAGTTGCTTTAAAGTCATCACAGACCTGAGTGAGAGCGAGCGGAACGTGTTCCCCGCTGAGCGTGACCTCATTTTACTTTTGTGAAAAGAAACACTGATGTTTATCTGTGACAGACTAAAATAAACACTAAGAGAGGCAGAGAAGAGTCAGTGAACATATTCTAATGTCAGTTATACAGCAGTATCTAGCCAAAGCTTGCTAACATCAGCTTGTGTAACATTAGCCTCCATAACATAGTGGTCTTACACTGAAAAAAAGGGAGATTACAATATGCAGTATATACTACTTTATTTATACTTAACATGTTTCAGTCTTGTACAATTCATTTAATCTTGCCAGGGCTTGAATTATTTAAATAAATAAATTTTAGTCAACATGATTTTATTATGCACATTTTATCATAGAATTGTTTAATGAAACATTTCAAGCTTTAGAACTCAATGTCGTGACACCTGCTTGAGCAGTTGAGGTTGATCGAACATGAAAACATTGCGTATACAATAAATAAAGAACTCAAGTTAGTTTAACAGGTCGTAATTGAAAATACTGAACATTATAAAAGATCTTTAAGTTGACATGAAAAAGTTATGTGAGTATGACAAAGAAGAATTTAGCATATTGAACATGAATAAATAATTTTCTGTAAATACACTATAAAAATCGTACAGGAATTTAGTAGAATCATCTAATCTTTTCTCATTAACTTAACGTAAATAAAAATGTTTTATTTATTTAAGTTGATTAAATTTAAAAGATGCAGTATTTATATCAGAACACTTCAGAACTTATAAACATGAGCTCTTCTAACTTGACGTCTTTTGACTTGAAATGATAAGTTAAATGAATGTACTATACAGAGTACAATCAACTCATAAATGAAGTTTCTAAAGAAACGTGATCAACATATTAGCAGACTTTCGCATTGTTTGAGAGTTAAAAACCTTTGTGAAAGTGATGAAATGTGAAAGGCAGTCTAATTTGTTTGTAATGTTTATCAGTGTGACTTAAGAGTTGTTGGTTCACCTTAACAGCTCAAGCTTGTTGAACAGTTTTTCTCAAGCACAACTGCATTAATGTCAAGTTTATCTGACAAGAAAAGTTTATTTATGTTGAATCATTACAAAATTACCTCAACTTGTATTTTCAAAATCAGTCAACTTAAAATTTTAATGCAGCTTGGACACTAACTTTTATTTTTTTAGTTCTTTTATATCCAGTTCAGCTCCTCCTATTGTGGAGCTTAGCTTTTTCGCTATTTCGCTATTGCACTATAGTGGAAGTGAAAGAGGGAGGGCTTATAGCTCAAGCACTGCTTTATGTGTAATCTTGAAGTAAGAAAGTACTTTTCCACTAATAAGATCATACAAGAGATACACAAGTGGAATCAAGGTTTATGGGGACCTTACACCTGCATTAAGGGGCACTAATGTCTAAGGGGGGCATGAGGTCATAAACAACTTATCTAAGTGCAGAGCAATGTGTATACATTGTAAATAGTAAATATGAAATTATAGGTATACATGAGAAAATGTGAATTTGAGATATACATGAAAAAAAAAGCATTTCAACAATAAGCCCCTACAAAAAGTTGAATTTCTTTAAAAATCATAGTCAGTGATGATGGTTGTAAACAGAAGACGCTTTTGGCCACATTCATTCCCTTCAGAGTGTAGTTGAGTTGGCTGTAAGTCTAAGCCCACTTTTGAAACATGTGCAGCCTAGCTTTAAATTAGCCAAACTGACTGCAAGTGTATGAAATTCCAACTTTTTTTTTTTTTTTTGCTATGGATCATTATAAAACTGTACAAATATAAGCTTCTTTCAACTTCCCTCAACATTTTATTTCGGAGAACAAAAGCGGGCCTTGTTGCTTAAGGGGGAGCGGGGATTGGCGGAGGATTGGTGGCGAGGACTCGCCGCATTATTCTCACCCTCGCGCTTTGCCAGGAGGTTGTCTTGCTTGCTGCATTCGGAGGGGCCGAGCTCTCCAGTTATTATGATAATGATGGAGCCCTGCCATCAGTGTGTGCTGCCCATTGTGAAGCTAAGCTCTCCATAATCTAGATGGGGGCATTTAGCCATTTGGAATGCTTGCAGATAGACAGATTTGCAGTGGCTAAATATAGGCTAGGCTAAGGATTTGAATGCTAATGATGATACTCGAGGTGTTTTCTTACACCTGTGGGCATTAAAATGATAATGTGGCATCTGCTAACCAACTGCCCTTTAGTTTGGTTTAATATAGTGCTGGTTCATTCATGCAGTTCTAATATTAGAGCAAATGTCATTCATGCAGAATTTGCATTTCGTAATGCTAATCACAAGCAATGTAGAGAAGCGGTAAAAGGAGAAAGTGTTGCTGCCTGACTCTCTGCTTGCTCACATATAAGTAGCTTCATCAGTGTGAATAATCGATCCACTCCTCTTCTGTCTGACTCATCCTCCTCTTCCTCCTGCCTCTGTCTCCTTCCAGTTGGTGCTACCAGAGTACTCCATCCATGGACTCTTTTGCATCATGTTCCTGTGCGCCCAGGAGTGGTTGACCGTGGGCCTCAACATCCCCCTGCTCTTCTACAACACGTGGAGGTGACTATGTGATCCCTCGCAGTGTGTATGTGTGTGTGTGTGTGTGTGTGGACATGTATTACACATGACATCTGTTTATATAGTCACATTGAGAGGACCTGCCCTCCTTGTGGGGACAAAACACAGTTTCTTGTGATATACTGTAAATCATGCAAATTTATGGTGAAGACTTGGCTTAAGGTCAGGGCAAGGTTTGGTTTAGGTTAAGATTAGGGTATGGGTTAGGGATGGGCAAATAGTGGTTATGGTCGTTGTGAGGGTAAGTCTCCAGGAAATGAAAGTAGTTCAGCAGTGTAAGATAAGATAAGATAAGATAAGACTTTATTAATCCTGAAGCAAATTTTTGTGCCAGATTGCTCCAAAATTACAGTAAAATAATAACGATAGAGCGTCAAATAAGTGAAATATAAATGTTAAATAAAAAGTGTATGAGGAGTTAATGCAAAGAAACAGCACCTAATAGAATAATGGTAGAAGTAAAATAAGTTAAGTACAAAAGTAAGCTAAATAGAAAAAGTAGTAATGGCAATTACATTGAAAGTAATATTGACAGTGATATAGAGAAGTAATAAAAAAAGTTATATTGCACCAGATAATGAATGTAAAGATAGATTGAACATAACTGTACATGATAATAATGAAAAGTAATAGTGATTGTGAAAGTAATTGTGGATATTAAAAAAGGTAACTGTATGGTCTACTTCCATGCACAGTGAACACACACCTGCTATTTCATTATCATGGCCTCTTGTGAAAAAAATGCCTCACTGTGAGGAAATTTTGCCATTTTTTATCTTTAAATCAGTCAATCAATAAATTAATAAATTGTGCACAACAAAGGGGAAGGAACAGCTGGACAAGCTAATAAACCTAAAAACAAACATAAAACACTCTGAGCTAATCTAATATTAATCGGCTATTAGATTAATCTGCATCTATTCTGATAATCGATTAATCATTTTGAGTCCAAATTCTCTTATTTCAGCTTCTTAAATGCAAATATTTTCTGGTTTCTTTACCCCTCTCCGACAGTAAACAGAAAATTTCTGAGTTGTTGAGAAAACAAGACATGTTAGGACGTCATCTTGGACTTTGGGAAACAGTGATCGACATTTTCTGACATTTTATGGACCAAACAACTAATTTATTAATGGAGAAAATGGTCAGATGGACAGATTAATTGATGAATAAAAAAACATTACAGGAAAGACTTGAAAAACAGACATCTACATGTTGGAAAGTAGTCAAGTTACACTACTTTATATTGTGATACTTGGATTATTTTTTACCGTACTGTAAAATGCAGTAACAGTAATAACTGTAACTGTAATACATTGTTAAAGTAACCTTCCCAAACCCAGTACATGATAAAGCGAGAGTAAAAAAATGTTTTCTTCTTGTCAACAAATCCCATAAAAAGGACCAAAACTTCATTCCATTGTCGCTGTGGCTCTCACCCCCACAGCTGTTGCTTCTCCTTGCAAGACAGACTTACAAATACATATGTATGATATATAATATATATTATATATATATATATATATAAATATATATATATGGCTAGTATACATATATATATATATATAATATATATATATAATATATATATATAGTATATATTTCATGTTAAAAAGGCTAAATAATTTCCAAAACAGCTGGTCACTGTAGTTTTCAGCAAACATTACTCACACAGGCAGGAAATGAACATCTGTTGGGACTATTTTAACACACATTTGGCGCACTAATGAATAGTTTAGCAGTAGAACTCTGTAACGTGAGTCAGAATAATCTACAGTGTGTGTGTTCATGGTAATGGAGGAAAATGTCAACCAGTCCAACAATGATTGTTTTAATAGATTGGACAATGGAGCTCTTTGGCACGATGGAATTAGTTAGTTAAAAGCAAGTCTAACACATCTGGAGCCTCTGAAAAGGCAGTGAAATTTCTTTTTCTACTCCTTCTTTGCCTGTTTGTGTCTTTGTTGCTGCTCTTCCCGCTGGTGCGGGTTAGACGTAGACTGCTGGCAGCCTGATTGGTTTAAGCTCATGTGCTCAGCTGGTGGGAGTTGCAGACGAGAGGAGAGGAGAGGAGAGGAGAGAGGAGAGGAGAGGAGAGGAGAGGAGAGGAGAGGAGAGAGAGGAGAGAGAGAAAAACATGTTGCTGTCTCATTAATTGGAGACTGTGCCAGATGCCCAGCGGCTACAGATGCTGCTTCCTGCACAGCTGAGAGATGAGAAGACAAGGAAGGGAAGAGAGACTGAGGAGAGGGCAAGGCAGAGATGGAGGAGGGCGGGAAATGAAGGAGGAAGTAGCAGGAGGCAGGACGCTGAGCCGGGTGAGTGATAGGAGAGAGATCTAATATTGACAAGGTGATTCAGAGGAGAGTGAGACGGAGAGGGAGGGACACAATGATGGTGAGCTATTTTAACACACTTCATGGATACAGTATGTGATCACACCAACATATACGGATGGGTGTGTGTATATGAGTGTGACTCTAAGTCCATGATGCTCTGCAGAGTTTACATCTGTTGGTGCGAGGGTTGCTTTAGGGGCCAGATTGACAACTCGGCTAGCAGCAAAGCTTGAGCAACTTGTCCATATAAATTTGTGTTGAAGGACGTCTTGCAGGCAGTAAAACCAACTTTCTCATTAAGGGGGACAGTTCAGATTATTTTAACTGGGGTTGTATGAGGTACTTATCCATAGTCAGTGTATATAGTGAGGAGGAATGGCAGGTTAACAAGGGGCATCCACCCGTAAATCACCTACTGTAAACAGCCACGTCAGTGTGTACGTACCTCAGCGGACAAACATTCATTACATAAAGTCTGGGATGATGTAAGTAGCTGGACCATTCATAGGGACATTCCTTGTTTATTAGGAAAAAAAAAAAGCATTTTTGCCAGACTAAAAGCTCTCACAATATGTGAATGCGGGGGCGTAGAGGGAAATTCCGAGATATGCTGGCCATGTAGTGGTGCAGTTTCTTAAATGGTTTCGGTTGCCAGCTGAATCTTTTTCAAAATCTGTGTGTATGCGTGTGTGTGTATGTGTGTGTGTGTTTGTGTCTTGTTACGCATATTCTGGAAGATTTGTCCACATTGAGCATCTTTGCAGTCCGTTCTCACTCCCAACATGTCAAATATGGCAGCTTGGTCAGTGGCCCCATGCTTCAAACTACGATCCTGTAGGTATACCTCTTGCATCATTTCTGGAGGGTTGATCTGTGGTCAAAGTTTGGCGATATAATATTAATTGCGAGACAATCGACGTATGGCAGAGGTGGGGTGGTTGTGTGGGACCAGGGTTTGTGTCCAGTGTGAAACTAATAGTCAAGGCTGATTTATTTTTAACGTTCATAACTTAAGTTATGTAACTTAACTTTGACAGCTGCAACAGTTCATTGATTAATTGATTAGTCAACTGAAAGAAAATGAAGTACCAACTATTTACATAAGATTAATCGTTTTAGTCATTTTTCAAACAAAAATGTGAAACATTTGCTGGTTTGAGCCTCTAAAATGTCAGGATTTGTGGCTCTTCTTTGTCATTTATGACAGTAAATGATGTATTTAGGTTTTGATGTTGGTTTTTCAAAGAAGAAATTTGAAGATTTGGGAAATTGGCTCTGGGATGAAACTGTGATGATTTTTCACAACTGTTTGACATGTCATAGACTTAAAGGACCGGTGTGTAATATTTATCATTTATTTGCAGAATATGGCAGAAATTAAATATGATGTTCATAAGTATGTTTTCATTAGTTCATTAGCCTGGTATGTTTGCATCACCGTGTTTCTACAGTCGCCCAGAACAGACAAACCATCGCTTGTTTTACGTTATCTGCATTGAATTATGTGACACTGCATTCTGTCAAGCATTGTTACATTGCGTTATGTTACGTTATGTTGCGTCACATGCATTGCGTTACGCTGCGTTGTTACGTTGTATTTGTTGTGCGCATTGGTTACATTATGTTGCGTTGCATTACGTACGCTGTGTTATGTTAAGTAATATTACATTATGTTGCATTGCTTATGTTGCATTCGTTATGTTGCGTATGTAACACTGCATTATGTTACATTGTGTTGCATTTTGTTGCATTTTGTTGCATTGTCCTACATTGCGTTACATTATGCTACTTTGCGTTCTGTTACGTTACAGTCTGTTGCACTGCAATAATTAGCAGACCCACCCGCCTTCAAACAGCAAAATTGTTTTGTTTGTTTTTTCCAACAAAAGTCATTTAACTTTGTTTCACTGTACATTTCTTCCCCGGTCATTCTCCCCGACCCCCCCACCCGCAGTGGCTAAGCACCACCCCAGAGGGGCCTGCCCCCCAATTTGGGAACCACATGCACAAGCAAATTACATAACTTAAGTAACTAATGTACTAAAATCAGCTAAAAACGTTGTCTAAACCTAACCAAGTAGTTTGTGCCTAAACCTAACCAAACTGCAACCATTTCACAGCGTTAACCACATGTTTATCATTGTTTCTATGACGATGAAGGTCTTCTGACTTCATCCTTTCCTGCATGTCCAAAAATGCATTAAATATGAAATGTTTATAAGCAGGCTTTATTTTGAAAGCGTAACCAGACGTTGCATATTTATCCCTAACTTGATCGTGGAGCCTTGCACATTCAAAACTGATGCTGGGTGAGTGAGCCACCTACCAAGCTGGTGCACTTCATGAGCTGGGAGTGAGAACATGATGTTATATGTTTATGACATACAGTAAAGCAGATATTGTTTGTCAAATGACTGTTTTCTTCTTGTCTGTTACCTCTGCTCATGAGAATTGTGGAACAAATTGTTGTCAATAATTCTTTTTTTATTATTAATGATATTTATTAGCTAAATGTATGTAGCAGCTTGTTAACTATTAGCTAACCTCGTTTACCTCATCATCAGTCATTGTGCATGTATCTTTTGTAGAAATACATGGGGATTATATGCATATATTCAGTGGCTCATTACAAAACCCTTCTCTCAGTCAAAATACATCAAGATGCATTTTCAACTGCATTATTAAAGATTTCATACATGCATGAGTCAAATGTGAACTGTTGAATGTACATTGTAATTAATTTATGACAATCAAATGTACAATCATTTCACAGCCAATGTACATGAATTAACATACAGTATGGACATGCATTAACCATCTTTTAGCTTGAGTTATGACTGAAAAGACCACATGCATAATGATGGCAGCATCCTGGTTGCAATTCATTACCCATCATACCCTGCAAAACATAATTTCAATGTTTACGTGAGTGAAATTCTCCAGGAGTAAAGCAACCATCTTAATGCAACTGGTCTGTTACATTACTGTACAGTTATCCATTGTTACAGAGTCCTGTTCATTTGTATCAGCTCTGGGGTCCATTAAAGGCAAATTTCCCCACCCTATAAAACGTAATGAGGCAATTGCGTTTGAGCACATAAACAGCCCTCTCTCGCAGCAACAGGCAGCAGTTGGTTGGAATTCCCTCTGCGTGTTTTCTCATGCTGACTTTCCTCGAGTGCTCATTTTCTCTATGACATATTTTCTATTTCATGATTCTAACAGCACCGCTGAAATAAGTCTCACTGGGATGTAAAAGCTCCGGGAAACATCCTTGCAATTCCCCAAACCCGCTCTGCTATTAATCACCGCCAGGTTTTGTGTTTTGGTGACACTGCACATCTTCATTTTACACAGCTTTGAGAGAGAGAGAGAGCTGTTTGTGTTTGCAAATATTGATTATGCTAAAAGCCTTGCAATAAGACATGCAGATTCTATTAAAGGGTGGATTTTCTTTTCAGCTTTTAAATCAGTCAGCAGGTGATGAATGATTGTAATTTGAAACAGGAGAAAATGTTTCATTGGAAAATCATATTGAAAATCATTGTTTGGTTTATTTTTATGCACAGCAGTTGGAGCTGTAATTCACTAACTGTGGCCTACTGAGTTGACTGGATTTAGAATCTTAGAACAAACCCCAGCCCTGATACCTTCAGGACCGCATAACTGACCTGGGTGAAAATATATTTGAATACCAATTCAAATATTTAATCATACTTTGTTTATCTTGTTGGAAACTTTTACGTTTTGTGCCACAAGATAAGTCAAACAAATTGGTCATTATTGGCATATCCTTTGCTAAACCCTTATTCCCTCATTTACACCTGTCAAGCTTTCCACTTTAGCATAACAAATAAGCAGTTTACTGTGATAACAGGTGGTCAATGTAACATTCCAAATTCATAGTCATTTTTTAAACAATATGTATCCTTGATTTCCTTATTTCTAGCTAATGACTTGCATTTTGTCAGCTAAAATCATGGTTATCATTAGCATATTTCATCAGCTCTTGCTAGAACGCTATAAAAACATTTTAAATATGCACTTGATTATTATACACATGATATCATGCTAAAAGACTGAGACTAAAGGCTCATTTATGCCCCCTTTATGTGCAAAAATAGATATGTCTTTCAAACAATGTAACCGTCCCTGCCCACATACTTCTATGTTTCCTTTACGTTGGCATGACGTTGGTATTGAAGGTACTGCTCCATTCTGTCTGTATCCGTAAGCTTTCAGAAAACAAGCAAATCAGACAGAAGGCTCTGTCCGTATCCATATGTTCATCTAACCTTTAGCACAAATGTGCCTTAAAGCTTTATGACACTCGGAAGAACTCAACTTTCTTCACCAGGTGATGATCCATGTTAAAGATGTGGAAATAATTGATTCCATCTGTGAGCTCAGCACTCCTTATTTCACTCTTTTATTCAGTGGCATAGAGTTCCCTACACAAAACTTAGGGGAAAATTGAATGTCTCTTTTTGCCCTGTTATCCAGAGTTACTTTTGTGAACATACAGATGACTAGTTTGTTAAAAACAACATTTTAATTCAATATTTCTGCAGTCTGCTTCGCGCTTCTTCTTCACAACACTAGCTAGCAGTGGCAAATATTGGACTTAACTTTGGCCTCTGCCCAAGCAAATAGTTTAACATTGCAGGCAGACATACAAAATACAGTTGAAAAGGAGTCTCTTGACTTTTTTCCAAAGATC
The DNA here is from genome assembly GCA_034769285.1 of Lutjanus argentimaculatus. NCBI lineage: Eukaryota > Metazoa > Chordata > Actinopteri > Lutjaniformes > Lutjanidae > Lutjanus > Lutjanus argentimaculatus. The sequence continues at coordinate 1,791,139 of JAWZSL010000061.1, forward strand.
TGTGTTGTAAACACGATGTGACCCAATCATGGTACACGTAAAGGCTAAGGTGCAGCATTACTTTTGTATCTAGGGTAGTTTCGCATAACCAGACCCCCATCCACAGCGCTCAGTGCTGGAGAAAGGTCTGGCTCCACACATACACATTCTGATATAATGGAAAAAAACAAAAAAACTTACCATGTTTGCATTTCTTTAAACCAATCACAAACTCCTTGGGCGGTGCTAAGCCCAGGATGCAGCGACGGCGCTGCTGCAAAATAAAATGACTACAGCTGTTAGCTTGTTTACGTTCGTACCATTTGCGTCTCGGGTGCTAATTTGCCGTTTTCAGCGTGTAGGTCGTTCTTGTTTGATGGAGACTTTGAAATCGCAGATAACAGATGCTGCAATACCGCGACCAATGGCAGGACTTATACCCGTAGTGTGCATCCGGTGTGTCAGACTATGTCCAGGGTAGCTAGTTAGTTTGAATAAATGGCCAATAATGAGAAAAATGTAATATTGGATTAACTGGATGCTAAGTGTACAGAAACATTCTTAATTAAGTAAGGCAGAGCTGGTATCTTTCACTTAAACAAAAGAAAAAGCTTTGAGGAGGCTGCTAATGTAACAGTAAACTAGCTAACTATACTACTAAATATACTAGCATTATACAGTAGCTCTCAAGCAGTGAGGGAATACTAAACAACGGATCTTTTGGTCATGGATGGAGATTTTTCTAACAAAGCCTGTAGTCCTACAAAATAGCATACTTAGCTATGCCACTTGGCTTTGGAAATAATGTTAGGTTACTACAGAAAGTAGTAAGCAAGTTAAGTATCTTAACATTTGAAACCCACATTGGGGCAGATAAAGACACTAGTTTTCCTAAGTACCCTGCTTCAAAATGTAGAGAAATCCAAAGCTTGACAGGCCCACCTCGCCTTAGCTAAACTATGGTCGATCATTGTTTAGGGGAGGGGTTTAGCAAACAGTCAATTCCCATAAACATATTCAACTACTATTTCACCCACGTCCGCTGCATGATGGTGTCCCCTTAACTCATCATGCCATCTTTTTCCATACTATTTCCTTCCCCATTTCCTCCCATCATCTCCCCCTCTCTGCCTACCTTCCCTCCTTCCTTCCTCCCCCCCTTTCCCTGGGGTCTGGAACGGGTCAACTACCCGCGATGTGGTCTTTGCCCTCTGTGGTAGGTACTTCCATTCCCCAACGGACACTAAGGAGCTGCTCTACGACCCGGCATCCGTGATGAACGGCGACACGCTTAAGTTCTGCCTGAAGGAGGCCTGGTGCAAGCTGTCCTTTTTTGTCCTCTCCTTCTTCTACTATCTCTACTGGTGAGCACTTGACAGGCGGCGTGGGGAGTTAATTGGATTACATGTAAAGAGATTACATTAATCTGATTACAACAGCTAGAGTTTAAAAAAAACAATGAAAGTGAAACTGAGGCTACTTTAAAACAATATTAAACATAGTTTTTGAGAGGAAATGGTGAAAATAAACACTCACATCATAGGTTTGATTCCAGCTCTTAACTTGGTTTGATTTCCCAGCTCCAATGGAGCAATGTGAGTGCAAATCACTGAATAAAGTAACCATTTCTCTGGCAATCACATGCAAATTCTGTGACGTATCATAGATCTGTCAGGTTACTTAGGTTTACTATTAGGCACACTACTGCTAATGCATGTGATGTTGAGAGAATTTGATTCTTTACTTCATTGACAAGCACTGCGAGATTGCTTAAGTGGACAGCCGTAGGATAAAAATTGGTTGAAATGTTCATTAGCCTGTTTAATACATAATGCTATAAATAATGGTATTTTTGACATTAAAACTTACTGTTTTTGCTGTTACGTACTAATGCACACTATGTTACTGTCCATGTCTGATAATGCTGTTATTAATCACTCCGGATTCTTGTTCCATGTGTCATGTGGGTGCTGCAGTGTGTGGAACCTGGACATATCCCTCTAATAGGTCTTATCAATGGAAACACTTAAAGGTACAATCCTTATATTTTTTTGACCGTGTATTCTATGTTAGCAAATTGAGGCAGAATAGCATTTTTCTTACGAAAATTTGACTCTAATGGTCTTCCGTCTAGCCGCCACGGTTTTCAATAAATTCTCTTGATCTTGATCAAAGTTTGCTGTTAATGAGCCTTGATGGACTGTTGTGGCTATATGGAATTTAGCTTTAAACTGAGTTAGAGATTTTTGTGGAGCCATTCAGTTACAGATTACAGATTTTTTCAGACTGAGCTCCACGATAGTTTCAACCTGTTCTCATCCCACGATGTCAGATACCCATATATTTTTTACACCCCTTCACAGATGCTGCCAGAAAGCCTTTTTAACACACGGTTAACATGAAACAGTCAGAGTTTGGTTAGGTTTAGGCACCAAAACTGCTTTGTTTGGATTAAAATAAATATGTAAGTATATAAGTATACCATACCTTACTATACGCTGCGCTATGTTAAGTTACGTTGCCTGGTGGAACAACGCCCCGCCTCTTTATTCTCCAAGCACGGAAGTAGAATATTTGCAGTCTGAATGTTGTTTTTTTGTACTTAAATATCAAAGTATCACTAAAGCGTATCTCCCCGACTGGACAGAGCGCTCCAGCTGTTTTTTTTGCAGACTCACAGTCAGTGAGAAAGAGCATTCATGTGGACTGATTGCCATGAAATATTCTGAACATGATGAAACTATTCATAAGGACATTTTGATTGTGTGGTTGGTTATGTTACGTTACGTTACTTTCAACACTCCACCTGTTTTGTTTCAAATGAGGGAGTGGAATATTCACAGTCGGCATAATCCTTTTTTTGTTTGAAGCGCTTAAGTATCAAATTATCACAAAAGCGTAATATTGCCATCATGATAAAGTTATTCATTAAGTGAGTCTAACATTTTGATCATGTGGTCAGTATGTAAAATTACCACTGTAGGAGCAGTGGTTACATGACCTGAAATGAGACGCAATTTAAGAATGTGTGCATCATAAGTGCGCTCCAGTAAACTATTGCTACACCTCGTACTATGTTACATTATGTTACATTACATTATGTAAGTAAAGTTGGTCACGTGATGTACATAACGTTATGCAACTTCAAAATTTAGACAGTGTTGACCAACCACTGTCCTGTTTGACCCATTCTTCAACCCCACCTCCTCCATTCATGGATTTTCTCTATATATCACATCCCCTGACGTGGATGGGTTTACACTGAAGTTACTGAAAGCCTGGTACATCTCGAAGGGTACCTTGTACCTCCTTATGAGACACCAAGGGGCGTAACAAAACATTGGCGTTTGACAACCTGGGAACGAGAACGGCTGTGTTTTTAACAGCCAAACATGGCAGTATTAGCACAGAAGAGTTTTTTTTTTTTTTTTTTTTTAAATATTATCCTATAACCCAAAAAGGATTGCAACTTTAACATGGAGTTGTTCTTGTATGCGTGTGATAATGCTGTGATTAAACATTTAACATATGCTCTCAGGTTCTATCCTTGCAGAGAAATCATGTGCTGTTGTTGACTTTTTAGGCAGTAGGTTACTGTAATAGTCATGTTAATATGTTTATCACAGCAATACCACACAGGTAGAAAAGCAACATCATGAGCAGTGATGAGAGTGTTGTTCTTATTCTATAACAAATGATACTGTTTCTTGGTGTATTTGTTTGGTTTTGCTAAAAGTAACATTTCTAATGTTAACCTGGCATCATATCCATATTTTTCAAGATAATGGAAATTGGGAATTGGAAAGAAAATGTTTGTTACCTTATTCCCTTAGCAAAAGCACCTTAGCAAGTCCATGATCAGCATTTTTTCCAATTCAGTGCAATTTAATTTAAATGGATTGAAATATAGCATGTTGCTTCATGTCCTGAGTTTTTGGAAACCAGGACACACAGCACACATCCCAAATTTAATGGGTGATTTTCTATCTGATGCAAACAAAGTTGTCAGGTGTATAGAACTGGTTTTCTCTAAGCTATGTTTCTTTTTCACTGACAGCTTTACTATTCTTGAAAATATCTCTTTGATAGCACAAAGACTATGGACAATGAGAGCATAGTATTCTCCCTCCTGGCATGGTACAGTGGTAGAAATTAGGGGAAAAAAGAAAGAAAACAAGCTAATGCTTTACGCTCACATGTATCTCATCCATTTTCATACCACTGCCTACATAAGTCAGCAGATGAAGTCATTAGCTTGTTGCTGTATGCTTCCATTTAATTGTCGAGAGAATTTGAAGCAAACTTTTAAGATGTCACAAAAAGAAAATGCGAATCATCCAACAATAAATCCATTGTTTGATATAATTCGCATTTTACACCAGAAGTTGGCAGTATGTGCTACGTTACACACGACTGTAATAAACTGTGTGGAAGTTGAGGTCATGAACTGGAAACAAAACTGGTTGTTTGCCCACAGCCAATGAACCACAAAGGAAAAGAACAAATAAAACCTGTCGCCTTGGCCATCTTTGACAGATGACAGTTGACAGTTATTCTTCCATGTCAACTATATTCTTGACAGTGGAAACAGTTTCTTCTTATTTTCTCGAAACAGGAAGAGCAAATGTGTTTCCATCTTCAAATACGTGCAGTAACTCTTTTTTTAAAAAGGCAGACACCACCTCAACCAAGCATAAGAATTTTTTGGGTTAAACTGACCGTTCTCAAGTCCTAAGTCCCGCCCCTTTTCGATGTTCTCCAATAACCTGTTTCCTTTACTTACATGTGCCAGGCTTGTCTATGGCAAAAGGAAAAACAAATTTTGAAGATGTTTAAAAGATGTTGCTGCAGATCCTTGACCCATGTTCCGCAAAAAGGGGCGGGATTAGGAAGGGTTAATTGAGAACGTTTTTTTTGAATGTTGCTGTTTCCATCAATCTTATCTGATGTGATACTTTAAAACAGGTGAATTTAATGGACCATACTTGTGGTTTTGAATATTTTAGTTCATTAACAACAAAACATGTACTTTACACGATATAACTTAAAAACTTTTGGACAATTGTCGGCAGTAATGTAAAGTATATGTTTCAAGTTTAATGTACCAAAATATTTTAAAAAATGATTGATTTGACTTGATCTTGCTATCATAAACTTGTCTCTTTCAGAGAGCACCATGCTGGGTGCAGCTTTACATTAAGATTTGGGGCCTAATTATCATGTACCTTCAGCATGATTGAGTGGGCCTCAGCAGTGATGATGTATTGCTATAGTGTTTATTTTATTATTAACGTGAGACAAGGTAAAAGCACATCCAGGCTGGTGTGTTTTGGGCCTGTTGTGCACACTCGGTGTCTGTAGTTGCAAACCGAGCATCCATCTTGAACTTATGTCATCTTGCTTCTCCATCTCACTCCATCCTGTCCTGCTCTAGCTCATGTTGGATTGATCTGCAGCAGCAGCAGCAGCAGCAGTAGTGAGGTACCTCTCTACAAAGCAGGGCGATGATCCACCCACTTCCAGTTCCACCAAGTTCAAAAGGGGTTTCTTGAAATTCTTATTCTTCTTGAAATTCTTATTTGTAAATTTAAGACGTTTAAAAATATTAACCATTTGATTTTTGCACCATATATGGTTTGTTTATACATAGGATCCCTGGCCATCAGTGTGTGTCTTCACGAGGAGCTCTGTGAAATATAATAAATTGCCTCAGGGAATGTCACTGTTGGTTTGATCTGAAGACTACAAATTTGAAAAAGGAAAAAAAAATCCAGCTTTCCTGTCTGTTTTGCTGTTCACTTTTTAATCTTCTATTACTTGTCTATATTAATTCATTAATTTGGCCAACAACTTTTTTTCTGAAAAGGAGGAGAATTTAGAGCTTCTCTGCCCAGGCTAGCTAGGAAACAACGTAATGTTTTGTTAACTTTTTAGCTAGCTAACAATGTAATATTTCATTTAAGTTTTAGCTATATGTAGCCTAATGTGTTATTGATGTTTAAGCTAGCTAGCAAACAATATAATCTTTTGTTGGCTTTTTAGCTAGCTAACAAACAATGTAAAGTTTTAGCTAGCTAGTAAACACTGTAGCCTAATAAGTTATTAACTTTTAAGATAGCTAGCTACACTGTAATGTGTTGTTACCTTTTTATCGAGCTTGCAAACAATGTAACGTTTCATTAACTTTACAGCTAGTTAGCAAACAATGTAACATTTTCTTTGGAATACAGGGAAACCAAACGTTAACTGTTTCCTCCTTTTATATTTTCTTGGTTTTGACAGAACTTGAATTGATGTTCACTTATTTATTTATTTTAATTTGAGCTAGCAAACATCACCATGTTGATTAATTAAAATTTAGTTTTCGTTTCCATCAATAAACTTGGATTTGATAAACTGAGATTAATTATTAATTTTAAATCTGGATTTACTCATTTTAAACCTAGTTTTGCTAAACTCTGATTAGAAGTAATCTTAGGTTAAATTAGGACTGATCTTTGTGATGCAGCTAGTTCTCTGCTAAATTTGGCTCTTATGATCAGTGTGTATGGGCCTTACTAGGTCAGTTCAATGACATGCAAAGGCTGAAAAACACTGAAACAACTAATTTGAGAATTGAACTGAGGTGATGGCCAGTATAAACAGTGAATCGATATTAAATTATTTTGTTTTGGTGGATATATACAGTAGGTGGGTGTATAGAACTGGTTGAATTGGAAGTGAAGCGGTCTGAAACCTGCTTCATGAAGCTTGTTTATGTTTTCTTGCCCTGTGACACCGACCCTTCTTTTCCACTGCTCCCCGAAACCAAACGCACTCCAAGCACTGCTCGCCTGCATCTGTGACCTCAAGATCCTTCACACCCTCACAATAAATCTTACTGCTCACACACACCCAAACATACACACGTGTATGCACATAATGAAATTGTGCATGCCCTCGCAGACACACAGCCAAACACACAGCTACACCTGAGCGCTCACTCACCTCCACACCTGGGTGACGGGTGATTTAAAATCCTTTTTGGTTGCTCAGTGGAGCTTATCTGGTGCAGATGATCCAGTGGAATTACTATATAACTCTTGATTTTGTCCACCTGGGCACAGCAGGAGGACAGAAGCACAGGGCATAAAAGGCTCAAAGGGCATCAAGCAGACCTCGGCTAAATGCGGTATCACCTACTTGACACATTTTTGTGATAAATAAATCCAAGTCCTCCAGTCATAATTATAATGTCACTGTCAGGTGGAAACTTTATTCTGCCAGAAAGCCATTCTTGGTTAGGTTTAACAGGGAAAAAATGCTGTTAGGAGAAGTTAGCCTTCTAGGCTTTCTGCCAGAAAGTTCTTGGTCAAGTGTAGAAGAAAAAATTGCTGCTGGGAGAAGTTATCATTTCAGGTTTTCTGCCATAAAGCCATTCGTGGTTAGGTGTATGGGAAAAAATATGCCATTAGGAGAAGTTAGCTTTTAAAGTTTTCTGCCAGAAAGCTGGAACAAATCACCATTGTAGAAGTGACCATTCAAGGCTTTCTGCCAGAAATCCCTTCTTGGTTAGGTTTAGAAGGGGTTACAATCACTGTTGGGAGAAGTTAGCCTTCAAGGCTTTCTGCCACAAAGCCCTTCCTGGCTAGGTTAAGGCAGAAAAAAAGAAGTTAGCCTTCAAGGCTTCCTGTTAGAAAGGCCTTCTTGGTGAAAAAATAATGGTTTGGGTTACAATAACAATATTTCTCTCAGAAAGGCTAAAATGTCAGGGTTTGGGTTAATACAATGAGAAGGGCTTTCTGGCAGAAATCCTCCCGCTCCAAATAATAATTTTGAAAAAATAATTTCCTAACAATAAATGGTTTTGGACAAACAAGGTTTACCCCTGACAGCAACAAGTAATAAAACAAAATTAAGAAACCAGTGCACAATGTGTTTATTTTGTTTCAATAACTAAAGACCTAAAAGAGAACCTCCCTGCTAGTTTGCCAGTGCTGTCTCTCCCTCCTCAGCTGTCGCTCCTCTGACACTGGATGATAATGAAGCTCTGTCTAACGAATGCGGTTCCCCTCAGAATGTGGCCTTTGACCTCTACCCTCCAACCTCTTACCTGTTTTCTTCCCTTTCTCCTTCTGAACTTGTTTCTGTCACAGGGATGCTGTGTGAGATATGATGCACTCCAATAAATAACACTTTTCCCTTGCAAGATACTGCATATACAGGTGCCGTGTCTTTTCTCAGCTTGGTTTTAACCCCCGTGGTCAAAAAATACTGACCCTTAGCATGCTGTCGTATGCTGCTACCTGCGTGCTCTCCCACTGAGGTCTAACCTTTTTGTCGTATTTGTCGTTCTTCCTATCTTCCTGGGCATGAAAATCTGGCCTTTATATTTACTCGCACACATATATACACACACGCACACACAAGGTTAGCCTCGGCTCATTAGCTAGACAGATGCTGAAAGTTAATGGAACATGAAATAGGCGACATTTGACACTAAAGGTTTGATATGAAATGTTTGTTACAGGCAGGAGATGGCCTTACCATAAATTATGACTAAATCTGCAATTTAGGGAACATAAAGATAAACATCTTGAAAATATGTGTATTTATAACATTAGACTACCATTTTTTCACTGGTAGAGCTACTGTACTGTGAACCAATATGTCGTCAGGGAAACACAATGCATTTTCCAGTGAAGCAGAAGCAAATGTGCTCATTCGTTGTTCTCGCTTGTATCTCAGTGTTCAATGAAGTGCATGTGTTTGCCATTGGACGAGATTACATTTGAAATGTATGCTGCTGTTGGCATTTATAGGTTGGTTGGGAAAAGAGCTAATAGCTACTAAAAACTAATATTATTCCAGTAACACAAGAAACTCATGTTAGCCTTTTTATGAAGTAATGTTTTTCGCCTGTCACACTGGATGATTAAAAGAACAAACATCGCCAGCAGCAGATTATATCAGATGTTGTTAATTAACATTAATGGGGCATTGAAACTCAAACACTGTCTAACACCACTGAGTGGACTGTGTGTTTATGTAACCAACCATAGTGACCAATAGAATGTTGAATCTTCTCTGGCAAAATGACCTGGGATGATCAGTTTTAGTTGAAGTAATCCAGTTAAATATGTTTTTAAAAACTGTCTATAAATCGGGACCTCCAGTATTTAGATCAACCAGGAATGTCAGTCTGTCGTCCACCACTTTGTTCCAGACTAAAACACCCGAACAACTAATGGATTGATTTGGATCAGATGCATAGATTTTACAGACATTCATGGTCCACAGAAAAGGAACAATTCATCTAGTACAACCATCAACAGCACTTTATTTGAAGGGGTGTGCATAAGACTGACATTGCACCGTCATAACCATGTCATGACACTTGCCATAAGGATGAGCAAGTCTTTAGGAATGTTTATGACAGTCGTCATTAAGTGTCATTCGGACAATTATGTCATTTTTAATGCAAAGTTGACATTGTTTGAGAGGTCTTCATTATGACAACTTGACATTTAGCTTATAACAGCATTTAGCAAATAGATGTGGTGTACATATAAGTCACTATATATACTCATCTACCACAATTATAATGGTCTCATGACAGCTGATGTTAAAAGCAACCACACACAACAGTATAATGTAATGTTAACATGTAAAGCTAAATGGTTTCTTGAAGTTTTATTATTAGGCTTGCTATGATGTGTTTATGACAGGTTATATTGCCTTGGTTAATGTCAAACTGTCATAATAAAGACATTAACAGGTTATGTTCTCGTTTAATGCTAAGTTGTCATAGCAAAGACATCTCAAACAATGTCAACATTGCATAAAAATGACAATATACCAAATGGCACTTAATGACCAGTCATAAACATTCATGAAGAAACAACTACAGAGACTTAAACAAATTAGAAACAGGTTCAAAACAACTACAAAGAGACACAAAATGACCACAAACAGATACAAAATGACCACAAAGAGACACAAAATGACCACTTAGAGACCCAAAACAACTACAGAGAGGCTTAAAATGACCACTAAGAGGCTCAAAACATCTACAAAGAGCTAAAATGACCACTAAGAGACTCAAAACTACAAAGAGACACAAAATGACCACTTACAGATTCAAAACAACTACAAAGAGAGTTAAAACGACCATTAAGAGATGCAAAACAACTACAAAGAGACTTAAAATGATCACTAAGAGACTCTACAATGCAAAACGACTACAAAAGGTTAGTAACCTCTATAAACACATGCAAAATTACTACAAAGAGACTCTAAGCAACTACAAAAGAGGCATAAAACAACTAGAAAGAGACGCAAAAGAACATCAACAATCGCAAAACAATCATCAGATGTAAAATGTTACTGAAAGACACAAAATGACGTTAGTCGTTGTTTGTGTCTCTTTTCTTTCAGTCTTGGTGTCTTGTTCCTATGCAGCAGGTGTGGGGGGACCTTTTCCATGTCTCTGCCCATGAGCCCATTGTTTCACAATCCATTGTCATAACACACAATTGTACAACAAACTGCCCACACTGAAGTATATCACCAAACAGAACACCTATTCATACGGGGAAACTACCTAAAGATAATCAAACATTTATATTTAGCATGTCTATACAGCTTTGTTGATTTTTCACAATTAAAAACTTGCTACAGGAAAGAAAAAAAATAACACTCTAACCACAAAGTGTGTGGTGACAGGATACAGAATATTGTTTAGTGAAAATTACATAACAGGTGAGGGGAAGTGGATTTGTCTCCCTTTGTGCTTCACCTCACACATGCTGCACCGCGCTCTAATTAGAGCTACAATAATTGGATGCAATAATTGGACGTTGCCTCACTGACACACGTTGTTCCTGTGTAATAAGGTGCCATGTGAAGTACATGTGTCGAGGACTAATTCACCTCACATCGGTTCCACTGCTGATGAGATTTAATTGGATTTGGACATATTTATAATACAATTCCAGTTGTAACGGCTGCCATCACTTCAGAACAGGATCCAGTCTGACTGGACAGAGAAAATTAAACAAATACCAACAGAGTCTCACAGCCAAACATTTTACCTGCAGATTCTTGTAAATGGACACAAATTTTCCATTTTTTCAGGACACTCAGCACAATATTCAAACTAATATTTTTTCCACTGTCACTGTCATTCTGCAATCAAATCAACAGTATGTATGTATTTATTTTGCATTTATTTATTTGTTAATTTATTCATTTATTTTTTTATAAAAGATTTTCAAAATAAAGTTTACTGAGAAACATTTCAGGTGATGGTTGCAGTGTGGTAAGGGTTAGAAACAATCATGGTTTGGGTTAAAAAAACAAACAAATAAAAACAAAAAACAAAACAAACTTCCTGCCCCCTAAAAGCTGACTAAATCATCTGACGATGAGAAGAGTCTTAGTTGGCCGGGTTTTAATTTATTCGTTAGTCTGAGAAAAAAAAAAAAAACTCAATTCGGGAGTTGTGCCTTGCCATTAGGCTCGGGGGTTTGTTGAAACACAGACATCTGTTGTAACACTGAAGGCACCAGCACACTGCTGCCAGTCCTGTTAGGCTGGGACACAACCTCAGAGAGTCCAGTTTGATGACTGGGATTACAGTACTGAGGTGATTTACATCAGCTCCAACCAGGACTCCGACTCCCTGAAGGATGACAACATGGGGGGTTTGGATGGAGACAGGCGGCATAAAGTGGTTGAATTTGTAAATTAGCGAGTTAAATTTTAGGTATACATTGTCCATCGTGCTGATAAGTTCACAAGTATTTGTTTATGTAAAGTTAGATGTCATGTATTTGTGCGGTTTGAGCAACAAGGTTATACTGTGATGAAATAAACTAACAAAATGTTCAGTCACCTTGTTCAGACAAACTCAGAATCATTACCACTTTTGCCATCAGCATTTAACAGGCATCATGCTTCATACCCAAAATATATGTAAATAATTAAATCAATAAAATTAATAAATAAAATACAATAGATAAATGAATGTGTGACAACTTGTTGACTAATGGCTTGAACTACAACTACTAGTCAAAATCTCTAGTTGAGGGCATTGTCTTTTCAAACATGTCTAGAACTTATGTTGGCCACGAAATTAGCAAAAAAACATGACAGGCCATGATTTCTTGATTGAGTATACACTAATAAAAATATACTTATGATTATTAGATTTCACTTCTCCCATATTTTGCCAATAAATGCCCATACATCTTACACACCAGATCTTTGAAAGAATCAGTGTCACCCATCCATCCCGTCCTCCTCCCTGTGTAGAATTTTTTTGCTCTTTATATTATGTTATTCCTTATTAGTTTAATGGTTGCACTGAGTTTCACGGAAAAATGTACATTTTGTGTCCTTGTATATGAATCTATAGATTAAATTTCATAACTATTTGCTACATTATTCTGCTGTGATACTGGACTACAAAAACAGAGGTTATAAAGTCAGACACTGAACATAAGATCATGTGCAAAGTGTTCTTTCCCCTTAAATCAAAATAATGTGATAAATAATCATGAATCTGGCAAATTAAACAGCATTATATTTTTCCCATAATCACACAGCCCTGAGTGTCAGTACTCCTCTTTGCTGCAGTACTTCATATAACAAGTCATATTTTAGCATACATTATGTTTAGTTAATGTCTAATTAGGCTGTGAAAGTGAAGGATATGTAATTTAAAGAGCTACAAGTCAATCTACTAATGATGGAGCCAGCTCTCAGAGGTTTTAATGGGAGGAGGTCAAGTCTCCGAGGAGGAGGAAGCAGCCTTTCACTCTTGATCTGTCTGTCTCTCCCCTCACACATTTCCTCTCCTGTCTCCCTCCCTCTGCATCATATTCTCTCTCTGTCCATGGATATTCATGAGTCAACAGAGTGAACTCGCAGTCTTCTCACCAGCAGAGCTTAACGGAGGTGTTAGGAGCGCGGAAAGGCCTCGGGGATGAATACAAACGTTTGGAAGCATTAGTTACTGCCGGCGAGGTGCTGATCTGTTCTCGTCAAGTCACAGCTCAGTGAGACAAGTGTTGAAGCCCCAATCTGTGATTTGGGCTGTTGCTGTTTCATGCAATCTTTTATTATTAATGTTTTTTTTTTTCTTTTTCAGGTAAACATCACACATCAAAAAAAAAAAAAAAAAAAAAAAAAAAGCTGAAAAAAAGAAAATGTCTATTCTGGTGAAATCACTTTGTCACTTTGCAGCTGTGTGTGTTTTCTAGCTTGTTTTGCACATGGTCATTGCATTACATGATGCTCATCAGCTTTGGCTTTTTCTTTTGCATTCAACTTTTCCACAGCTGCAGTCTTGTCAGAATTGAGTAAAACAGCACAAACATGCCAGGAAGGATTGTTGTTTTTACACTTTTAGGTCATGGTAAAAACCTAAAAATGTAAAACTAAGACATTTTATGTAGAAACACATTATTGGCAATGGTGAAAGCGCATTATCATAACAATTTCGAGTGTTAATTAAATTAACAGCTCTGTACTTAAAATGCTTGTCACACAATGTTCATTATGTTTTTTTATAATATATTTTTAATTTAGTTATTCTAATTCACTTACAAATCATTTTGGGGGATTTTGCTCCAGCTGTAGGTCAGGTACTTAATACTCTACTGTTGAAACATCTTCAAGAAATTCATAATCACCTAAATAATAAGCCTTAAAATTATTTTTATTGTCAAATTATTTATATGGCACATTGTCAGTGATGTTAGTTGAACATATGTAAAGGCTCACACCCAACTTGTCAAATACAGCAGTTTGGTAAGTGGCCCTATGCTTCAAACTATGATGCTGTACTTGTTTAGGTTAAGGCAACAAAACTACCTAGTTAGTTTTAGGAAATGATCATGGTTTAGCATAAAATAACTATGTAAATTCACGTACATAACGTACGTTACGTAAGTTTAGCTACATCAAGCTACGTAACTTTGTACGTGCAAGTTTAAAAAAAAAAAAGTCAACGCTGACTATTGGGTTGGTTTCACACCAATACAAAGCCTTGTCTCCTGAGTGAAAGTCCTTACATTTGCAACTTATGTACAATGCATAAGTTAAAAAGAAGTCAAAATTGACTATGGGTTTCACACAGGACACAAACCCCATAAATTACGTAGTTTTCATACATTACTTAACTTATGTATGACACGTAATTTTTGTAGGGCCTACATTATGGAAGTTAAAAAGAAGTCAACGTTGACTATTGGCGTCACCCAGGACACAAACCCCGTGCATTATGTAGCATTCGCACATTACTTATACTTACATTTATTCATGTTATGAAACTTACAGGGTTTACGTTACTAAAGATATCAACACTGCGTATTGGTTTCACACCGGAAATTAACCCCCTACATCAGGTAGCTTTTGTGCATTACTTAACTTATGCATGGTTACGTAACATGCCTAGGGCCTACGTTACTTAAGTTAAAAAGAAGTCAGTGCTAACTATTGATTTCACTCAGGACACAAACCCCATACATTATGTAGCTTTCGTACATTACTTAACTTATGAAACTTATGTAAGTTACATAGAGCCTACATTATGGTAGTTAAAAAGAAGTTAACGCTGACTATTGGTTTCACACAGGAGACAGATGTAGCTTTCGTACATAACTTATGTATGCCACATACAGTGGGCCTACGTTACGTAAGTTAAAAAGAAGTCAACACTGACTATTTAGTTTCCCACAGGATACAAACCCCATACATTACATAGCTTTCATATATTACTTAACTTATGTAAGTTACATACATAGGACTATATTATGTACGTTAAAAATAAGTCCATGCTGACTGTAGGCTTCACACAGGACAAGAACCCTGAACATTACATAGCTTTTGCATGTTTCGTAACTTACGTAGGGCCTACTTTACATAAGTTAAAATGAAGTCAATGCTAACTACTGGTTTTGCACAGGACACACCCCAGTCTCCTAAATGAAAGTGCTGTGTGTTTGACACAACAATCCACCCCTACTCCATACGCTGACTTATTGCTCTTTATGGTACGCCACCTGACTTTGATGGCACATCAAAACATAACATTAGAGGAGAACCTACAGTGTCATAGTTTGAAGCATAGGGGCATTGACACAAACTGGTGTATTTGACTCATCGGTGGGTGAGAACAGGTTGGTAAAGGTGTGTAATTGCAACTGAGTGTGATTTCATTGTATTCAATATCTGGAGTGTTCCTCCACCCACAGA
The DNA here is from genome assembly GCA_034769285.1 of Lutjanus argentimaculatus. Classification (NCBI taxonomy): domain Eukaryota; kingdom Metazoa; phylum Chordata; class Actinopteri; order Lutjaniformes; family Lutjanidae; genus Lutjanus; species Lutjanus argentimaculatus. The sequence goes on from JAWZSL010000061.1 coordinate 1,806,358, forward strand.
TAGCGAGAGGATTGGGGTAGTAGACATCTCCAAACATCAAGATGAAACGTTTTCATCATGAGCAGTCTTTGCCTCACTTGGCACCTTTAATGTACACTAGTGTATTTCCATGGACTTCATGTAAACTAATCTGGCTCTAGATTCATGGCTGTGTTCACACGTACTCTTTTATTGCACAACAAAGCATTGTGGAAGGCTTTATCTGCGTAAAAAAGCAGCTCGTATTAGCTTCTGTGTTCCTCTGATTTATATCTTACTCCCACTGCTTGCTACAGACACTGCATTATTTAACAATACTCACTTATTACAATCATTTTCCATGTTTTTATTTTTTCTCCTAATAGTTGTGAGAAACTCCGGCATCTCCTTTCATTAATTGGTTGGGGGAAAAAACAGTTTACATCAACTATTATTTTTCTGAAATGATGATTATCCCTCAACGTTAGAAAGCTCTTTGCTCTCACAAAAAAAAACCCTTTAAAAAGCAGCTGTGTTGTGAGCATGTTGAGGTCAAGTTTTCTCAGGCTGCAGAAACCGAGGTTACTTCTCTGTCAAGATGTAATAGTGGCCTCTGCCGCAATATTTGCAAAATCGGACAATAAGTAAGAGTATATAACTGAATAGTGGCTACTGTCGCTGCAAATGCACAGATTCCTGCTCAGACCGAAAACAACAGTTTGTTAAGATTGAGTGAGGAAGAAGTATTAAGATCTTTTACTAAAGGAAGTAAAAGTATAATGTAACAGTATAAAAAAACTTTCAAGCCCTGCTTTCAAAATTTGTGCCAGCGAAAATTATATTTGAGATATCTACAATTCTTTTTTATACTCAGTCAGAATTCATTTTAGATATAAGAAAAAGAATTTAGTCAGAATGTTGTAGAAATCTACAATTTACATATCTGAAATGAACTTGCCAAGTAGGGTGACATATCCAGATTGGTTGGTTGATATATCAGAAATGCATTTGTTGATATTTGACTAATGGAAATTATGTTTCCACTAGTCAAAATTTGTTTTCAATATGGAAATCAATTCATAAATGTAAGTCATTATTCTTACAGGTGATATCTATAGTTAGATTAAGGATATCTGTTAATCAGTTTCGACTAGTCAAATTGTGATTCCTACATGTGAAAATATATTATAATATGAAGAATTGTTTTACTGATAAATTGAAGTGGAAACGAGTCCACTTTGTATGTCTATTTTCTTCAATTCTTTGGGATAAATTCTTTCTTTAATTTATTCTTTATTCTTTAATTTATTAATTATAGTCTTCCGTTCAACTATATGCAGATGATATTGTCATTTATACCTCTGAATCTCATGTACTCCAAATCCAAACAGCCCCACAACCAGATCTATAAACCTAATAGAACTGGCTCCTGTGTCATAAAATTTTACTCAATCATTTAAAATCTTACACTGGTCTTTAGTACAAGACAGAACTTTAAAACAAAATCTAATAATCTAATAATAACATGTTTTAAACCTCACATTGATCATGCTCTCCAACAAATACACTTTGGAACCGGTGTTTTATTTTGATCTAGAAACTGTTTTACTTTTAGAGTTCAAAAGAAACTTGCTTCACAAGTTATATTAGCATTTTTTTAATATTCCGACTCAGGCTGTGTATTGGTAAGAATTTGGCGCAACGATACTTATCACAATACAGAGTTTACAATTTAATATATAGCAATATATTTCAAGCAAGGCGATATATTGGTATTTTTTAAATATAATTTTAGTAAAATCTGGAAAATAATTATAGTGTAAAGATCACATCACCATATTAAAAATCTGAATTAAAAAGTCACAATATCACGATACAGTTTTTTGAGAATCGATACATTATCACAAAACATAATATTGTGATGCTCAAAGTTTATCAATATATTCTTACGCCCTTAATTCCAACGTTGTTTTGCAAAATGCTTCCAACACTAACCTGGTACCCTTGGTTATCAGGTTAGTTTTGGAAGGTATTTGCACAAACACCACAGTACCTTGATGGAGAAGCATAATTCAGCCTTCGGAAAACAAACAGTACGTGTGGACACAGCATTAATCTGAATAATGTAGATCATGACAGAGAAGCTTCAAAGGGACATCAAATATAAAAGTCTGCTGTCAGCAACTAAAATAAACAAGTCCACCTCTGAGTTTCCATCTTTCAAGTACACAAACAGACTCCCCGCGAAATCTGCCGGCAGTTGAGACAGCAGTAATGAGATGAATCAGCAGGAAAACTAACTATGGATCAATGAAATGTTTGAACACACACACACGCAGTGAAGACTTTATCTGAATGCTTCAAACAGGCCGATAGGTGACGTGAATTGTTATGTAATTTTCACTTTGTCACCTCCTGCCTGCCTTTCCAATCAGACAAGTGTTGACTCGCTTCCTATTTGCTGTTTCTTCTTCTTCTTGTGTTTCAGTATGATCTACTCCTTGGTTACCTCATAACAACTGATATATCAGCGACTGGAGAGAAACAAACAAACCTCTGGACACACAGACTGCCGTTGTCTCGTCTTGAATTGAAAGACAGGAAATTTAAAAGCAAAGACGAGAGAGAAAAACATTTCTTGCTGTGAAGCCAGACGATGAACTGGACGGAGGTCGAGGCTTCTTTTCTGCTTCGTCCCCCTTAAGAAGGACGGACATATTTTATGCTTGACTGTAAATAAAAAACTAAAGACTCCTGTTTACAGTTCGACTGGTCATCGAGAGACCTGAGTTAATCACTGCCTGGCCAACGTTTGTACCACACACACACACACATATAAACACACACATCCACAGCCTCCTCTGGAGCGGTGACGTACGTACTGTACGGTAGCAGCGCCGGTAGCCCAGAGGACGAAGAGCACAGTAGCGTTTGCACAGTTTGTCTCAGGCACAGCATGGTGAAGCACAGCTCACCGACCCTCAGTCATTCCCCCTCGACGCCTCGCCGACCGTAGCTTCACCGGTGAGTCCGAAAAAAAAAAAAAACGAGGGACAGACGGACGAGCGGGATGGACGGATCACACTGTACAGAAAAAGAAAAGCTTCTGGGGGAAACACCAGAGCGGCCAGTTCTCGATATTTCCCCCCCGCGGACGGCACATAAAGTCCATGGCCTGTGGGTTTTTCTTTCTAACATTACGTGAATGGCTTTTGTGACGTGTGCATTTTGGTGTATTCTTTAAGAAAAAGGCATTTCTAATTGAATTATGATTACAGCAAACGGTATTCTATACAGCAAATGCCTTCTTAGTGTTGTCCTAGTGTCGTTCTATTGTGGGAAACTTTTCTAAAAACTCTAAAAACTGACACCTGTCCAAGCTTTTATAGTAGAGGAGCACACATTCTTTGCACAAATAGTGTCTTGCACAATATTCGCAATATTTGGCTATATTATATTAGAGATCATTTATGATAGTCTAGCCACACAGGTGAAGGTCTTCCAACTTGAAAAGAACTATTATCCAGCCCTATTTAAAGATGGGGAGACAATGTGAATCTTTTCTAGCTCGATTTCCACCACGGACCAAAATGTTGTCTTTTCAGTATTTAAATTGATTTATTTGTCTATTTGTGAGATACTGATGGCTTGCCTCCATGCTCTATTTTAAAGGAAATCTTATTTCCAGTGTAACCACACCATGATGAGACAGATTTGAGTGGTGAATAAAGCAGAAGATGTGGAAAGGTGCCAAGCAGTAATCTGTCTTTCTGTCTGATTTGACTAAAAGCAACTGTAGCAGATGGTGGAAATAATACATGAGAAAGTGTCTGAGCTGTTTGAGAATATTGAGGTCAGAGGTCAGGCACAGCTCCAGGTCGTCATCCCTGCAGCTGGAATGAATCCAGCGTCTGGCTCGCAGACACGTCAGCAGGTGCTTGTACCTGCATCTTCCATGTGTAGCACAGTTTTCTAAGCACCAGGCCACTATTAAGATCTTCACATGACGAGCTCACTTCGTAAGCGGCTACTCAAGGAGCAGATAGGAATGCCCGATCCTTGTTGTTTTCTCTTATTCTAATTCAAGCATTTTCTATCCTTACTGTGTATGTGACCGACCAAGTTGAATTTAGATATTGTTTATGAAATAAAGTATTTTAAAATCAAAGATCTGGTGTTCATATTTCTAGACATACGATACTGCTGATCATATATATATATATATATATACTGTAATTATTACAAGGCAACATTAGAATAAGGAAGTGGGGGTAGATTCAGCTGCTAATGTTCAAACACTAAAAAATCAGTCAGGAAGTTATTAGAATCAAGTCATCTTTTCTCATTAACTTAACGTAAATATACAAATTTTATTTATACAAGTCATCTAAACTTAAAATTTCTAGTATTTTTCAGAACTTATAAATTTAGTTCTTCTAACTTTAAATCTTTTGACTTGAAACGATGAGTTGATAGAATGTACTCTACAGAATTCAATCAACTAATTAAATTAAGTTTCTGAAGAAACATGAGCAGCATATTAGGTGACTTCCCAGCATTCATTGAGTGAGTTTAACCCATTTAATCCCAAATGTTTCCAAAACATGAAAATATCCAAATCTGGTGTCGTCGGTAACTTTTTGAAATAATCAATAATTATTTTTTTGAAATTTTTATGTAAAAGTGGGTAAAAAAAAAAAAAAAAAGGTGGGTTTTATGGTCGGTCACAATAGTGACCGGTGGGATGATGTGTAGACTGATATTAAAGGATTTCTCCAAAGCAGTCTTCAAAATTCTCATATATCCCAACCCAGTTACTGACACATTTACATGTCATTCACTGGCAGTACCTCATACACAACTAGAATGCTCTATCACATGGTTTCTTAAAGTGCTACCCATGGGCCAATCGCGACCAGGTAAGGTGGGGTTAGGGTCTTATCCAGATAACATAGGTAACTAAGGCTCATCCAGGTAACCAGAGTAAGGTTGTATCCAGGTTTAGGAAACTAGGGGTAAGGTCTTACACAGGCAACTTGGGGTGAGGTTGTATCCAAATTTCTGAATCTGGGTTAAGCTCATATCCAGGTAACCAGGGTAAGGTCTTATTCAGGTACCCTGAGGTAAGATCTTATCCAGGTTTCTGAAACTGGGGTAAGGTCTTATCCAGGTAACTGGGATAAGGTCATATCAAGGTTTCTGAAACCAGGATAAGCTGTTGACATACACAAACATAACCCAGATATTCCAAAAACCCACATAACTCATAATAAGCATAATAAGACTCCTGTGCACATAAACAGCTCAGGCCCTTCTAGAGTGCATGATTCAAAGTGCAAGGTGCACAGGTTTTAATTTATTTAAGGTGTTTCCAAATCTGGATGATTGTTTCCAGCACCTAAGTATGTGTGCACCTAAATACACTGGTTATCCCACCGGTCACTGCTGTTGCTGTCAACATGTTTACTCTTTCTGTGACCACACTGAACAAAGTTGAGTAATTGTAAATGCATACAGTATGTCAATAGTAGACACTTTAAGGATGATGTGTACCAACAATCTTTGTCTTATCTTGGTTATCTTTGATCCGGCCATCTTCGCTTATGGTGCATCCATGAAATAAACAGCTCTGGTCATGACAATTTAAACTAAACATGTGACACTGCACATATTTCACGGAGACCCTTTATTATTTCAGTATTTGTTGGAAATGCATAGATACATCATTCGCTAAAATGTTTAGAGCCTTATAACTGAAGAGCTTTTTTACGGTCACGATTGTGACCGATGGGATTAAATGGTTTAAACTCTCCTGAGGAAAAGGAAATTGTCGGTTTAACATAATATCTTAAGCTTATTGAACTTGTTTTCTCCAGTTCAACTGAATTAGATTCAAGTTTGACTTAAAAATGTTTATTTGTTCCTTGTACTTCTCTTTTCAAATTCAGTCAACTTAACATTTTAAGTCAACCCAGACACTAACTTTTTTAAGTTTTAGCTCTTTTATAGGACAGATTTCTGCATTTCGCTTGGTAAAATCATAAACACAACACAGAACAGGAGAACACCTGCTGCTGTGCAAATCTCTCTGAGCAGGTGGGTACACAAGCACAAATCCTAGAAACACTTAGAGCCCCTTTGCACTGCGCTCCTACGTTATATCACAAACTTAAAGCTGCACCGTGCATCTGTACCATCATGCAGTAGAGCCCGTTCGATATTTTGTCAATATCTACAATTTAAGCGTGGCACAGTCAGCGCAAAATACCCTAATCTCACTTTCCAAGGCACATGACGTCAGTTGACGTTGATTTTGTTGGATTTAGTTGACTCACACCCAATCCAACGTCGGCCAACGTCCACATCAATTTCGTTATTGAGTAATTGATGTTGATATTTGTTTTTTAAGTTGTGTTGGTAAGTAACCAATACCCAATGTCTGTCAACATATCCCAACATCAATTGACGTGGTATACTGACATGCTGTTGTCGGGATTTTGACCAAACTCAATGTCTGACTAACGTTATATGCCAACGTCCATACAACGTTGAAGTCTAAATCAGTAGACGTTGATATTTGGTTGTTTTTAAGTTGTGTTGGTAAGTAACTAATACCAAGTCTGTCAACGATTATCCCAACGTCAATTGACGTAGAATACTGACATGCTGTTGTCGGGATTTTTGACCAACCCTCAATGTCTGACTAACATTAGGATACCAACGTCATACAACGTTGAAATCCAACGTTGATATTTGGTTGTTTTTAAGTTGTGTTGTAATAACCAATACCAATGTCTGTTCAACATTCATCCCAACGTCAATTTGACGTAGAATACTGACATGCTGTTGTCGGGATTTTTGACCAAACCTCAATGTCTGACTAACATTATCAGCCAACATCTATACAACGTTGAAATCTAACATCAGTGATGTGATATTTGTTGTTTTTAAGTTGTGTTGGTAAGTAACCATACCCACGTCTGTTCAACGTATATCCCAACGTCAGATTGACGTAGAATACTGACATGCTGTTGTTGGGATTTTGACCAACCTCAATGTCTGACTAATGTTATCATGCCAACATCCATACAACGTTGAAATCTAACATCAGTAGACGTTGATATTTGGTTTGTTCTAAGTTGTGTTGGTAAGTAACCAATACCCAATGTCTGTTCAACATATCATCCCAACGTCAAATTGACGTAGAATACTGACATGCTGTTGTCGGGATTTTTGACCAAACCTCAATGTCTGACTAACATTATCAAGCCAACATCTATACAACGTTGAAATCTAACATCAGTAGACGTTGATATTTGGTTGTTTTTAAGTTGTGTTGGTAAGTAACTAATATCCAACGTCTGGTCAACGTATTATCCCAACGTCAGATTGACGTAGAATACTGACATGCTGTTGTCGGGATTTTTGACCAAACCTTAATGTCTGACTAACATTAGGATGCCAACGTCAATACAACGTTGAAATCTAACGTTGATATTTGGTTGTTTTTAAGTTGTGTTGATAAATAACCAATACCCAATGTCTGTTCAACATATCATCCCAACGTCAAATTGACGTAGAATACTGACATGCTGTTGTCGGGATTTTTGACCAAACCTCAATGTCTGCCTAATGTTATCATGCCAACGTCCACACAACGTTGAAGTCTAACATCAGTAGACGTTGATATTTGGTTGTTTTAAAGTTGTGTTGGTAAGTAACCAATACCAATGTCTGTTCAACATATTATCCAACGTCAGATTCGAATACTGATGCTGTTGTTGGGATTTTTGATCAAACTCATGTCTGCTAACATCATATGCAATGTCTAAACAACGTTAACATCAGTAGATGTTGTATTTGGTGTTTTTAAGTTGTGTTGTAAGTAATAATCCAACTCTGTTAACGTATTATCCAGCAATAAGTTGAATAATGCTGTGTCAGGATTTTTGACCAAACTCAATGTCTGACTAACATTATCATGCCAACGTCCAACACGTTGAAGTCTAACATCAGTAGACATTGATATTTGGTTGTTTTTAAGTGTGTTGGTAAGTACCTAATACCACGTCTGTTAACGTATTATCCAACGTCAGATTGAAGTGAATACTGACCATGCTGTGTCGGATTTGACAAACTTCAATTCTGACTAACGTTATATGCCAACTCATACACGTGAAGTCTACATCAGTAGACTGTATGGTGTAGTTGTACAATACCCTACATGTTTCAGTATTATCAACGTCAGATTGACTGAATAGACATGCTGTGTCTGGATACCAAACCTCTGTCTATCTAATGTTGTCATTTAACGTCCACACAACGTCGAAGTCTAACATCACTAGACGTTGATATTTGGTTGGTTTTAAGTTGTGTTGGTAACCAATACCTGATGTCTCTTCAACATACTGTATTATACCAATGTCAAATTGAATACTATGCTGTTGTTGTAGGCTAATTCTTGACCAAAGCCCAATGTCTGTCTAACATTATTATGCTAATGTCCACACAATATTAATTAGACATAGATTTTTTTTGTTGGTTTTAAGTTGTGTTGATAAGTAACCGACATCCAACGTCTGTTTAACATATTATCCCAACATATATCGACATGTTGTTGTCGAGTATTTTGACCACAACCCAACATCTGATAAACATAATTAGGTTAACATCCACACAACATTACATTCTAACACTATAGATGTTTGGATTTTGTTGGGTTAATGTTGCTGTTGCTTAAAGAAAATCCAACATAATCTGGATGTAGAATATGGACAGTAATGGCTGAAGGCTCTGACATAGTGTAACAATCATCAGTTTAACCTGTAAGTCCAACCACAGCAATTTGTAGCTGTTTCATGATCATCCGTGGTACAGCTCTTCCAGGGCTACAGGACCATGGTGAATAGTAGTGTGGCTGTATAACCCTCAGCCTTTTCCAGATAAATGAATTTGACTTGAGACACAATTGCAGGTGGCTAGGACACAGAACCCACTAGGCTTTTCTCTAACCAACACCCAACATAGGCAGCTACATCAGCAACAAGGCCCAGAAAGGGAATTCTCTGGACAACAAAGCCAGTCCTGGAACAATATACTCTATTGCGCCACTGTACAGTCTATCAATGCCTGAATATGGAGTAACGCAAACTTGTGTCAGGATACATAAGATACATTTTCACCCTTTATGCCCTTTAGTTTCAAGGGCACCCCTCACTTCACACTGGGTGTGATTTTTTTTTGTAGCCTATACAACATGATTAAGTCCTTTATGGAGTGATACAGTATGTGTTTTGTGGCATATAAAATTTCCTCAGTGTCCACAGAAGGACAATTGATTTGGAGCCCTGTATAGATGGGGAGATCATATTTGCCCTAACAAATCATTTGGAAAGGGAATGCATCAATACAATATTCTTTCATACATCAATGCAGTGATTGTCAAACATTTTACATGGGCCCCCAAACTGGCATCTAGGTGCATATGAATCCTATTCGAAAATCATTTGGAACAAGGACACCCCATTGGCTAGGTTTTGCTGTCTTTACAACTGTCATACTGTGAAGGTGAGCTTGATCCCTGGCCTGTCAGGCACAGGCCCAGCTAGGGACCCACATATGCCAATATGCACGAAAATAGCCAATCTACAAGCTCACAATGCATTGCGCTGCAACCTGTTGTTAAGCTTGTAGATCAGCTCTTTTCAGCAAAGAGTTTTGGTGTAAGGGAAACAAAGAGCAGACCAAGAGCCAAAGGTCAAACTTACTTAGTATAGAGCTGTATGGTTTAAGTGGTAAAGTATTTGAAAATAGGCTAGACATTAACATGGAATTATGAAGGTATGAAAGCTATGGAGGTGAATTTCTGCAACACAATTTTATAAAATATGTAAGGGTCCCTGCTTCATCTCCCTGAAGGGGTCCTTGGCCTGAGACCCCTGCTGTAGCCTGTTAGTTAATCTTCTGAAAAAAAAAAAAAAAAAACTTCCTAAATCATTCACAAATCTCAATATATTATTATGTTTAATTAATTTATGGGTCATTCCATGAAATCGGTGCCTTTTCAACTTTGAAAATTTAAAATTGAAACTATATTTAATTGTTATTTTTTAAGTAGCCAGGAATCAAAGAATGTTTAAAATGACAGGAAATTATATTGTGCCATCTCAGGCTGTGTTATTTCATATTTTATAACTGTTTTTCTCCTGTTTTCATAATCTTGTCAACCCTGTTACCGACATAAACTTAACAATATACAATATTTCTGATTAGAAATATGCATTATGGTACATATATTAGCAGTACTTTAGTCTCTGTTTCCATTGAGATTATTGTCATTTGTGGATTTTTTTCTCCAATTAGATATTTGTCATTCATGGCGACCACATGTCTCAAAACATACATAAGATATTTTTTAGAAGAGAAATGTTGAAAAATGGCCCAATCTAAAATATAATATAGTTTAAATTACAATGGTAAGAGTTGAAAGTCCATTTGAATCGTCATTTTTTACATTTTTATCAAATGAATGACAACAACAGGGTTGACGTTATGGTGACAGGGCTGAGTAATAATAACAGGACATACATTCTCCTGCCTACACTGCACATCTTTGTCTACACAACACTATGAAGTTGTTTTTTTTAAAGTTATTTTTTTGGCCATTTGTGCCTTTTTATTGACAGTGACAGCTGAAGAGTAGACAGGAAGGGGGGCAGAGAGAGGGGGGATGACATGCAGGCAAGGGCAGGAGTTGAACCAGCGGCCGCTGCAGAGAACTATAGCCTCAATACATGGGTCGGACGCTCTACCCACTGAGCTAAACTTCCGTCCACAAGACTATGAAGTTTTACTTCCCAAGTCAGAAAGTAGTAGCTGGTGATATTATTTTGTACTTGATTGGCATTATTGTATTAGTGAAGCACATTACATTTCTAAGAGGTCATTGCCGTTCTATACATGCATTATTGACAAAGTTTTTCCTGAAGATTTTTTTTATTGAGACATAACATGTCATAACACTGAGACAATAACAGACAAAACAGACAAAAAACAACTGAGTCATGTTATATATCAATCTAAAATCATTTAACAGTACTTCATTCAACACATAGCCAATCGTAAAAATGTGTTTGTAGTAAACAAGACAGAGAACAGCAGGACCATACAAACTTATCAAAAAATTTAATAATTTAATTTTAAATTTAAAATAATATAATATATAATATTTGACTTTAATTTGATGTTATAGGCTATTAAGGAGAGAAGACATGGTAATGTTATATTTTTAAATTACTAATTTGTTGTTATCGTAATTTTATGACTGATTACTTCTTGGGGATGCAAAAGGCACAGATTTCATGGAAAGACCCTTATTTTAATGTAATTAATATTAAACGTCGTAATATGTGAGCTTGGGATTGAAAGGGGGTGTTTTATGTACATTGTAACGGCGGAACCAAATTTGGCGGAACCATGTGGCGGAACCTAGGAGTACGTTTCCTGACGGACGCCAATTTACATTCATTTTCGCCCCAGCGCCACACTGCCAGCATCTGAACAACAACGGAGTAGAAGGACGACCAAACAAGATAGCCCGATCATGTGGTGTCTTATGATGGTGGCCGTATAGTGTTCTTTAGCGCGAGTACCCGTGTTGGCGCCCAGCTAAAATTGCCTAGCTAACTGAACGCCACATGCCCGCGAGTGCGCGACACCGTGACCGCGAGACGTGCCCGCCAGGCTAAAACAAAGTTCTCACGAACGGAGAAGAGTAGGAAACGTCAGTGTTGGCTCCCCTGTTAGCGTTAGCTCGCGGTACGAACGTGATGGCGTGTGGCTCATGGTCTACAGGCAGTGCACACAACAGCAAACCAGGGATGAAACGATATCGCTTATTCTCCCTTAAAGTAGTTAATACCATTATAACAGTGTAGTGGCAGGAAAGAGCGATTCACCTGTAGATATTGTGTTGGTTATAATATACCTAGAACAAGTTACTGCTCGTGTCTCTTGATTTATTTTATTTATAGTTTAAATGTGACCCATTAGAAGTCGTGTTTTTACTGTTCTCTAATGTAAAAATGATAATAAATAATAATATTATTAATATATAATAATTAATAATAATATAATATAATAATTAATAAAATAAATAAATAAAAAATAAATATTTTTTATTTTATTGGTTACCAACTCTCCATTTATCTGGGGACCACCTGGAATCCCTCCAAGGACCACTGGTTGAAAACCAGTGTGCTGTTAACACACAAAATGCACTGAGGGCTTGTTTCCATTGTGGTCCTAAACCACAGTGGCTGCGGTTACATGGACAATATTTAGAATGAATTCATTCTGAACAGAGATTCATACCCAACTGTTCACATGAACAGATACATTACACTTGTATTCAGAATGACTGCTCATTCAGAATAAAAATGCTCATGTAAACACTCAGTTTATTCCATTCCATTCCGGTGTTCCAAACAGGATAGCATTCAGGATAAAGTGTTTATATGGTAAATATACCGATTCAAATGGTATATACCACCCCTCCAAACCAGAATGAAAATTAATTCGGGTCAGACCAGAATGGAATGGAATAAATCGAGGCATTTACATAAGCATTTTTATTCTGAATGAGCACTCATTCTGAATACAAATGTAGCTGTTAGTATGTAAACCCAGCCATTGACCTCCCATTTTGGGCAAACTTACATTTAAATTAATTGTATTTTGGGTATATTCATGTACTCAGAGTTAAACACAGTAGACCTATATGTGTTTAAAGATTTTCGTTTTTTCATACTTCTAGGACTGGCCTAGGTTTCTGAGTTGACTGGTGCAGCAGCGGATATACAGTATACTCCTGAGAGCAGACCAAGACAGGTATGGACAAATTATCCTACTGAGTTTAAATTGATTTATTCTGGTTATATTTATATTCTCTGAGTTAAACACAGTAGGCCTATGTGTTAAATTTTCTTTTTTTTTATACTTTAGGACCAGGCTACATTTCTCAACTTCTGACAGTCGTGGATTTTTGTACATCATGACTAGTAACTATTTGAAGCTATGGCGAAGGCATCGTAAAAATGCTGCCGCAATTGCACTGGACTCTAGCAGTGAAGATAGTGGCCCTGACGACTTGGATTCCAAACAGTGTGTTGGTCCTACTGAAGATAGTGTCTCTGAAAATGTGGAGCCCAGTCAGCCTGATGTAGATTTACCCGGGCAGCCTAGTCAGCATAATGTAGATTTAACAGAGGAGGGAAACGGTACTTCTGGAGAAGAATCGGATGAACTCCACGATACAGATTCAGATTTTGGATACAGAGAATATGCATCAAGTTCTACTGATTCTGAACAAGGATTTGAGTCTAAAAAAGAAGATGAGGAAACCTTTCAAGAAAAGCTTGCTTCCTGGGCTACAAGAAGTAAATGTGGAAGAACCCAAATTAACGAATTGCTTGGTATATTGAGGGATGAAGGTTTAGAAGTACCAAAGGATTCCAGGACATTACTGAACACACCTCGTCAAATACAGACACAGGAAAAGTGTGGTGGACAGTACTTATACTTTGGGATTGCATCCTCTGTTGTGAAAATTCTCACCCAGAACCACAACTTTTTGGAAAGTGGGAACTGTGTCCACCTGAAAGTTAAGTTAAGTTTTTTCTAATGAAAAAAAAACACAAAAAGTAAGTTATTTTCTGAAAAACAAATGTCAAGTGGCTGGGGGATTTCTTTAAAATTTAGTCTTGGATAGGTCAAGGATTCCTCAAAATATTGGCTTTGTAGCATTATTAGTTTTTCTGTAGCGACAGATTTAAAATTTTGCATACACTTGCTTTGGAAAAACTGCTATAAATATCTAACAGATTAATATTTTTCTCTGCTTCTTTTTGCATAAATCTCTTAAACCACTTCTCTGTCCAAAACTACCAAATATTTAATCATTCTGATGATTTTAACCCTTGAAATGCCAGTTTGATTCCTTGATGTCACTGTTTTTCTTTTCTTTTGTTTTTTTTTATGAAAAAACACAAAAAGTTAATTTTCTGAAAAACAAATTCCAAGTGGCTGGGAATTTTTTTAAAAACAGTCTTAGATAGGTCAAGGATTCCCCAAAATATTGGCTTTGTAGCATCATTAGTTTTTCTGTAGCGTCAGATTTAAAATTTTGCATCCCCTGAGGACAAAGATGTCCCATTGACTGCCATGAAAACCACATTTTTCGATCTAATTGTTTTTACAAAAAACAATCATGCATTCTGTGATGTAAGCGTTTAGATTTGAAGAAAAATAGTCAAATTTAAAATTTTTAGGGTTTCTTCCAATCTGTGTTTTATAATTTCGTTATTTTTCCTGTAATGTTAATGGATTGATTGCATAGGGCCTGAATGGAAACAAGACCGTAAGGACTTTTTCTGTGCTATTCCTTTCTAGTCTGCGTCAATTGTTTGACGTTACTGGAGTGATATAATTTGTGTTGGCAGTCTGGGTGTTAACTTCTACTTCATGTACTCTTAACCAGTTCTCTACGAGTCATACGTTAATGTAATTGCATCATTTTTAAATTACCTTTTGTATCCACAGATTGATGACAAACGAAGTAATGTCAAAATTCAACATGAAGGGAGCGAAGGGAGTGAAGCTGTCTTTCATCAAGCTCCACCTCTATGGTGTTATCACAGGTAAACGGCATATATCCAGTATTTAGTGTTGTTTTGTGAAAACCAGTAACCATGTCTTGACACAGTGGCCACTTGTGAAGGAAGGGGAGGTGGCAGGAAAAAGACAGGCTAGGCACAAGAAAGGAAGCTGTGAATTTTAAGTTATTATTTTTTATTTTTTCAAAGTACTAGAAGAGGCTGTGTTTTAATGGTGTTTAATAGCATGTAGATATGCTACGTTTGAGAACCTTTGTTTAAATCCAAAAAGTTTTTTGTTTTTTATTTTTTCATATCAAGGTGGTTCATGTCAAGGAACCCAAAAGCAAAGATGTGAATGGAACAGCTAATGTTTAAAATAAATTTGTTTTTTGTTTTTTTCAAACGTATGTTATATATCAAAAGTGGTTTTAAGTGGTTTATAAATCACTGTCTTGATTTATTTTGTGAATTGTGTTAACTTTATTCATTTCTCATGTCTGTCTTATGTTGTCAGTAGCGTCGACGTCATGGATGACGTCAACGCAAAAACAGTACGTCGATGCATTGTTGGACCAAAACAAAAAGTGGCAGCAGCGAGTAGCAGCAATAGCAACACAAGTGAGTCAGTTGACTCTGATCATAGCAAAAAACGAACTCGTATTTCTAATGGCATTTGCATTTGTTTATTACCGTTACGTGACCTGTCCTTGTGCCCGTGCCTGTGTGTGTTTAATTCGCGTGTGTGTGACAGCACGCGAGAGAGACTGGCGGGCTCGTTTATTAATGGGAAACACTTTTTACTGCTGGCATGCGTCCTTTGTGGACGTTGATATCAACCTAATGTTGGGTTTTGACAGCAATGCAATTCTTATAACCACAATTTAATGTCTAACCAACATTGGAGGATGACGTCAATCCAATTTTAATTTTCAACTAAAATATAACTTGTATCGAACGTTGGAGACCAACCAAAATTCAATGTCTAGATAACATCAGATGTTGACGTCAATCCAATGTTGGTTTATGATGTCAATCAGATTGACCTTTTCAACTAAAATACAACTGGTATCCAGCGTTGCGAGTCGAACCTATAATCTACGTCTACATAACATCAGAGATTGACTTCAAACCAACGTTAGGTTATGACGTCAATCAAATTTTCATTTTCAACTATAATACAACTGGTATCCAACGTTGGGAGTCGAACCTCTAATCACGTCTACATAACATCAGAGACTGACATCAAACCAACGTTAGGTTATGACGTCAATCAAATTTTCATTTTCAACTATAATACAACTGGTATCCAACGTTGGGCTCGAACCTCTAATCAATGTCTACATAACATCAGAGATTGACATCAAACCAATGTTGGGTTATGACGTCAATCAAATTTTCATTTTCAACTATAATGCAACTGGTATCCAACTTGGGAGTAGAACATTATCAACGTCTGCATAACATCAGAGGTAAACGTCAAACCAACTTTGTACGATGTCAAACCAACGTTGCGGTTATTACGTCATCAAATTTCATTTTCAACTAAATACAATGGTATCCAACGTTGGAGTACAACGTTATCCTAACGTCTATATTGACGTATGTGCCTGCAGGGTGGTCAACCAGTAGCCATTAACGTGTAAGGTGTTTTCAATCAAAACAGTATATCATGGCAAAAAATCATACTGATGAAGTCAAGATGGAGCCAAACCCTTAAAACCAAAACATAAGCGAAGAATTCGAATTCTTAAACCAACGAGTGAAAGGAAACTGCTGTAGGGAGTCGGGGACCAGTTCTCTGTAGGTTTATCACTATGAGCAAACCCTTTCACATTACACATGGTCATTTGATCTATTGTTAATGTAAAAATATTGAGTGATGCAGCTTTAATTGAATAGAGTAGTAGCAGGATGTATTAATACTCCATCATAAGGAAAAGTTCTGCATAAAAAAACATTTTTTTTAAAATACAGAAGGATTATTTACAATGAAGTATTAAGGATTTCTTTTTTTATTACAAAATTGAAGTTAAATTGTTGAGAATAAAGTTGAACTTACAGTATTAGTGGCAAGCATTAAAATTAAATTAGCTCAGTTGGTAGAGCGTCTGACCCAGTATGGAGGCTGCTAGTCCTCTGCAGCTGCTGGTTCGACTCCAACCTGTGGCCCTTTGCTGCGTGTCATCCCCTCTCTCTCTGCCCCACTTCCTGTGTACTCTTCAGCTGCACTATCAAATAAAGGCAAAAATGGCCAAAAAAAAGAGGAGGAAGTTTTTTTATTTTGCAATATGAGAATAACGTTGAAATGTCGAGAATAAAGTAAAAAATACCATGTCTAGAATAAAGCTGAAATTCCATGTCAAGAATAAGGTGAAATTGTTTTGAATAAAGTCGAAATGTTGAGAATAAAGTTGAAATGCTGACAATGAAGTTGAAATGGAAAAAATAAAGTTGAAACTATGTTGAAAATAAATTTAGGATATCTTGTAGCACAAGAAGGATAAAGTTGAAATACCATTTTGTGATTAAAGTTGAAATTTCGATGGTGAAGCTGTAATACCACATCGAGAATAAAGTTACAATGTTGAGAATAAAGACGGAGATGCCATCTCAACAAACAAGTTGAAATACCTTGTTGAAAATTAAGTTGAAATACCATGTAAAACATAAAGTTAAAAAGTCGAGAATAAAGTTGGAATGTCGCCGATAAAGAGAAAATGTTGAGAATTAAGTCGAAATGTTGAGAATAAAGTTTGATATACCACATCAAGAATAAAGTTGAAATTGTTAAGAATTAAGTCAGAATGTAGAGAATAAAGCTGAAGTACCATGTTGAAAATAAAGTTAAAATGTTGAGACTAAAGTTGAAATGCCGAGAATAAAGTCAAAATGTTAAGAACAAAGTCGAAGTGATGAAAATAAAAACGATAATACCGCGTTGAGAATGAAATTGAAATCCATGTCCGTGTAATACAGTCGAAATGACAAGAATAAAGTAAAAGTTTTTAATCTATGTTCAGACTTTATTCTCAACATGTGGACTTAATGCTCAAAAGTTTATTATTCTCGACTTTATGACTTTATTCTCATAAAGAAAAACTTTTTAAAAATCCTTCCCCTTTAATTTTTTCTGTTAAACCTGCCCTTCCAATTCCATTATTATTTATTATTTATAATACCATAAATAAAGTTTCAAAAGTACAAGTAATCAGTGCCCCAAGTGGTATCTGTCAGTGTTATATTATAGCACTGGGCTAACAATACTGTTGCATTAATGTAATGTAACACAAGACTGAACACTGTCTGTGAAAGAGTGACTGAATAGTTTTAATATGACTGTGTGTGAGACTGTGAAAGACAGTCTGTGTGTGTGTGTGTGTGTGTGTGTGTGTGCAGGTGAGTGAGAGTGTGTGTCCAAGCCATGGCAGATCTGACAGATTGGTGACAGCCTGTCTTCCCAGTACGCACCTGGGTGCCGTCCACATCGCTGCCATATATTTCACCATAATTAAACCAGACACACACTGCTGACCTTTTGGCCCCTCATTGTGTGTGTGTGTGTGTGTGTGTGTGTGTACGTGTGTGTGTACATGTGTGTGTATATGTGTGTGCAGCCTGGCAGTGATGTATTTGGATTATCCCCCCCCTCCCGTACCTCCTCCTCTCACCTCCCTCTGTTTCTGTTCTTTTCCCCAAATCCTCGCCAGCATCCAGCCCTCCTCTTAAAGCTGTGAAATGACACTGAGCTCTTGTCCCGCGGCTCTGGCACACTGTGCTCAGCCGCCTGGAACCCGAGGTTTGTCTGTAAAACTCTGTTTCTCCAACTTTTCACAGCGAGGGAGCCAATTTTAATCTCGCTCTGCATGGGACTGAAGCTCACTGATGCATATTGGTACTTTCACTCCGCGAAGAAGGCCCTGCTGAAATAGGTTCTGTGACTCATGTTGAGTTCAAACACATTTTTCCAAACTGTGAACACGGGACGGTGAGTCAACTTTTGGAGAAAAGAGTGACATGGGACGCAGGAGAGTGGTAGTTATCTATAGGTCACTGGCTTTTTACCATGTGACACAGAGATGCTGCCAGTTTTCACCCAAACAAAAGTCAAAGATATGTCAGCTTTTTACACCCTCTCTCTGCCTTCAGCTGAACAAATCAAACTGTTGTTGAAATAAGAACTCCCAGTTTTGAAAAAAAAAAAAACAAAAACAGCAGAGAAACACCATGATTACATGTTGCAGACGTGCTGGCTCTTGCAAACCACAGTATGAGTTGCAGCAAATAATTACCAAGCTGAAGCTTAGCTAATGTTATCATAAAAGCTAGGTAAGTAAGCTGTAACTGTTACATTATAAATTGTCAAGGACTTGAAACATGAAGTTTAGGTCTTGGGAGTGCAAAGACTTGAGACTTACTTGTGACCTGGAAAACAATTACTTGGTCCAGTCTGTGCAGAAGAACTGTGCTTGTGCTTGTAAACACAAAGCTGTAGTGATCACCAACAGTTGGTTCTAACCTTGGTGACAAGCGCTTGCTTCCAGGGGTGTGGACTAGAGTCACATGACTTTGAATGTGATGACTTTTAGACTCAACTTGAAGTCGACTGGACTTTTAACAGCAATGAGTCCAGACTTCACTTGGACTTGAGTCTTTTAACTTGAAAATATTTGATACCTTCCCCTGAGCTCAAAGATTAAAAAGTAAGTGTCCGCAGATCAGTTCATTTCCCCTTTATTTCCTTGATCAAGAACATAAACGCTATTAATTCTCAGAAAATTGACTCGTAATTTCCCAGATCCATTTTGTTCACACACAAAAACAACAAGGTGGTCAACAAACAACCAAAAACATCCAACTCTGTTCAAAATTTGAAGTTGCCCAAATAATGGTAAAGCGAGGCTGTGTTGTTTGAATGGCATTACATTTGGAGAAGAGTGCATTATGACTTGTTTCGGATTCAAAACTCAAAGTTTAGGAATTTAGACTTGACAGGCTTGACTCAGGACTTGCCACTAGGGGTCTCTCTTACATTAAAACAATAACAAAAGACGCAGTTTGATGACATGACTCAGGCTACATTTAGTCACATTGCCAACTTCCTTCCTCACTCTTTGACATATCCAAAATTTCCTGTGTTTTTGCGGAAGTTATAGCAACTAGCAACTAGCTAGCATTGTCTAGCAGGAAACACACCATTACCCTGAATAAAGTCTGGATTTCTCTGCGAATAAACATTGTTGGAAACATTAAGAATAATGTAAATACTCAACTCAACAAAACATATAATATGTCTGGCATTTTTAGACTTGCTTTCTACTTGCTTCTCAATAAAATCCAGGTTAAGTGCTGAGATTTCTGAAAATCTGAAATTGCATTCTTACAAATTAAAGTCACATATCAATAATTTAATTTTGTAATGTAAGAACAATGGTAGATATCTACAGGAAACACTGCCACTAGTAAGAATTGCATTGTTGATATCAACAACTGACTTTTCTACTAGTGAGAACTGAGTTGTTGATATCATTAATTAGAACTGCACTGAGTCACAATTATGGTCATGTCAACTACTGTATATGATATGTTGGTTATAATATATATGTCAACATTTAATTAGCGATATCTGTAATTGAATAGAAGCAATGGTAAAAGTTGCAATTAGGTTACAGATATCTACCATTGACATTTCCAGTAGTAAGACATTATAGATATGTTGGCTTGGAATTCTAAATAGTCTAAAAGAAATTATTATTACTGCAACTTTCTCATGAGGTTGCAACATTGTCCAACTAATTTGAAGACAACACAGATTAACACAAGGATTGTTATACGATTAGGTTAAGTGTCTCCAGGCAGGCGCTTCTCCTTGTGTTGCACAAAAACAATATTAGGACCAGTGCCTGGATTTTGTGTAAAGAGGCGTGAGTCAGCTTTTTTTGTTCTTTGAGTCCTGCTCACTGACTCAGCCACTTTGTCCCCAAAACACCTCTCAGCTCTAATGCCATCTGAACACTTCCCAGGGTGCTGGATGCCTGCTTTTCACTTTATCTCCAGAACTTCTGTCCCCCACTATTTTTTTTTTTTTTTTTTGCCTTCACTGCAAGTCCCTCACCTTCTTTCACTGTGATCCTTTTATCCTCAGACACAGAGAGGGAGAGAGAGAGAGAGAGAGAGAGGTGTGAGGGAGGGTGGAGGGGTGGGGGTGGCCCACGCAGCTAAGCATTATGGGCTTTGACACGTGTGGTTGTGCTACCCTGCAGAGCTGGATGGGCAGTCTGTCAAAGTTCTGTGTGCTTCAGATGGCCGTCCTGTCAAACTGCATTACCCACAACGCCACTGGTGAGAGGATGGGGGTTTCACCGTCTGGTTGTCTGGGTTCTGTACCAACAGTTCAAAAGTCCACTGATGACAGTACAGGTCCTGTTTTAAAAGGCTGTCAATCCTGAAGTTTGGGAATATATAAGGAGAAAAGTTATTAACTGAACCAATATAGACACAGATAGACTTTCTTCTGTTCACTGTACATATACTCGCTCGGTGTTTGCACATCCCACTCACTCCCTCTTCCCTAGTTCCCTTTTTCTCACTTTCTATTTCTATATTTACCTTTTTCCATTTCCGTTTTGCCATTTTTTTTGCCCCACCCCCACCCCCACTCCCCAGCTCTCTCTCAGTCTCTCTTCATGTAAGGTTTTGCAATCTGTTTGTATTAATTAGACACAATCTTTAAAGGTGTCATATGTAAGAATTTTAGTTTAAAACATTAAAAAAATAACAAAGAATTTTAGTTTAAAACATTAAAAAAAATAACTGAAATTATCACTAGAGTGAGAAGAAACAATAGTTTTGACTTTGTGTCTGTGTATTGTGGTGAAGAATATCTATTGTTAAGTTAAGTTAGCATGCTAGCCAGCTAGCCCTGTCTCGTAATATTGCTTTGCACCTCAAGAGGGACTAGTCTGACAGTATAACTCAGGCCTTTCACTGTAGTTTCAGCTGGAAAAAGTATGTAAGCGGTGAGTTTGCCATGTTTCACAAGCTTTTAGCTTTTTTAGTCTAATGAATACACAAAATAAACATGCAAAATGTCACCTATTTTCCTAATTAAACAGAAAACTACAACTGTACATATTCTAAATTAAAGTTTCTCTCTTTTACTTTTAACTCACCAAACCATCTTGGTTGGTCTTTCCACTGTTCCAACAATCATCATCTCTGGTTTGGTTGAAATAAACCCTTAAGTCACCAAGTCAGAAGTGATAATATTCTGGCTCTACACACCATTTTTCCCAGCTCCTGTTGCCCAACCTCTGATCCTATCACTGCTTGCCGTGTCCTTGTCGTCCCCAAAGTCCTGGCTGGAGCCACTGTAAATCACCTCAGTACAGTATTCCATGTTGTCAAACTGGCCTCCATAGGTCTCGAAGGCTGTGCTTGGTCACAGTCTGGCTATGTTCACTGGGAAGCTGCTGAGCTTTGCTCCGGTTCTGACACCATTCCAGTGCACTCCTTGCTGAGCCAAGTCCACCCTGGGACTGAAAACCTCCACCTCCCGGCGGTCCAAAACTCTTGTGCTAGCACGCCCACAATTCTCCAAGATCCTGGTCCAGGCAAACTCAAGTAGACTAATAGGCCCTTTAGCTGCACTGCTAACTGAGCTAACTAGTTAATGACAGCTACAGTTAGCAGCAGTAAGTGGTTACTCTGGTGCTATGCTGCTTCTATTTGTTAGGAGTATGAATTCAGAAGTGTTGCCAATTCTTACATACTGCACCCTTAGTGGTCTGGTGCCCATTCTGGCACTGCTCCCCATTGGCATTCTTCATTGAGTCCTTCCAGCCCCAGTTTTGAAACTTCCACCTCCACCAGTCCACAACTCCTGTGTTAGCATTGTAAGCACCAACACTCCCACAGTTCTCCGGGCTCCCAGTCCAGGCAGACTCAAGAAGGCTAATAGGACCACTAGTTGCACGGGTAACTGAGCTAACTAGCTAATGGCAGCTACAGTTAGCAGCAGTTAGTGGTTACTCTGGTGCTGTTTTGCCCCTATTTGTTTGGTGTATGATTTTGACAGGTGGCCAGTTCTTACATATTGCATATTGTTAAAACTTTTCATGCTAACTTCTTCTTCTGTCAATCCAAACAAACTGCTGCTACAGCTGCCAAAAATGCAAAGTGCTTCACCTCCAATGTGTCAAAATTTGTTTTCCAAGAAGGTCCTGTCCAACAACTGCACAGTAAATACAATAAGCCTCAGGACAGCGTCAGTCAAACTGAGTGGGATGTGTGTTGTGCTACCTTTGGTTTAACTATAAATTTAAACAGGCACACCAGGTGCACTTTTAAACATAAACAGTAAGATTTACAATGTAATCAGACTCTAAATCCATGTAAAACCAAAGATACCTATCCACAAAGGACTAATGACAAATCCTAGTTAATCTGCGCTCTCATATAAAGTAAGCTGTCTGGTAATATATTCAGCTCTCTCTTAGCGATCAACTTCCTAATCAAATTCTGTCTTCCAGATGCATAGTCATTAAAGATTGGATTGATTAGGATATAATACTAGAGGAAAGAGTTCATAATGAATCCTTTCACAACACATTTGATCTACTTGCCAAAAACGAGGTAGGAAAATGGGCATGATGGCAAGCTGCAGCAGGTGTTTCCCATTATAATCTGGAACTCCTGGAATCCACCCAGCACTAAATATTACTCACTGTGTTTTTACTGCCTGCCTTGGTGATGGCAGCCAAATTATTTTCCCTATGTTGACAAGATGAGCCTTCTTCAGAAATAATTTCCATGTTTCTATGCTACCTATTGAGTCCTTAACTACCAAAAGCAAAATTGGATCATATCACTGTAAACAAGCATGACAGTGTTATTAATTAGACTGGAGGCCTGTAAGTGAACTGCTGTCAGCATCCTGGGCATCCGTGGAAACAGTGACATAACAAACACAAGACTGAACACTTAAAAAGCACACTGCATGCTGGAAAATAAATTATAATCATATTTAAAATAATGTTACTATTTGTAATGTTCCTATATTATATTTGGATCACTGGCTCAATGTTACTTTCTAGTCTGCTTGCAAATCAGCCCATCAGCCAACACAATGAAGCAACCAACACCAGACCCACCTTAGCTTAGCTTAAATTTAGCAGGCTGGCATCCCTGCTTTGCATCGCTTTTGGCTAACAGAAAGCAATTGTTAGTCATACACTGTTGCTTTGTGTCATTATGGTTAAACTCAACACTGTTTGTCTTATTTCATTATTCCCATGGATTACATTAGCTGGTGAAGTAATTTGGAAAGCTAGGCAACTAAGATCCACTCAGATAACATTTTGCTAATGTAACATTAGCAAGCAAGCAAGATAAGGGTTAGCCAGCTAGCTACAACCCAGCGACCCGCCCGTCAACGTCAACCAACAAAGCAACCTGCAGATGGTGAGCAGCATTTTGGTATGTTAGCTAGCTGTCATGTCATCTGTGTTAGCAAAGTGAACATTAGCCAGCTAAAACCACAATATCGCAATATAATTCACATGCTTTGCAGTAATGTTAGCTTTGACTAACATAAGCTAGTGTCAAATCCTTTGGATTTTCCCTGAAATTTTGTGTTGAGTCCTTCATGTAAAAATGCTCCACAGGCTATTGGGCAACGGATAATATTGGGGAAGGTCTCATTTTTTAATTTATGTTACAATCTGCTCACATGTTGGTGAAAACAAAGTGGTTAATACATATAAATTGCTTCAGATTCTTACATATTGCACCTTTAAAATTCAAAAACCACCTCCCCTATTGGCAACCTGTGGTGAAAATCCAAATATAGATACAAATACAGAATAGGTATGTGGGTATTGAGGTTTCACTTGAAGATAGTACTGTATTGGTAAGGCTGAGTTAAAGCCAAACTAATCAATATCTTTATATCAACAATAAGTAAAAAATAATAATAAATGAGTCATGTTTTGAAATGAGTCTGGTTAGGTTAATATTAGATTGAACATGTCTGTACTATCAAAATAAAGCATTACCTTTTTCTTTCCTGGTAATGTTTCCTACATCAAACACACTAACTGAACCTTTTTAGAGAGTCACACACAGTTTAATATACTGAAATATGGCCATCAGAAAGAGAGGTTTTTGTGTCTTCCATTGTAATGTTGGAGAAGACTGCAAATGAACCCATCTCTAAAGAGCACTTGTACCTTCCAGCCTCTGGCAAAGAGTCCAGTGATACAGAAGAATCAGCCTTTACTGCCATTTTTATGACTCCTCTTTCACTTTAATGCAGAAGGAAAGGGGAGTTAAAGTGTGTCTTTCTGAGTATGGAGTGATAGTGAGTACAGATTTGCTCTGTTTTACAGCACAGGTGTTGAGGTGGATCTGGAGTACACCATTTTCAGAGTTTTCCATTAAATTCACTGGTGATCCATCAGGTACCCAGAGAGGAGTAAGGATCTGACAAAAGTAGAAGCTCCTCTTATGTTCTTTTTTCTTTACTCAGTGCAAAAAATGGAAGTTGTTGTTTTGCTGAAATAAGGTGCCAAAAACACCTTTCTGTTTTGCAGTGTTAGATGGCAAAGATTTTACCGTGAATAATATTTTTGCAAGGTGCAAGGGTTGATCACATGACATTTTTCTTTGTGTTACTATGGTATTTTTAATCTTCACACCCTGAGCTAATTATGGTCTATTACCATCAGTTTCACAATTTTGAAACAATGCTGCATTTTTGTTGTGACAACACAATGACCAACCAAACTCTGCCTAATTGTACTAATGGTTACCACATTCTTTCTTTCTTCTTTCTTTCTTATTAGAGCACAAATATAGTAACTAATGTGCAAAAAGAAGATATGTATGCACTTTTAAGCTCATAGGAATAGTCTGACATTTTGGAAAATGCGTTAGGTGGGAAAGTGAACACTTTCCTAGCCTAAATTAGACAAGCAGATCCATACCACTCTGATACCTATGGGGTAATTATGATTCTGCAGCAGTCAAGAGGAAGGAAGATAGTGTGCCAGCCA
The DNA here is from genome assembly GCA_034769285.1 of Lutjanus argentimaculatus. NCBI lineage: Eukaryota > Metazoa > Chordata > Actinopteri > Lutjaniformes > Lutjanidae > Lutjanus > Lutjanus argentimaculatus. Next base: position 1,832,021 of record JAWZSL010000061.1, read on the forward strand.
AGAATAAGTCACAATCCCTTGTAAAACTACAATGTGTCATTTCTACAGTTCACTGTTTATTGTACAGATTAAATAAATTAAATATCATATATTAATTGGTGAGATTTACAGGTGCTGGTAAGCAAATTTTATTACCCTTTGACAGAGCCAGGCTTGCTGCTTCCTCCTGTTTCCCATCTTTATGCTATGCTAAGCTAACCAGCTGCTGGCTGTACAGTAGCTATTTACCATGCATGTCATGAGATCGTCATTGATCTTCTCATCTAACTCTTGGCAAGAAAGTGAAAAAGGTACTCCCAAAAATGTCAGATTATTCCGTAAGCTAGAGTGTAACGTCAGTGCTAACTGCTACATTGTAAGTTTCACACTAAAGTCACCACTTGGATCAGCTGGACCATCATCAACTAAGTCGAATGTAATCTAAACAGTCAGAGAAAGAGAGAAGTTTCAACTGGTTCAGAATTTTAAAGTGTTGCATATGCGACTTACATCACGTCACTAGCATCACATGATTTATGTAATGTAACTTTTTTTTTAACCCAAAACATGATCCTTTTCTAAGCCTAACCACTTAAAGATTATGTAAAGCAAAAATAATGTGTTCTAGCCATATTTTAGGTCATGAACACGGAAGTAACGGTCTAACTCCACAGTTCAGTACGACATACAGTAGTTCTCTGTCTTCTCATGTTTTCAGCAACTATTTTCTAACATATATAATGTGTTTAGAAGAAAAACCCTTTTTCCTTCATAGGGACTTCAAGTTACCAAGTGACAAATGTCCGACGTCCCCTGACTACGTAACAAACTTTGGTTCATGTGCTGTCTCTTGCTGCAACAGTCATGTCATTTTGAGTCGGTGACAATAGAGTATTCTGTCAATGATAATTTAACATTGATATGTTTTGCTAAGATGAGGATGGTTGTATCACAAGTTCAACACAAGTCGCTGGAAAACGTTCATCCTGGGAAAAAGATTCTATTACAAGAAACCCAACAATTCCCATCTCAGGCTAACTGCATAGATCACACTTGTGCCTTTGTCTAATATACGCAACAGTAACTTTACACCACACAACTGTGTGCATGTCAGCAATACAGTAAATATAAAGGGATGCAGTCTTCTCACAGGAAAGGTATGCTCTCCCTAATCTCTACCATCTCTTACACTAGACCTTTGAAAGAGATTCTACCATAAATTCAAAACTGATAAAAATCAAACCAAACCACTTCCACTGGGTCTATAGTTTGAGCATCAGGCTGAATATCTGTTCTGTTTCAGAATATGTTGCAGCTCTAGTCAGCACTCTTCCTCTCTGGGTATTAAATCAGAATATTCATGTCCAGACTGAAGGCATGAGTAATTTTGTTAAAGTCAAACTCAAATCGAGGGTTTTTATAGTTTTATTTTTCATTTTAGTCAAGTCCAGTCATTAAATTCATGACTTAAATCCAGCATGAGTCTAAGCTATGGTAACACAACATATACAAAACAGTAAAACCTAAGTGGATACAACAGAGTATTCTTAAAGCAATACTATACATTTCAAATCTTCCTTTAGGCACAAAAGGGGACATTATGGTCTTGTCCAATGTTCTTTCACTGTAAAGAACATGTGCTGTGACACTGTTTGTTCAGAGGGGATGAGAACATTTCTGTTTGACTTAAGGCCTTAACTGTACTGTGCAGCTATCTGCCAGAGGCCATGGTTTCTGTACACATGAGGTTTACAGCCTTTAACGCAGCATGGATTCATGTGACAGGTGACAACACCACTGGAGCTACATACGCTAGGCTGAACAAGTATGCATACATATACACACACATATGTGTGCACTGCATGCGTGCTTTACTTAATTTGAGGTTTTGCTTTTTTTTAATTTTCATGTCATTATTTGCATTGTAAAGATCACTGGCTTTTGGCAAAATAATCTTGACTCAATGTCTGTTTACTACCTACTAGATTTTTTTCCTGATCTTTCATTCAAATGCAGTAAAAGTGTCTGGAAAAGGCTATTATTTCCTAGTTCAAGAATGAACTTTCAGATGCTCAATCAATCACATGGCACCAAATGTGTTTTGATAGTAATATCTTGAGAAACCTGTCACAATTTAATGGTCCAAACATTCTAAATGTATGCAGCCTTTTCTCGACCCAAAGCACAAGACTTGACCTCATTGTTACTAGTTACTGGCTTTGCACACTGAATAAAATCAAGGTGATTGTTGGATTTATTATGAACTAACTCCAGTGGCGTTTCTGGAAGTTGACAAGGGTCTAGGCTAAATTAAGACCATCTAGGGCTGAGGTCATGGGTGGTGCTGGTCTGTAATGCTAATGCCTAAATTTATTTGATTTTACTTTCTGTTGACTATCTCAAATTGTGTTACTGATGCCACAAGTATGATCATTTATTACTGTAAACATTGTTCCATTTAGCCACATTCTCAGTCAAAGACGTCAGCTAGAGAATGTCAGCTGTGTCTGCTAGATTAGTCAATAAACCACTGGTTCTCAAATCTAGGGGCAGCATGGTCACCAGTGGGACTTCTGTTTAAAAGTACCTTTTTGTTGTAGTGTTGTTACTACTGATATGAGCCTGAGAGTCCAGCAGAAGCAGCATGTATCCATGCCAAAAGAGGGCTGCAGATGGGTGGTTTGGGTCGGGATTTAAATTATATTTCGTGACCATTATAGATTTTTAACTCCTTCAGAAAACATTCCCAGCTAAAGCCCTGGAAGCCCTGATGAGACTGTTGGTCCATCACTTTGTTGTGGGCATTTTTTTTCCTTTTCCAGCTTTATGAGCTAAGGTAGACCAAGGCTGGTTCACCAGCCAGGTAAAGCAGGTAACTGCCCCAAAACCCAACTGTTTGGTGCATTTTTTTTTATTTTTTTATTTTTTTTTGTTAATTGATTAATTGCAAATCTGTTTGAGAATTTGTATCATTAAAGCTAAAAATCAATAGATGGGTTCTGCATTCTTGGCTATTTCTGTCTTGTAATGGGACAGTGTCACTTTATCATTTTAGTTTATTTTAGTACTTGATGATACTCTGCCTCTAGGATCAAGCTTTTTTGACCAACTTCTGCAATGCTCCAAGACTTTGTCCAGCACATCTGCACATGTTGGACAGATGGCTCGTCGTCTGGAGTTTTCTGCAATCCTAGAACTTCCATCTGCTCATTGAACTTGATTTTAGTGCTCCCAGTGAGGAGATCAGGGCAAGATGGATTCTTCTCTCTGGACAAAACAAATGTCCTTATTGAACGTCCATGAATTAATCCATACATTGTGTTTGTTTTTACTCAAGTTGTATGAGCTCAGGTTAATGAGGCCTACAGGCCATAAATAGCAACAGTCAAGTTGATAAAGAGATCTAACATAGATTAGGTGATAATATATGTATTATTATGGATTTATTAGCAGCTGTAATGGGGCAGTCAATTTGGACCGTGAATGCAGAATAAATTAACATGAAACTAGTCTTGTATAGCCAGACCTTTCTCCACGGTCTGGCTCCACACATACACATCCTGCCATTGGGGAAAAAACACCCTACTTTGTTTGCATTTCTTTAAACCAATCTCATACGTCTTAGGCGGCCCTAAGCCCAGGATGTAGCGACTGTGCTGCTGCAAAATAAAGTCAAGGGAGAACTTGTTTTGGTGGAACATTTGCACGTCAGGAGGTGAGCTCTGGCATTACCATGACAACATCACTGGTAACAGCTGTTAGCTTACTGACATTGGTACCATTAGCGTCCCAGGCGCTAATTTGCCATTTTCAGAGCGTAGGTTGCAGCTTGGAGGTTTTTTGTTGTTTCCTGGGGATTTTGAAATTGTAGACGCAGACGCCGCGATGCCCTTGGAACAAGCGACTAGTGGCAGGAATTATACCAGCAGTGTGCATCAGGTGAGTCAGGCTAACATGAAACTAACGCAACAGGAGGGTTAAGTATAATTACAGCCCCGAGGCCCCATTAATCTGCCCATGAGCTGGAAAATAAACATCTTGGTCCACTTTCTCAATGTATCCACAGGGATTACATTGATAGTGATTTTCTAATCAAACATGTCTGAAAGGTGTAGTATTTCTGTTTTTCTGCATCTCCATTAGGAGGACCTACTGGCAGAAATGGAACATAATATTCATAAATATGTTTTCATTAATGTATAATCACATGAAAGTAAGAATTACTGTGTTTCACTACCTTAAAACAAGCCCTCTTTCACACTTTCAGGCAGCAATATTGCATTGCCATGTTTCTACAGTAGCCCACAACGGACAAACCAAACAGTCAAGTTGGTTGAAATCTGCCATTTCGCAGCTAGATGCCAACTAACTGCTAATTCCTACACATTGATCCACACAAAACAGCAAACAAATATATTTCCAATAATGTCTGCCACAAAAAGTCTCTGAATTGCCCTGATATTTCTTTGTCTTGAGCGTATCTCTGAACATGAATTATGAACAGCTCTAAAACTAAGAAAAATTAAGCAAAAAAAGCAAAATTCTGTCAGCCAGACTGCCTGAGATGATGCCTTGTTGAAAAAAGTTGCTCTAGATCTTAACTAAATTAGATAATCCATTTTTGCAAAAGTATGCAATAGTCCTACTTCATAAGTTTACTGTATGTGTATTTATTGAACGTCTATATTGTTACAAAGATTAGGAAAACCCAAATTGTGGACATTGAACAACTTTTTCCAGGCTTTCTATTAAGATTTTAAAAAGGGTCTTTTGTTAAAGTTTGACTCACAGTTTACAGTCTTTCCTTCAATGAGGAGACCTCACAAGTATAGTCTTCACAAGTGTGTGAGCTGTGGCCATGCTGGTGCATGTTGCTTGGTTAGACACAGATGCTGGGCTCTCTGTGGGAGTGCTAATTACCAAAGATATGTTCCTCTCCTTGACGCTGAGCTGACCTTCAACACTGTTGCATTAACCACAAGGCTGGCAGAGCTCACGCAAGCTCCCACACATTCTCTGACACACACGGACACACACAGACTGCTGAGAAAATACTGCTACTCTCCCACACTGTCAGAGGAGCTGTTTGTCCATGGCCTTTAGCTCAGAAACCGCTTCAGAGAAAGAGTCCTTCCTCTCCATCTGCTAACTGCTAAGGGCTGAGAGCTGAAGGTGCACTGGGGGGAAGCATGGGTGAAGGCCATGATCAAGACATAATGTAGCATGTGTACACGTTTTACTAAAAAAAAAAAATCCTCCTTGAAGTCCATTTTGCAACCGGATTTTCTTTCAAATCAATATTTATCTTCGCTCAACAACTTGCTAGGATAAAAACAACGCCTACCTAGTCTGCTGCAAGCCACATTTAGGCCTTTGTCATGTCACAAAAACTGATCAATCGAAAAATTTTGTCTTGAACCACAGCATCTTCAGATTAATACCTAATATGTCGCACAATACAAGAAAAATAAATCAGTGTTTTTATTATCTTTGCTGCCATCTTGACTGTAACTCATTGGCCCCTATTTTATGTCGCTGATCTGCATCTGCAGGGGTTTCCCTGAGCTTGTTGAAATTTATAGTGTCTTTCAGCTAATTGTTTTAATTTTCATCTTTACAGTCAGTCTCACGCCTTGCATCAATCTCATTGCCAGACTCAGCTGTGATAAACACACTCTATGCTATGTGCTTAGAACCAACGGTAGAGAGACAATGTTAGCAGCTAGCTGGTAAGCATAGTGCATTTAGAAGCTACAGGGTCAGATATTTTGCTAATCAATTGGTGGAGACTAAAACACAGCAAGAAGGAGAGAGAGTATCAGAGTTACATTAATCACATGGAATGAAACTTGACTTCAGATTGATGCTAATATTACCTTGCATTTGATGGGTGTTGAAATATACAACTCTTTCCACCCAAGTGGCTAAAAAAAATCAAATAATGCTTCTGTAAAGAGCTGAAAAGTTGTGTCAAAATAGACTGCAATGCTGCTGCACAGATTAATATCAGCCCAGCTTTGCCAGACTAATTTGCAAATGAAAATTAGTCTGGAACCTCTCAGTTTATCTTTGATTTCCAAGGTGTGTTATGAATGTGTGCAGGCCAAAATGCCTCTGGATGCGATTGGATAGACTTACAACCAATAAGAGCAACAAAACATGACCCACAACAAATCAGTGCGATGAAACATGTTATTACTGGTGCTTGGTCCATTTCCAAGCAAGGCCCAAAATGGCAGCCATCTGATTACAAAATATCTGGTATTACAGCTAAACAGTACGCTAAAATAAGTTTCGGAAACATCTTAGGCAAGAAATAGGCAAACTAATAGAATCTTGATCCATATTTGATCAGCGCTGCATAGATTGACAGTTTCATCTGAGTTTCGGGACCCTGAGGCATTTTGCTGGACACACCTGCTGACTGGACATGGCATGTGTGAAATGACTTTTCAAATGTCCTCTGTCAATCATCATATAGAACCCGCCCCATAAACGCGATTGGCCCGACCTATCCAAGGCTGGTGGAATTCTGCCTCAAGTTCTGCCTGTTTTCTAGGCAACTAGTTCTAGTAGCAACTTTACAGTACAATTAGCCAAACCAGGCTGTGTCAGTCATGTGACTCATGTCTTCACATCACATGAGGTTAGACCAATTTGATTACTGATCTACAGTAAACTATGGATTACAATCAATTCAGACTTTACCAATACTGCAAAACGCTAGTGGCGAGGAGTACAACTTGGATTCTTTGCTAAAGAAAACATCAAACTGTTATTTCCCTTACATTCATGTACCTGGTTTCATTTTGTAGCACATCGAAAACATCAACTAGTCAATAGGGCACCAAAGCAGGTGGAGGCCAAGTGTAAACCAGAAGATGCTATTTATTTGAGAGTAACAGAAAACAATCCTTGGTCTTCTTCCTCAAAGACTTTATCTGCTGGCCTGTGTTCAGCTGATCATTAATTACCATTAAGAAACCAACATGCTTCATGTTTTAGTCAGAATTAGCATTCATTATGGCAAACAACACCAACACATTTCACAGGTGGTATAAATAGAGTTACAGCTGAGGGGGTAGAACCCAACCAATAAATCAATTATCCACTTTAGTTTAAAAGATACCTCATCCTCACATAGATGGGAGCAGAACTGTACACAGTGTACTGAAATGTGGGCTATTGAAAATAATATGAAACATAATGGAAAGACTGTTCATAAAGCAAGTCATTAATCTCTGAGAGGCTGGCTTGAACTTTAAAAATCTACTCAGCTCATTTATCAGAAACAGGAAAGCAGTCAGTGGCTGTGGTTGGAAACAGAAAAATGTAAAGTACATGACAGACTGAACGCTGCTGTCTGCTGGTCCATATGGTAGTAAAACAATTAATCATCTGATAAAAGGATCCTCTTAAAATTACAGAAGAATTAAACTTTAAAATAATCAGTAGATTGAGAAAAGCCTCTAATATCAAGAGGAATTAAGATTCATACTGGACAGTTCTCAACCTCACAATTTAAGTACAGTGCCAAGGTGGTGTGGAGTGGTGTGTTGTGTAGCACAAAAAATTTAAAGAAGAATTAAGCATCGTTGTTCCATGGGTCATTGCCTATCAACCTGTTCTGTGGCAGCTCCCCTTGAGCATTTTAGCATCCTTCAGCTCATTATTGTGGTTTCACAGCCCACAATTTCATCAGTGTTGTTAACAGCAGCACCAAGTAGCTGTTTTTTGCAACAAAGCTCTGATAAACCCAATGTACAGTCACCACAAAACAACAGGAAGACAACCTTAGCCACTAACTTGCAAAAACTTATCAGGACACACTTTATACAATCCCTATTCATTTTGTTTAGAAATTCCACTTTTTTAATGATCTGAGATATGACAGAATAGACTGTTCGCCAAATAGCTCCCAAAGTAACATATATGATCGCTGGAGACAGTACCAGCGACAGTACCAATGACAGGAAGTTTGGTAAAAAAGATGAATCCAAAAGAACTGAAGAGACTGAACTCCACATTTAAACAAAGGAATGTTGTGAACATTGTTTTTACTTGTACTCCCACAGCTGCACATGTGGCTACAACTCTCTACACTGGACAGGTATACTGGACCTTAAGTACGCAAGTTACATGACATTAAACACGTGGTTAACCTGAAACGACAGCAGTTTGGTTAGGAATAGGCATCAAAACTACTTGGCTGGTAGGCAGTTTGGGTTAAAATGTACCTTGTGTATGTTACATGACAGAAGTGATGAAAGTGATGTGGCAGAAGTGACTCTGATGGAAGTGATGTGACGAAAATGACGTGGCAGGACAGAAGTGAGGTGAGGGAAGTGACCTGACAAAAGTGATGTGGTGGACCTGATGTAACAAAAGTGACGTGACGAAAGTGATGTGATGAAAGTGATGTGACAGACCTGATGCGACGGAAGGGACGTGGCAAAAGTGATGTGACGGGAATGACATTACACAAATGACGTGACAACGTGACGTGACGAACGTGACGTGACGAACGTGACGTGACAAACATGACGTAATGGAAGTGACGTGACGGAAATGACACGATGCGCTGAAAGTAATGTGGTGGAAGTGGCATGATAGAAGTGATGTGACTGATGCGATATAACAGATGTGACATGAAGGTACGTAACGCTAGTGATGTGGCAGAAACGGCATGATGAACGTGACGTGACAGAAGTAAGCCAAAGAGTTATTGGTGTAACTGAAAACAACATCTGTCCACCAGAAATTAAAAAGTGTTGGCTTTTACAGAGTACTTAGACCTAACAGTGTTTTGGAACATATATGCCAACCACGTGTCTTTGACTCTGTCTGGGAAAAGGAGAAATCCAAAAGAACTGAGACTGAACTCCACGTTTAAACAAAGTAATGTAGTGAAAGTTGTTTTTAGTTGTACTCCCACAGCTGCACATGTGGCTACAACTCTGTACACTGCTTTATTTTGGGCTTTGTAAAGAGATGCTAAAATTCTACCTCTCTCATTCACACAGTAGACTGTGGAGGTGGGTGGTAGTGTTGTGGAGGTTGTGTTTACTTGTTAACAAAGAGTCCTGGGGCTGAATCAGACAGTTGGGCTCCCAAAATAGAGCCTACAACCCCGACTTTGTGCCTGTGCCTGTGTGTTTTTGTCTTCCTGTGGAGCCAGTGGGGACGATGGAGAGGTGGACTGCTGGAGTTAACAGTGTAACAAGTTTAAGGCCTCGGATCAGCGGGCAGCGTCCCCGTGGGGAGAGCGATGGACAAACACACACCTCTTTCTCAACCTCCCACATGAAATTTAGCCTCCAGTCGCTCCCATGTAGCTGCTGTGTGCTGACACCAGGACATGGCTTCAGCTTTAGTGGGTGAGTGATAAATGCATTTTAGAATGTAATAACAAAATTAATCCAAAAAAGGCTCCTAAATACGTATTTATTTATCAGTGAGTTTGCTGAACATGTGCCATGTCACAATTAAGCTATAACAAGCGTTTATACTCAACATTATCACATTAAACGGCAGACACATCTTAGTTTGTCGAGTTGTCCAAAATCTTTCCAACAATGTACAAATGGAGGGAAATCTGTAATTTATTCAAGGTGACACTGAGTTTCCTGCTATCCGTTGCTAGCTAGTTGCTATGACTTCCGGATGTGGTTGGATATGTCGAAGAGTGAGGAAGGAAGTGGGTGAACGTGACTAACGTAACGTGAATAAAATTTAAATAAATTATCTTGTTTTTTGATTGTTGTTTGTTTTTTGTCATTTGATGTTGGCTTACAGTAAATTTAAGGTCGTGTCTGCTGTATGCCACTTACAATTAACAGATCCAACCAACACAGCGACAACAGGCGCCTCGATTGGCTGATTCACAGGCACGACTGTGTGGCATTCGGGCTGCAACGTGCCCACCGGAGCATTCTATACAGTGCTTGTTGTTTCCGGGTTGCAGCAACAGCTCTCCATGGAGAGCACGCACCAAGTTTACTTTTGATGGAAGCCATGTCAAGCTGCACAGACCCAACTGAGTGGGCAGGAAGTCAGAAACAGAAATAAATTTTCAAAATAAAACACCCCGTCCAGACTCGTGATCATACAAACAAGCAAATAAGAAACCGTCGGAGTACGTAGCCTACTTATCCATTGTAGAAGCACAAAAATCTAAGCTTGACAGCAAAGACTCGCAGGGAGAACATGCCGCTTCTCACACAGTGCTGGTGGGGTATAAAAGCTGTGTGGAGTAACGCTTCCTGGAATTGTCCCTCCAAATCATTTCTCGTTTCCTGTCAAATATAAAAAGGAAAATCGGGAAAAACATTTTTAAAATATTCAGAACAAATGGGAATATATTTAGAAAATACTTTCTTAAAACATATTTTACAGCTGCGTGTGCACTGGCAGACCACACTAAGCACCTTGAATTCACAGTACTTTGTGTTTGTTAATTGATTAAACACTTCTGACCAGTAATGCAGTTACTACAGTAACTTTTGGCTTTATCATCTGAATTTAACACAACACAATTTCTGCCACAAGCTTTGTGTTAAAATACTTAAAAATTTAAGATGCTATTAAGATGCAGTGCGCTGTCTGACCATGTCAGAATGTATCAGACTGAGATTAAACAAGTGGTTTGCGATGCCATTTGGAATCTCAGACCAAACTCCAAGTGAAAGCCCAAAGTGTGAGAGAACACTGGATTCATACTTTATCTAAAACACTTCTGGATGAAATACTGGCAGAGATGGCAGCATATGACGGATTTGCCTTCAACAGTTAGCTGTGGTGAAATGCACCTGTCACTGAAGACAGATGGCCATAATCTCCTGAATAATGAATCTGAAATCTCACACCAAGCGAGTGAGAGCTTTGCTTTTTAACTTTGAGTGATCTTTGAGTGCGCCTTCTGCGTCGCACCAACAACCTCTGAACACAAACCGAATGTGGAATTTGTCTCAGCTTAATAGAATGACTTAAAATACGCCAAAATGACTTGTTTTAATAAATTCTGTTAGTTCATAATATAGTAAAATAGAACTTCCATAAAGCTGCTCAGTCACACAGATCACAGGCAATTAAGTTTGCATTTCATCCTCAAAGCTGCAGTGAAGTTCAAGCTGCTCCACAGTTTATATTTAATGTTCATTATGATGTTGATTAATGTTGAAATTTTCTGCCTTAATGATTATTAATACCACCAGATAATACACTGAAGCAGTCAGGTTTGGAACTCCTTGTTATTTATAGTGTTGCCTGTAATTTGTTTTGAGAGTAACTAAAATGGTCCCTTTAGATTCTTGGGATGTTTGTTGTTGTTTTTTTTTTTTGTGTTGTTTTTTGGTTTGTTATCTATTTTTTTTCCATGTATTTATATTTTTTAATCAATTTTCTTTTTTTTACATGTTCTAAATAATGAATTTTCATTCTTGCATTAATTCCCAGGAAAGAAAAATGTATCTGATCCTTTGAAATGCACATTTAATGCTGTCCTCTCTAACTGGCCTGTCTGATAAATTATCTTTATTGGTTTTTAAAAGAATCTTAGCCGAAGACATTCAAAAAATAACTAAAATTATCACCAGAGTGAGAAGACAAAACAGTTTTTACTTTATGTCAAAGAAGTCTATATTGTGTTGGCATGCTAACCAGCAAGCCCCAGCCCGTCCTGTCTTGTAATATCACTTTTACTAGATATTTAAACACTGATAGGTCTGACTGTTGCTGATGACTAATGTCAGATTAGTAATGAATGACCCATCTAGACTGAGGAACAGTCCTACAATATGTTATGCTAGAAACACAGGCCAAATTAACATAATTGTGTATTCTCTCACCAGACAGGGCACTTTTGCCTTTCTTCTGCCATTGTCCCTCTGTATTTTTGTTTGTCTATTTCTCTACTTGCTCTCTCCTTCTTTCACTGTTCATGTTCCTCTCTCCCTCTCTCTCTTTCTCTCTTAAACATACACACACACACACACGCCATCCTTATCCCCTACTGGCTTCATGTTTAGCATGCCAACCTCTCATCTGTTTATGCAGGATAAGTACACCATAACTAATAAAAATGGAATCCATGAAACAAACACACAAACAAACACACACACACACACATTTACATGCATGCATGTGTAGTGAAAAATGCACATAATATTACATCCACCCATAAACACAGTGACACACACACACAAACAGTCTCTGGAGGAAATCTTCAGTGGCAGAATTTGATTTCCTTTGAGCTGCATCTGTCTTAGGTAACCTACTTCTGATGGGGATTTCAGTGTGAGTGCGTGTGTGTGTCCATGTGTGTTTTGGTTTGTAATGACTCAATGACCGTCTTATATTGAATGTTTACAGTGTGAGCCAGACCTCTGCATTAACTAAAACAGCAGGTTGACAGCAGTGGGTTACATGCAGTCTGTGATGTGGGATTACAGTAATCTGATCACAGCAGAGTGAAAGACTAAAGCTTTGCTAGCGGCCCCTACAGGCTGCAGTTATCACTGCACCCCACAATACCTTAGCTAGGCATGAGTACAGATCCCATTATATAGTTATTTTCAGAGCTTTTTCAAGAAATCACATTATAGTCTGGACAGCAGAACATTAGCACATGGCATCACTCGGGTTGTTTTTTAGTTTTTTATGTGTCATGTTGTTAATGGTCACATCATATTACAAAAGCAGGGTTTACACAGTAATGTAATCACCAATAAAACATGAACGGCTGAAAAACAAATGGTAAAAGAGGCTTGGTGCACAGGATTAATGAGCTCCAGTAAACCAACGTTTCCAGTATATTGTAGGCAGGCAGAAACTCGTGTTAGGCCTATCATGGATAGGGTTGGGTATTGTTTGGGGTTTTTTTTATGCCGGTACTAAAATTATACTTTTCCAGGGGCACCAGTGACTAAACAGTGCCTGAACCTATACTTTGATGGTCAGCAACATTGAAGAACAGCTTTTTCTATTATTATAGCAATTTTGAACTTGATATTTATAAAGTATACTTAAATATACATAAACACACAAATCTTGACAAAATTTACACAACACCGCCTAACCCAGCAATAATAATTTAACAATAGATAAAGGCCTAATTCCACCAGGTGCGGCTGGGTTGAATTACGGCTGTGCCACATCAGCCGGAGCTGATCGCGGCCATTCTGTTGACCTGTCCCAGAATTGGCTGTCTACTCCACGAGTCTATTTTTGCCAGATTCTACATCAACAAAAAAGCAGACAGAATGTGGTCAATTTTCAAAATAAAAGACCCTGTGCAGACTCGCGGCCATGAGGACAGACAGAAAAGAAAACGTTTAACTTTATAACCTACTTATCTACTTATCAATTGTAGATGTGCAATAAGCAAGGAAAGAGAACCAGATAAACAAAATCTGAGCAGGTCAACACTTATCAGGTGGGCAAAATGCTCTGCTGGTGAAACACTATTGAAATGCTGCTGGTGGGGACACGCCCGTGTGTAGGACGGATCAGAACTGTGCCATGCCTAGTGGAATCAACTAGTAACAGTTCCAGTAACAGTACTGTAAATTAAATTTCAAGTTGATCGTGCTTCCTATCCAGCAGCTTCAAACTACAGCAATTCTTTTGAAGAAATATGATCATATTTGCTTTCTCCAGCACAACATGACACCTCTGCTGACTAACTGCATGTCCTGCACAGGAGAAAACCCTCTCAGATGGTGTTGATGGGGCCTGTTTGAAAGTGAAGATAATATGGGGAGGCTGTCACACTTCCCCCAACACCAGGCTACAGGGTCTTGTCCTGATGAGACTGAATGCAGATTTCCATAGATCTCCATCTCTTTCTGGACCCGTCCAGTGATGGAGAGGGAGCTGCTTTTAGTGGTCATTGCCCAAAGAACCTCTTTGTTCACATCGTCCAACAACTCCTCTAGGGCTGTCTTGGTACATTTCTTGTGAGATGGTGGTTAAAAAATACACTAAAGTAGTGTTGTCAAGGACAAGAATGAAACACTTGTTCTGTTGCACTCCCTACTGCTGCTTTCTCCAGCCTGTCCCAGGCAGTATCAGCATTTACAAGTGTGCCTTTGAAGCGAAGCACCATCAAAGTGGCCTCCTTGGGGATGTTCTGAATGTCTTCATCCTGTAATTAAACATTGCAAACTATTTAGTGTCTAACAGTGAAGATTATGTGGTCTGCCATCTGTACTTGTAAGTATAAGCTTTGAATGGAAATGTAAAATACCTGGTATCGCTGTTCCAGATTTCTCCAGACCTTCTCTTTCACTGAACTGGCAAATATAGTGTCCTCTTCAGCCACGGTGAAATGCACTTCCAGTTTGGTCAGGATGGGGAGAATTTGGATCTCTCACTGGAAGATCACTACTGAACTCCTCTGCTTTGTGGAAGTCATCTGTGAGCTTTTCCAGTCTCAGGAAAAAAGGAAAGAGACTGATCTTTTTGTCCATCACCTGTCTTTCTCCATTGGCTTCCTGAGCCATTGATCAAACGATGTTGCCTGGATGGCCGGGCACTGCTACAAAAACCTCTCCACCATCAGGAAAAGGGAGTTCCAGCTTGTTCTGACATCCAGAATCATATTGTGTTACTTACTGAGAAGGTGACACTTCTCCTGCAGGACGGTTTTGGGCATGATGGACCTCTTCAGCCAAACCACAACAACTCAAAGACCACTTGTAACAGCACTGATACTGAAAACCATCTGTGCTGCAATGTTTAGTGTGTGGGCAAAGCACCCACCTTTAAAAACTTGTTGCGTGTAGGTATCTTAAAATGCAAGATTTGCAATAAACATGCAGCATTAAACTACTAACTTGAGGAAATGCAGCTGCTGTCATCATCAGTGGTCTCCTTAAAATGTGGATCCTTGTCACCAGGGCCAGTGACATCCACGCTGCCAGCTGACGATACAGTCTGCTTTGCATGGGGTCAAGCAAGCAGTCAAAGACGGTGCATCCCTCTGCTTTCAGGTGTATTCTGCGTGCTGCTGGATGCTTCATTAAGTTTGACATGTTGTTGTCCCCATGGCCTGGTGGGTGCCAGGAAGGGGTGTATACAAAGAGGCCAAACGCTCAGCTGCAGGATTTATTCTGCAGCGCTGCTCCTATGGGGTTTTAGGTTTTGTTTCCTCGCAAGCTCCACGCGCCCTCAGCTGGCGTGTTTGAGTATCATGCTAACACAGTAACAAGAAAAAAAAATTAGGCTTATCTGTCCAGTAGTATTCGAGATTAGCTCCGGACAAGATGCAGGTCTGTTGATCATGCACACCAACACTCACTCACACACAGAAGCTATCGCATGATCCCCTGGTGGGGATAACTACTGAGTACATAAGTCAACAGTTCCATCCTCTAAGCCAGCTTCATTCACTGATGAGGACCATGTGAAGACCACAACTTGTATTGTTTTGTCAAACTAGACACAATTTGACAAAACACAAATTTTACAGGTACTGTTATGCTGTAAAGACTTGTTACAGTTGCTGTAAAGGCACAAATGCATCTAACTTAGAGGTAAAAAGCATACACACAAATATACTTTTACTCTTCTTTAAATAGAAGATGATAGATGATTCTATTTAATAAAAAAAATCTTGCTTTTTTCCACTATTTAAATGGAATTTGTCAGTTTGAAGTTTCTTTAATTACAGATTCTGAGAAACACTTATACACACATTCAGCCACACACACACACTGGATGCCATCATGAATTACCATGAGTGGATTTATTATTAGAAGTGTGCTTGTCTGGGTGTGTGCCAGGATTTATTAGCCACATTCTGTATAGCTGTGATGTTCGCATCGTGTGCCGCTGTTGATTTACCACAGTCAGGAGGTCATTTTTTCACAGTTCCGGCTGTGAGCAGAATTGCAACGCTACTTAATATATTGTTTGACTTGGTCTCAATGAAGACACTGTGTACTGTGAGTGTGTGTGTCTGTGGACTGATGTGTACAGTACAAACCTGTGTGTACATCTCCAGGCACGCTGGTGTACATGCTACAGTGTCGGCCGGGGCTGAGTGTGAAGTGAAGTGCAGCCTCTGGGAAGACTAAAATAACAAGAACATTCAGACTTGTCCTGTCTGCACACATACTCGCACACACACATACAGAAATAGCTGCGGGACAACAAAGCCTGGACAGTTCTTAGAGAAGAAACTGCTTACACCACACAGTGCCATACCCCCAATGTGTGTGTGTGTGTTTTCGGGGATAGAGGGGTCGGAATGAGAAAGTGTTGACTGAAAATGGAGTCTTTCAGTATCTCAGTTTGGTAGTTATTAAGACACACACATCACACTAACACTATACCTATAGTGCCTTCACGTTTAAAGCCACTGACAAGAGCTGGAAACACATTAAATTAATCTTCATTAATCTTCTCTTTATCGGTTTCATGTTATTGTCAACTTAATTTGAAGAGAACTTTTGAAATGTTGCAAAAAAAAAAAATGCATTTCCATCAACTAGTTTGCAGGGAATAAACTAGGCTACGCAAACCATAGTTTTGTCAGAAGTTGGCCATATGCAAAGGTTATATCACATGGCTATAATTAACAGAACAGTTTGCGTGCTAGGACCAAAACCAGTTGTTTTCCAGCTGCCATTAAAACTAAAAAAGAAGAGGAGAGAACAAAGTCGCCTATGAGAGAAAATTGGAGAGAGATCATTGGGATTTTTTTCAACAGGGAAAGTTGTAATTATTCTGTCGTTCGGTCCTCCAGACTGCTTTAATAATAAGCGCCAGCTGGTAATGGTTCAAGTTTAATGATGGATCAGTACCACCTATACTCGACCCAACTCCAAACTTTAAAGCTGTAAGTTTTGCCATGTTTTATATTGTTATGTTTTAGTGTCAGTTTCATGGTTTAGCCCCTTAAACTTGGCATCAGCTTATTTCACAGCTAATGTGGTTATTCCCACTGGCCGGGGCAATGCTAGACTAATATTATGGGACAGTGAACACAAATTGTGTGAATGTTGAGCCTCACTGAAGCCACTTCAAAATTGAGAATAGTAGGTCGAATGGTGATAACTTTTTTTTTCATGTTGATTTTTGTGGCATACTGCAGCTAGCATTAGCTTTGTTGTTATACGGAAGCCAGTGTCCTGTACTGGTTTGTGTTTTTGCTGTATGTAAATTTACTTAATAGACATGCCCTGAAGGTAACGATATAGCTACATGTGAAATAGAAATGGTCAAAATGCAGGAATTCATTTGCTTGGCAACATTGTGTTTGATCAGCACCCATTTAAGCTACTAAGTAAGGTGTACTCACTGCACTGTGGCTGATTTAGTTAATGTAGCGATAACTGCAGATTTTTCGTCTGGTTGATTGTTTGGTTGATCACCAAAGTTGAACTTGACACAAAGAAAGGACTCAAATTTCCACACGAGTAACCGCGCCATGACTCTGTTGTGAAAAGTGAGCATAAATACTTTTTGACAAATTGAGCAATGTTGCCATTCCCATTAACCTGTTCTAATGTAATGCCTCAAAATGCAATCTGTTTTTTGTTTGCAGCCACTTGCATGTGAGGATTTGCTTCTTTTCTCAGTTTGAGCAAGGCCTTTCTGTGTGGCGTTTGTATGTGGACATCAAAAACATCAAAAACATTTATGCTAGATCAACTCTCTAGTCAGTACCCCTAACCGAGGCACTGGCTTCCAACTGGACTTGGTAAAACAGACAATTGGTCATTTTTCACTAATTTATGATATTTTAAAATACATTTTTGAAGAAATTATTAATTTAACACATTGCTGCCATCCTACATGTGTCCCTGTTTAAGGTGAATCAAGTGTGACATACTGTAAATCAAGAATCATACCACTACTGATACACTAATATGGCAGTCAAGTATTGCTGAGGAACTATATTTTTTTTGTTTTTATCATCTAGTCTTTGTATCCCTGCCATCATAATTTAAAGCTGACAAATCAATGTATTCTTCCACTGGGAACAGGTGGATGCTAGAGAGGTAGTGATGAGCTGAGAGATGCATAAACAGCAGCATCACCGAATGAGCTAATGAGTTTGACAGCTTAAATGGGCCACCCAAATGGTGATGGCAGTGTGCAAACTCAGCTGACACAAGGGATGACTCAGAGCAAAGCATCGCCTTCAGTTCTCTACCTCAAATAACTTTAATGATTGCAGTGAAGCATTCTGGGTAAAGGAAAGACGAAGACAAAGGGAAAAAGTGGACACACGGGTGCAGAAACATAACGCAGATGCTTTCTTATCAAAACATTCCACCAGTGGTCCATTATCATATAGCTACCTTTGAATGGAGGATATTTGTGTCTAATCAAATAAAGATCTACATGCTGCTTCACAACATGGCAAAAATAACATTCCTCAACACCAAGCGAGACTTGTTAAGACATTTATAGATATCAGACCGAACATGTTCGGAGAGAAAATATGTTTTGGCAGATTTTCAAGAGCAGTACGACGAGTTTGACAAACAGTTCTGGCAGTTTGAGTAAGTGGCCTATTTATACTTTCCACTCACATCAATTTTGACTTTGACTAACTTGAAAAGAAGCATCTAACCATGTGAACTATGCCCAAAGACAACACTCTGTGATGGACCGATTCAAAGGCCTTTTAGATGTCTCATATTAACCAACCAGAGAATAACAGTGCAGCACATAGAGTATAAGTCCATGAACACACTGCTTGAGACCCTGCGTTCAGGTTCTGTTCCAGAAGTAAGAAAACGTCATTCACAATCCCACTGACATCTGTAATAACACAAAGAACTCAAAGTTCAGCCTTGGAACAGAGCCTTTCTCAAGAGGTCCTGCATTCACAATCAGGATGTAGCCTCCTTGTAATCTCCAACATTCTGATTGACTTTGTTTCATTGATTGGCCAAAAAGAGGCCACAGTGACCTTGACAACTGACCACTAAAATGTAATTAGTTCATCCTTGAGTCCAGGTGGACATTTGCACCAAATTTGAAGAAATTCCCTTGTGTGAGCCACCGATCAATTAATTTTCTCAAGCAACTAACGTTGATTCATGGCCAGCGAGTCAACACTTAATTCCGCAGTTACTGAGCTCCAGCTGAAAAAATGATACCAAAGATAATCTTGTTTACATACACAAGCTATGCGGTGATAAACAAAAAACAAATTGCAGTATCTGAAAGACGTGTGTCTAAAATTAGAGACAAACAACAACTTCCCACTTTGTTTGACCTTTGAAGTTGCACAAAGAATGGTATGTCTATGACATTATGACTTGTTTAGGACCTGAAACTCAAAACTACCTGTCGTGACTTAGGTCTTGACTTGAAACTTGACATGGGACTTGCCTGTCTTGACTTGAGACTTGACACGGAACTTGCCTGTCATGACTTGGGTCTTGACTTTGGACTTGATTTGGGGCTTGCCTGTATGGACTTAGGACCTGACATGGGACTTGCCTGTCCTGACGTGGGACTTGACTTGCGACTTTAGTGCAAAGACTTGTTATATACTTGTAACTTGAAAAACAATGACTTGGTATCACCTCTGCTAGTTAGCCCAGCTTACTAAGTCCCATTTGATGTTTTTGTTCATGGTATTTCAACACCTGCTGAGTCATCGGCTGCTCCTGCTCACACTGTGCTGTGTTCCTCCAGCATTATAGGGAGAAAGGTCAAGCTAGTACTAGCTGTCTTTCTTAGCAAAAATGCATTTTAATGATCCTTTCCTCACCATAAAAATGACCATATAGGTCGTCTCTGCAAGCAGCATCTTACTAACCTGACACACCAGATGGTTTGTTACACAGATCCATTTGGGAATTCATCCTTAGAAACTGTTTGGAAAAGGTTGGCTGGTGACTGGATGAACAATCTGTCTATCATGTCTAACATGGGCTAACTTCAACTAATCAGAGTGAACTCTTGCTGAAGCTGGAGAGCGAAACTGATGCTATCACAGTATCAATGCTGACCTCTTAAGGAGCCACCACTTGAGATGATTCAAGACAAGATGATTCCATGGATGCTTCTCGCTGTTGTCATACCTAAAGCCACGCCTGTAGCTGCCATTAGTCCCTACTAGGAGGCTGACTGGCTGCACCACTTTTGGTGCAGGCACAAATGGATAACTTGAAGCCTAGCAAGATGGATTCTCGCCTGATCTCATGAATCCAGCGTCCTTGCAAGGTAAGCATTCTATGTCCCATATTACGTTTATTGTTAAAGGGATGGGTCAAACAATGATAGGAATTTCCTGTGTAAAAGCAAGAGTTAAGGTTGACTTATTTAAAGTTTTAAGTTACTTAAGTGATGTCATGTTACTTACTTGTTGTTACTCACTTTTCCCGGTCCTGGTCCTGGGGCCCTCTGCCCTGCATGTTTTAGATGTTTTCCTGCTCCAACATGCCTGATTTAAATGATCAGGTCATTATCACGCTTCTGCAGAGGCTTGATGATGAGCTGATCATGTGAATCAGGTGTGTTTGAGCAGGGAAACATTTAAAACATGCAGGGTAGTGGGCCCCGAGGATATTTTCCGAAACCTAACCAATTAGTTTTGGTGCCTAAATCTAGCAAAACTACACAGCGTTGACCACATGTTTAACATTACATGACTTATGTACCATACTTAAGGTCTGGTGCTGCCTGTTGCTGGTACTCTCCAACCCAACAATCAACCTATTTGACATTTAGGTATGCGGACATGTTAATTTTAATTGCAGGTGATGTTCTCACTCATGTATTGAAACATTACTGTTGAAATAAAAGCTTCGCTGAACATCATTCCTATTTGAAAATAACAGAACTGTAGGAAGAGGACCTCAAACACGTCTTTCTCATTTTTTCCTCCTCCTCTCTCTCTCTCCTTTCAATTTCTCCTCCCCCGCCGTCTTATCCTGCCACCCCCCCACTCTTTCTCTCCCATCCCCATCTCATCTCCTCTTATTTTCTCTGTCATTTAATACAAGGGAGCCAGTAACAATGGCTCCTCGGAGAGAGTTGCAGATCAATTTCCCTGCCCCCTGGTATTGAATGGTGTCTTTGTGTTGGGGTAATGCATCACAGTCAGCGACCTCTCTTCTGCTGCCCGGCCCAGCGCTTTACTGGAAGCTATCACGTCGCCCAGCTCTCCCCAATCTTTCACTTCCTCCTCCATCCTGTGACACCGCTGACACGTCCAATTAAACACGGCATTGTTGCTTTGGTGGAATTACTCTTTAATAATGAGATAGTTGCTTGAGCTCTAAGGAGGTAAGATATCTCAAGAGGCCTATTAATAATCTGGGCGAGCAGCGTGAATGAGTGATGCTCGGTCCTTCCCCAACAGCAGCACACGCTCTTAACCTGCAGTTGAGCTGCTCAGCAGCCAATAGCAGAAGGTTGATGTTGATCATGGCACCTCCCTGCTGTTCATAAAATTTATGAGTGTTATAAAGTGAAAATGAAACTATTTAACATTTCTGATAAATGACAGCAATAAAAGTGAGCCCTGCAATGTACTGGTAAGTAATTACAATGAGAAAAAAGACTTTTATTAAGGAAGCATAATCTTATTTTGCTGCTAATTGACATTTAAGGAAGTCAGTCAGATTTGTAGGATTTGTATTAATGTCATCCGTGTTCCACAAGTAAAGACAATGTTTTAGGGCAGTGGTCTTCAACAGATGGTAGGAGACCCCTAGGAGGTCTCAGAGTTCCTGCAGGGGGACCCACAATTTCTTCTTTTTCTTTTTTTTTTTTGTCTTTGGTTTCAAAAATTAAAATTAAGGCTGCACGATATGGTAAAAACAGTCATATTTTGATTATTTTGGCTGGAATTCTGATTGCAATATACGATAAAAGTAGTGGGAATGATCTAGGGCTGAACGATTTTGAGGAAATATCTAATTGCAATTATTTTAACTGATATTGCGATATGATTTGCGATATTAGAGGAAAGGATCATTTGTACATCATTATTCTCATTTTCGTTGTACTAAACAAAGATGTTTTATGAAATCTAGACAACGATGTGTTGACCAGGACGCTTCTGCAGCACCACAATATTTAATTTAAAATGGCATTTTTACACACATTTCACTTTTAACAAATATTGCTCATACTGCGATTTGAAAACTGCAACGGTATTGATAATGTGATATTTTATCAAACTAAAATGCTTTCTTTTATCTGAGGAACAAGATTTTTAGGCCAGGGCATCTCTGCAGCACAACAGTACTTCATAATAATGCTGCTCTCTCACTGATTTTTCTTTTTCAAAAAATTGCGATTAGCTTCTGGTTCTGCGATGTAGATATTGCACTTGGGCGTATTGCAATAAATTGTGCAGTCCTAATTAAAATATGTCTGAAAATACACATTAACATGAATTCAACATAGCAATCATGTTGGCTAGTTAACCTCCTAAATCACAATGCTGTATTATTTAAAACATATTCGCCACTTAGATGGATTATTATCCCAAATGTACAGGC
Organism: Lutjanus argentimaculatus; assembly: GCA_034769285.1. Classification (NCBI taxonomy): domain Eukaryota; kingdom Metazoa; phylum Chordata; class Actinopteri; order Lutjaniformes; family Lutjanidae; genus Lutjanus; species Lutjanus argentimaculatus. The sequence continues at coordinate 1,854,478 of JAWZSL010000061.1, forward strand.
ACTCACTTGTGAGCCCCAGTGGATCACTAACAAAAGACTCTGACATACCCTCCAGCTCAGAAACCACCGGTGAAAGTACAGAGGTTGAGGCTAACACACCTAATATTAGCACTGCAACAATCGCTGCTGACTTTGCAGCGAAAACATCAGTGTAAACAAGAGAAAACCTGCAAATATTTAATGCAGTATATGTAGTGGAGCTCCCTGCTCTGTCTCACATCAGCTAAGGGGTCCCTGATCTGAAAAACATTGAGGGTTTTAACCCTAGCTTAGCATAAAATCTGAAAGCAGAGGTAACACATAACTTAGGTCCATCAAAGTTAAAATACACCTTTCTAGAAACTGTAAAACTCTTTCTATGTGCATGGTGTATCTTGTTTAACTTGTACTTTATGGTTTTTGGAACACTTAGCACACAAGCTATTTCTTGGCCTACAACAGCCGGGTGCAGTGATGTAACGTAGCATTTCAAACTCCTGTCATAGAGGATTGCCCGGTGTGTTAATGGTGTGGTCACACAGAAAGCAAAGCAAAATGTTTCATGCAAGATTCTGCTCTGTTGTCGACCCGACAGGAGGAGAACTCAAGAGTTTGTTTTTCAAACTTTTGAGATTGAAAAGTGGATTTATCTTCACTCTCGCTTCTCCTGCAGCAGTTAGCCGCAGAGGGGCCAACCTTGACTATCTGTAACGTTACTGCAAGTCTCTCTTCGCCCATGTCGACTGCTGACTGGTGGGGGAATGCACTTCGCTTCATAAAAATGGAGAGGGAAAAAATAAGAGAGACAGAGGAAGAATAACCGAAAGAACCAGAGTCTCTGGTCTAGCGAGTGCTGATCACTCAGAGGCTGGATTGAACACAAACACACAGACACACACACACTCCCCAGTTTGCCTGCCATTTTTTACTAGCTTACAGCTAATGTATTCTTGCTGTTTGGGGTGAATAAACCATAGACATATAATATGAATCACACTGGGCATTGCCTCTCAGCTCTGCTGCCAGCCACTTGTAGAGCTACAGCAAAAAATCCCCCTCCAGCCCAAAAAGCATTTTAGCCACCATTATAAAAGAGACATCAGTCAAACTATTGACAGGAGAACTCCACCTGCAAACAAGCTCAATTATGACTTTTTTTTTTATTAAAAAAGATATATTTGTACTCTCCTCATGCTGAGAAAAGAGATTTAAAAGTCTATGATGTCATCACAATGTAAAGTAAGCAGAGCAGGAACTCATGAGCCAGGGCAAGGTGGAAAACACTGGGCTGTATAACCAGGAAGTAAACCTGGAAGCTATAAAATTGTTTTTAGCTTATGCAGCAACACTTATTGGACGGAACTGATGCCATCTTTGCACACACTATCCAGTTCATTATAATACATGTTCAAAATAAGCACGCTCACAAAGAGTGACGAATAAAAGCACAGATTTCCAAACTGATCCCGTGTTCACATTTGCGTGAGTAATTGCAAGACTCGTGTTGGTGACCGCCTCGCTGGCTAAACCAAACATCAGAATTATTGGAAGGCATCTTTTACTTTCCAACCTTATAAGCTATCCCCTACTCACAGTCTTTGTGCTAAGCTGGCAAGCGTATTACATTAATATCAGATGTGGGCAGTGAGTGTTGCAAGTACTGTAATGCTGAGTAAAAACGTTTTTAAAGGAACGAATACTTCACACGTTCCCTTTTTTAAAACTCTACTTTTACTCTTTACTTGAGTATATTTTTGAGCCATTAATCTACTTTTTGGTGAAAAATGATACAAAGCAAGATCAACATACATGAGCATGAATATGTACTAAAAGTTAACTAAAAACATTAATGTAAGTCATTGGTTGTCTCTTTTTATCTCACAATCTTCCAGCTGAAACTGTTTTCAAGACACATACAGATTATAATGCACATGCACACATGTAAATACAAGCATACAATTAAACTCATTTATTACATCGTCACTAGGCAGACTGCTGATGACTCTCGGTGCCTTTGTCAGCTGCACGCGCACACACACATTCACACACACAATTCTCTTCACACACACACACACACACACACACACACACACACACACACACACACAGGCGTGTTTCCAACATTTCAGAGGACATTACATTACATTACAGCTTCACCCTGATATTTATGATTTTGTCATATTTTGTTTGTTTTTTTTTATTGGTTTATTTAACAGGGACAGTGCATATGAATAAACATTACTGTAAATGCACCAGAGTTAGCCAAGAGGCTATTTTTCATTTGAAGTCCCTATGTTACAAAGTCACCCTAAAAAAATAATAGAATATAGAGTCAAAATGACAAAGTTATTCCTCATTATTAGCATACAGAACATTAATAATAAGAGGAGAGGGACTTGCCTTGTGTCCCCATAAGCATGGTGGGTCCCCACAGCGTGAGTATGTAAACACATTCATGTCCCCACAACACAACAACGAGCAATACACAGCCTACACACAGACACACACACACTTCTACACAGAACATCATTAATCAAAGGGTGTTTCCTGACAAATGCTGAGAATGACTTTGCTCCCATCCTGCTCGTAACATCTGCTGCTGACAGGTGAACATCTCTGTGGAGTGTGTGAGCTGCAGTAAATCAATGATCGTCTTCATGTGGACTTGCTCGTGGCAAAATGGGGCATTTGGGATACAAACTAATTATCAGATCAATGGAAAAATAAATCTAGTTAGTCAGGTGAGTGAGGAATAGGGTCTGGTGGGGGTTAAAAACTCTTAATTCAATGCTACTAGGGGCACGGCCATGCAGGGACCGTAAATGTTGGTAATACTTGTGTAATGTTTCCTATTAAACCATTCTTAATGGCTAAAACCCATCCATCAAGGAATAAAATAAAAGGTGTAAAAGAGCACAGGTACAGGTGGGGGCAGGGAGAGCGTCACTTCTTTTAAAAATTCTCCAGATTCCCACAGTCTTTCCCCCCCAGCTGTTAAGTTAAATAAAATAAAGTCTGTTAAAAAAACAACAACTGTTGACTATATAAATAACAAGAATAAAATAATCATGAGATCCCTAAAAGAGTTGTTTTTGTAGGATAAGTTATTTATACATTAAATTAATTGGAATGTCTGGCACATTCATATATATACATATATTTATACACTGAGGGTTTGTAAAGTGCTTGAAAAAAGTGCTTAAAATATTAAAGAAGCACATAACTTACACGTAAAAACTCTAAAAGGTCAACATTAAGGTTGAGCATTAAAACACTCAGGTTAGCAGGGAGAAATAAAAAAAAGAAGTGTGTTTATGTGTACATATGTAAAGACCAATTAATTTGGTATGTAAAATTTAAGAATATACAAGAAATAAACTGATGGATTGTAAGTTTATTAAAAAAGACACACCTCTTAAATAATTAATATAAAATTCACAATAAATAAGGAATAGTGTTGGGGTTAGGCGCTTAAAGGAATAGTGTTTTTTATTAGTGTAAGTATTTGTTATTTTTTAAATTGAATTATTTCAGATGAGCAGATGGATGTTAGTCTCAGGTCATAATTTAATTTAATTTAATTTAATTTAATTTACCACTGTTTATGTTTATTTGTAAGGTACATTACTTAGGAAAGTAACAATAATAAAAGTTTAAGTCCTACTTTGGGAAATTTCAGCATATCAGAAATTTAAAGCACCTGGTAAATAGCAGGTTTTCTTTATTACAGTGTTGTAATGTTATTGGCCGCAGAGAAAGAGAAATAGAGAAGGGGAGCAGAGATTAAAATACCACATGCATCTTGTTTCCTGGATCTTTGTTGTGGTTTCAGCTCCTCTGTGATATTCTCGACCTTCCCTCTGGGATCTGGGCCTGTGTTAGTGCATGCATGTGTTTGTATCCTTATGTGTGTGTGTGTCCGTGCACCTATATCTGATTACATATTCAAAGTTCATGCCATTTAATCCGGAAGGCGAGTTATCAGAGACAACAGGGATGTGAGCCACAAATTGTACAACAACGCAAAAAGGACAGAACGCACCCAAGGACCAAAATACAAACATTACACACACTGAGTACGGTTGCTTTTGATTGTCACATCGTGTGTCACACCAGTATCACAGACTCTGATTGTGGTTGCAGGTAACACACACATAAAGACATTTGTCAGTAGATCTCAGGGGTCGGGACACCACGCTGCAGTTAGATATGCAAGTGGGTTGCATGAAAATTCCAAAATATTTAAATAGATTTCTGAATATGTATGTTTACAGAAATCAAGTTATTTTTTGTTTCTATTAGGGCCGTCCAGTCCAAGAATGCTAGCTATATTTAATAACTATAAATACACTTGTGTTCAAAATCAACAATCAAATCAACAAAGTATGTTGGATCATTTTCAGAATAGAGGACAGATAGGAACAGTGATATCCAATCAAAATCCATCCATGTGCACTGGGAACAGCCTCCAATTTGTTAAACGCTTCTTTAATTGTAATATTAGACTGAAAATTGCACATTAAGAAACTTAAAAGTTTTACTTGAGATAATGTTTTTTGTCGCTAATGGGTCTCTGAAGTTCGTTTGGTCCTTAGTGATGTCCTCTTAGGCGATCACCAAGATACCATCAAATTGATGTTGACTCATGCAAAAACATGAATAAAATTTGTCCTCAAAAGACGGCATCTCTCATAACAGAATGTTAGAACCCAAGTTCATAAATCCCATATCTTTCTAGGTTTCTTTTTGTTTCTCTGTGCAACATACGCAGGAACAGGTCATCAGCATCCATTGCAGCATGTCACTGCTTACAGAATATTATCGTTCATCAGTGTTCTTGGTGTGGACGACCCTTTGAAGATTATTTTAGTCATTTTTCCTTTGTTACATAGCTCACAGTATTTGGTATATGTCTAAACACTAGGATGCCAGAAAACTACAAAAATAAAAAGCGATAATTGCTTGAATTTTTTTTTTTTTTTTTTTTTTTCTGCTAGTGAACAGTGGATTGCTTCCTCCAGGTCGCCCCAAGCAAAGGACTTCAAGTATCTTGGGGTCAACAATGTGGGCACTGTAACAAACCATCTTGGTGAAGAGGGGGCTGAGCTGGAAGGCAAATCTTTCAATTTACCCATAGCTCGAGGTTCCAACCCTCACCTGTGGTCATAGGTTTTGGGTAGTTACCGAAAGAATGAATTATAGATCCAAGTGACAAGTTTCCTCCGTTAAGGGAGAGAATAGGGTGAGAAGCTTGGCCATCCAGAGGGAGCTCAGAGCAGAACTGCTGAACTCCTTCACGATGAAAGGACCCAGCTGAGGTGGTCCAGGTATCTGATCGAGATGCCTCTTAAACAGGCATGTCCAGGGGAGAAACCCATGGGTAGATCCAGAACAACTGACAACTGAGATGTAATGTAAATTACGTGTTTGGGCTCTCTTACCTGCCAGGATAAGCAGTGTTTGTGAACACATTAATAACGGCAATGTCCTCAGACCCCCTTAAAAAAAGAAAAATTAGAAAAATTTAATTACTTCTGTCTTACGATTAAAAAAAAAAAAAGTGTCCAGTTGTTCCATGTGTTGGCTACTACTGTTGGGCTGCCAGTTAAAACAGCAATGCATTTTGCAAATGTGTTTCTTCACGCAGAGATCTGAAGTGAAGTGGCTGCAGCAAAGTCTTCGTCATAATCATCAGCATTAAATGCAATACATTAAGTTGTTTTGCTCTTTGTAAAAAAAAAACCATTGTGTTGTTGTGAAGATCAGGGAGGAGAGATGCTCTATGGTGCGCTGGGACTCACACTTTTACAGTACTTTCTCTGACTCTGTTCATTAATGCCTTTCTTTGTCTTCTGTCATGTGAAAACATCAGATTTCCACACAGTCAAAAAAAGTCAAAGTGTGCATATACAGTCTGGTTTCACAAAGATATTTTACTGTTGTTGTGTTAGACTAGTCTTAATTTTGCTCATAGATAAGTTACTGCAGGTTAGACCATTTCACAAAAATAAAGACTGAGTAACAGTAAGTCAAAAAAAAATTAGACACCTTAACCCCAGGCTGACTCAGACTTAAGACCCATGTTACCATGGTAACAATCAGTGCCACAAACTGATCAGTAGCACCCAAGAACAAAAAAGAGGAAAACATGGCTCGTAATTTGTGGTTTGCTCACATTAAAACAGAGAGAGCAATGAGAAGGGAAAGAGTCTTTAGCGACCACAGTAACCCACTGGAAATATGCAGCAGTGAGGATATTATCAGTTGTTTTCTTTTGTCTTTCTTTGCGTTTTGTACCATATATTTTTAAATATCTTTTTAACGTCTTTGATGCTCCTCCCAACAGTAGGATTAAGTCCATTTACTGTCACTGCAATTTTTTTCCATATCAATTTCTTTTGTATTGTTACACTCCTTGCTAAACTTTCTGAGTAAAATCTCCTTGTAACTGTTGAATTCTCCAAAAGACACATATTTTCTGCTGGAGTAAGTGCAGCTGAGCGGTTGAATGCGGTCACTTCAATAGAGGCCATTTTATTTTTATTTTGAAAAAGGTCTTAATTTACCTAGAATTTATTGTGCTGTAGTCCTACTTAGATAGTCAAGAACTACAGTAAATTGCTTCATGCAACAGCTGAATTTAGAAGTCTATCTGAAGTCTGACTATGGCTTAGATATAACAGCTAGTCAAAGTCTGTCTTTGTGAAACCAGCCCCTGATCATAGTTCATGCATAAAATCCCAACGCACCATGGAGTGTATCTACTGCCAGCTCCTGACAGCCCAGGTAAAACACGTGGCTTAGGTAGACTGACAGGGTTTAGTATGGCACTGAACTAAAAAAAAGGGATGAATAATAGATTTAACCCTCGTGTTTGTCTGCATATGTCTATATTTTGTTTCCAGTGTTTATATGTGTTTTAGAAATCACACTGTAACGACTGCTGTAAGAGGTTTTGAGCTGGATAAATAGGAGAAGGAAAGGTTACTGTACCAATAACTCCACATGACACCCATTTAACTGCTCTCACCTCACTTCCACTGGGATTATGATGTCTGTATGTGTGTGTCTCTGTGTGTGTATGTGTGCGTGTACTGTACGTGTCTCAGCAGGATCTCCATTTTGCTCCCAGTATGTATCTCCGGTGTGGGAGGAAGACCTTTAGATTAGCTTTTAACCAGGTCCACATGGTTCCTGTGTGTAAATATTAACAACTTCAGTACAGCACACACACACACACACACACACACAAAACACCAGATTGACAGATTGACACGCAGAGGCACCGTGTTTTCCTCACAGCTGTTATGGTAGCAGAAATCACATTATCGTTACTGACAACTGACATAAAGCGGGTAAAGGAGAATTTGTGTTCTGATTGGCTGGCAGGTGAGGATTAGCTTAAAGTAACCAGACAGTAAAGCTAGAAATGTATGATGCAGGTGTTGTGCCAGTATTAAACTTTAGTTAAACACAGCGACTCCTAGGTTTAGCTAAAAAGCATTGACACAGGCCTTTAAGTTTATCGACACAGCTGCCTGTCTCAGGTTTTCTTGTATCACGTCTGTGCGACACTAGACCCTTTTTTTTTTTTTTAAAGATTTTTCATTTTTAGCCTTCCACTTCAGTGTCTGGCATTGGATTTTTTGTGGCACACTTTTGGATGAAGCCATATTTTTTTCCTCTTTAAATTAATGTCAGATAAGTTTGATACGTCCATGAATCTGCATTATGCTAATAGTAAGAGGAAGAAAGAGAGAACTTTTGAAAAAATCATGTTGGAAGCCTGTAGGTCTGATGGACAGCTGCAACAAGAGGGGAAATATGACTAAAACTGCACAGAAAATAAAGAGATAGAAACCTGCAGGTAAGAGTATAAGAGGGAAAGATAACTACAGTAATGTGTCTGTTTGTGTCAATAGGTGCGATTTTATGCGTATTTCCAATTTGCATAAAATAAATGGTGGAAAACAGAGAGAATTAGGAAGTTTTCATGCTTCACTGAGGAGTAAAAGTCGTGACATACATGAATGTCACCCCATCCTTACCAGAAAAACAAGCGTTCTAGACTGTGCAAGAAGATTCTTGTGACTCATATTTCTGTTCTGTCCTGTTAGCCAGTGACCTCGGAATTATTTAAAGTTAAGGTTATTGGTAAGTTTTGTAACGTAACCAAACTATGACCATTTTACAACACCGTTAACCACATGTTTAATGTCGCATGAGTTACGTCATGTGACTTTATGTAACATGGCTAAGGTCCTGTAAGCCTGAGGTTGCCCGTACTCTCCACCGGTCATATGTCGTTTAGGGAGTCAATGACAGTCAACCTATTGTTGTTTTAGGTATGCTGATTTGTCGAGAATGGGCTTAGCACCGCCCAAGATGTTTGTGATTGGTTTAAAGAAATACAAACCAGGCAGGGTGTTTTTTTTTTTTCTCTTATAGTAGAATGTGCATGTGTTGAGCCAGACCTTTCTCCAGTACTGAGTGTTGTGGAGAGAGGTCTAATGAAGAGATGAAAAATTCGTCAGGCTAAAACATTAGATTTGTGTGGTGCAGTGAAGAGAGTATAACCTCCCTCAAATTAATTCATAAAACAAGCAAAAACCCATATTGCCAGAGTGTTTCCTACATTGTTTTTTTCACAGTTTGAGGTTTGAATGACACTCTTTTAATTAATTTAATTAAAGTAATCTCTGCGCCCTCTTCCTCTGGTTTAATGGCTCATCTCATGACTTTAACAACAGAAAATCAAGATTAAAATTTGTTATTTAAAAAAATGAACTTAATTAATATGCATTTTTGGAAAGTAGCAATGGTATAAGCGGGATAACACCCTCCAAGCTGTTCATTTCATAACTGCAGTGAATCACATGGAGGCTAATTAAATCCACAGTATCATCCCTTGTTTAAAGGGGTATATGTACGACAGTTTGAAACTCTTCTTACGATTCCTAGTAAACTTTCCAACAGTGGTGGGAGGCCACTGTAGAGCTGTGTATTTTTGCAGCTGTGGTGACAGATTGATCTGGGATCTTCCACAGTTACCAGGGTCTTTACAAATGTATTGCCAATTTGAAAAAAAAAAAAAAAAAAACTTCATGTAAACCAGCGAAAGAAAAATCAGCAAAAGAAAATCTGGTTGAATTTTTGTGTCCATGCACTACTGTCATTGAGATAAGCAATCGGTGGCACCAATTCTCCAACTGAAAAACCATTATACCATTGCTATACCAATACCATTTTTTCCTTTGCGATTCCAATAGTTGAACATTGTGTATTGGCCCATACAGAGTACTGATCCAATACCAGTGTGTTTAAAAAAAATCTCAGAGTTAATTCCACTTGGTAAAATCTGTTTTACTTTCTCCACAACCCCAAAACAGTTTAGTGCAATCCAATTGCAGTATTGCTGCAGTAATGCTTTGCAACGTGATCTGAAGATAAGGTAAAGTTAGCATTTCCCTCCTCCCTTGAACATAAAATTTGGTGTATGTGAAGCTGCTGGGAAGTTGCAGCATCCCTTTTCCTGAGCTAATACATTACGTGGTTTTGGATTGGTACAAAGACTCACATATGAACTCATGCCCCATTTTGGGCAGCATCTGAAGCATTTTCCGATATCTGTATTGGAACAACCCTAACCATTGCACAAGAAGAGCGTGCAGAAGCAAGCATGGATGCATGATCGCTCCACACAGGGGGCCACAGAAGACTGTCAGCCTGGGAAAAATGTCAGAACTTATTAGGAAAAAGTGTTTCCATCTCCAATTACAGTAAGCAAATAAACTATTTTTCAAAATAGACAAAAAGCACCTCAAGTGAGCATAAAAACATTTTAACAAAACTGAGGTTTTGCAGTTTCGATTAACCTTATCTGATGTAATACTTTATAAGCATACATTGATGGAAACATTGGTAGTGTGGGGTAGAACAAGAAAGTGATTGTGTGGAACTCGATATGTTACAGCCTCCTGGTGAGATTCATTACTGGCAGGCGGGTGATACAATGTGTCACAGAGATTGTGGTTCAGTTATCAGTGACAAGGACAATGGTGCACAACAAACTGGACATTCCAATGTTGGATTAAGGAGTGGGGGATCAGTTACTGTGCACTCTTCGGGGCAATGAGGATGCAACATTGTTGTGCACCGAGCCACCTTACACCTTCAGCTCAGCTGCTGTTGCATCATTGTGCACCATCTGCTGCATTTTAAATGATGCTCTCAAGGCTTTTTGTGTCGGCTGTGTTCTTGTTTAGAGAGCCTCCATGTCACACGTGGCCTCGAGCTAAATAAGATAAGGCCAAAGCAGAGGCCTGTGAATATCTCAGCAGTGTTATCAGAGCGGTGGCCGCTCCAAAAGCTAATCATAGCTGCTCGGATGATGAATTAGAATCAAGTGTGATAGCAAGATTAGCAGCAGGTTACATTTCAGAGTGCTTGCTCTGTTTTTTTTGCCGAAAATGTCCCTACATGGATTTTATTGTGTCTGTGTGTATTTGTGTGGTTAGGGGTGGTTTAGCCCTCGGAAAGGTCACTTGTCTTGTGTCCTGCCGTCCTGTGCAACTGTACTACTGCAGCAGCAATGCTGATTTAATTTATCTGTTTCAATTTTTGTTTGTTTTTTGGTCAATTCCTAGAGTGAGGTCAAGTAAATAAATTGTGACTGTGATGTCTAAAAAGATGGAGGCTTATTTACTGTTTCAAGCTGAATTTGGAAGTCGCAGTTAGGAATGATGTCACCCCCAAGTTGACCACATTCCGGTACAAGAGGTCAGAAAACAAAGATGGATACCTCCAGGAAACCTTTGTTGTGTTTTAGCAACATGTCCAGGAGATCAAAATTGGACAGTACTTTGCATGTGGCTGATTTAACTCTTTCCAAGCCATTGACGAGATATCTCGTCAATTGCTGTTTTCACTGCGATGCAGCAGGGGACACTGTGACGCATCATCTGACAAAAAATTGTCACTCGAAGAAGAAGGGAACTGCTGGAATTGCAGCGAGCATCAGCAGAAGAAGATGGTGTTATCTAGCATGAAAACATCAGATCCTTGGGTCAGAGAGCATCATGACCCGGCCACAGAGCGGGCGCTTGCGCGCTGCAGTCCCCAGACCTCCACAGCAGCTGGGACACAGTAAGGCTGCTCACACGCAGCCGGGGCAGAGAACACTCCAGCCCCCGGGCCTCTCGGACAGTGTTTCGGGCAGGTGGGTGGAGGACACACACACTTAATTTTAACCAAGCTGGTGACAGTGATGTCACACACCTAATATGAAGTGATAAAAAAAACAAGAATAAAAACACGAAGTCGATATTCTGCTTAAAAATGTCGCACATATTTTTTTGTCTGAAAAGTTTATTTTTTGATGCAACCAACCAACATTCAAGTGCTTATTAAAAAAAAGAATGAATGAAGCTCGAAAATGCTTGTGTCTGAAACTAGAAGATTTGTTCTTTCTTTTGATGTATTTGATGTTAACATATTCATAGAACCGAATATTCTATGGTTGTTGAAAAATCAGTGAATTTTGTTAAAAATGCTGGCACTGGCTGGCAACTTTATTAAAAAATGCCTGCGGGTAAAGTGTTAATGAGACACAAAAGACAGATGTGCCAGTAAATCAGTCCCTCCAGGTAATTGCGATGTTGCAATCACAATAGTTCACACATATTCAACCGATCCCACTGAATTCTGCGCAAACTTGCAATTTTGTCAAATCACCACAATGTTCCCACAAATTTGACTAATGATCGTCACTTCCCATGAATTCCACTAATCATGGCTGTTGCCTGCATGTGCATTTCAATGAACTGAGATGAGTGTTTTATTATTTTGATTTTTTTTTTTTTGTTTGTTTTGTTTTGTTTTTATTTCTTTCATGGGTAATGAAAAGAACACAAGGTTTGTCATTGCTCAAAAGATATTGCTTCTTTGTGGAATAGCTCCCAAGTGCACTTATTCATTTAGAAATAAAACATATTTTGCTATTATTTTTGCATTCACAAGCCTTTTTGGTTAGGTTACTTAGAACACTCAGAAAGAGTGTCATATTAATCCCCCTGGAACAAGTTGTCCTTGATTTTTAATGAAACAAACAAAAAAATTGAGAAAGATTGAATAAACTTTTTTCTTTGCAATGTTTTGCATGCGTCTCAATTTTTTTTGGAAAAGCTGCTGCAAATCAGGCACTTTAGGCTGCAATTTTGAGGGGCAACATTTGTGAAGCAAGAATGCGGAGAAGTGCAACAGTCTTCGCAGCCCGCGCTCACCAGCAAAACGACCATATAGGCTGTCTGTCCTAGGAGCTTGTGGGTAAAGGCGAATGCACAAGTTTGCGCCTTCACTTTGCATGGACTTCAGCTTTGGTCAACTTTGCATTTGTGATGCACAATTGCAAGAGAGTGACCATCGCCTGCCAACGTGAACACCACACACATCTTTGCTATTGTTGACACTTTTCTGTTTACTGTTAAGCAGTGACCTCTAGTGCCTGTAGTAATTATGACGGGAGCAAAGAAGTAAGTCAGGTGCTGTAGTATAAAGAGCGACAAAGTCAGCGTAGGAGCAGGTTTGGGTGGATGGATGGGTCAAACACACCCAGACTTTCACCCAGGGGACTGCTGTTTTGTGTCCTGTGTGAAACCAAAGGTCAACTTTGACTTATTTTAACTTGTGTATATCACACATTTATGCAACCTTATTAACTTATGTACAAAACATAACTTCATTTGTGTAAATTGCATAATTATTTCGACTCAGACATGATCTTTTCCTAAGCCTAACCAAACTGCGACTGTTTCACAGTGTTAACCACAGTAAAGGTTTGGTACAACAAAGGTCTGGCCACTTGTACTTTTCAACAGCTATATACATGTTATTTTGGGAGTCATTGGCAAATGACCTATTTCTGTCCTTTAAGTATGATGACATGTAGATCATTGTATGTGTGAGTTGTGCGTCTGTGTGTGTTTGAGAGAGAGAAATATGTATAATCCAACACTGATGTAATTAAAGCTCCAGTTGGTAAGTTGATGAAAGTGAAAGTAAACTCCGCGACTTGGTCGGAAATTTCAAGACAATACTCCATCAGGTCTCTTTATGAACCTCTGCCAAGAACCCCACACACACACAGACACACACAGACACACACACGTGCAGGCGCATGCACACAAAGTAGCCATAAACGCACCCACAGACGACGTACCGTTTCCATAGCAACCGGAGACTCCAAAACGATCTCACATCTCTCTCACCATGAAACACACTCTTCTTGTGTGTGTCTGCGTGTGTGGAGGGAAGGAGGGGGGTTGACAGAGGTGAAAGAGGGAGCTGACGGTGTGTATCATCTTGAAATGTCCGACCAAGTCGCGGACTTTACTTTCACTTTGTCAGTTTACTACGACGTGTAGGAGCGGCGATTGGCTGCTCCTCCTGCTCCCTCTACCTGACTGGTGGAGAATCTTCGGTCGCGGTGGATTTCGGCAAATACGATTACAGGCTGTAGGTGGAGCCAGAGGAGTTGGATTTTGTCCTAAATTACCCATTAATGTCCGACTATCAGAATATAGTGACAGTTCCAGCAAATATGACTGAATAATTGTTACCTACTGTAGCTTTAAACCATCCAGAATCATTTTGATAAAATCCCCTCCTGTACCATCTCTTCAGATACTGAAATACTTGATCATCTTTCTCGAACCATCATATCTTAAAATACATTTTCTCCTCTATTGATGTACATTTTAAAGATAAATGTGTTTTGTTTACATTCGGATTAGGGATTAAGCCTTTTATTAGTGTGAGGCACCAACCCATGGAAAAATCCTTTTATAATAATAAAAAAAAAAAATCAATTACCATAAAACCCTGAGCTGAAAGTTAAACCTCAGCAAACCAACACTCCAATTACCTCCTGGTAGAAATGGGAGAGCGTTAATGCATTTACAGCACATCAAAGGCATTTTTCTCCTCTTCTCTCCTGAATCTCTCCCTCTATTCATGGATTTGGCGCCTTACTTTAGATCCCACTCTGTATTCTACATCTCAGGCATTAATTTCACCTCTATCCTCCACAGCCACTGCAAAGACAGAGATTAATGGAGGTTTGATCGTGTCGTACATTGATTTAATGATCTCGCTGTTCATAGCAGGAGCTCCTTTTATGATCAGCGGGAATTCTATTCTAACATTTAGGTCTTTTATGGAAAAAAATCTCATGTTCATCATCTAATGTTCATTGTTTAACTTTATAGATATGCAGCTTTTCATTTTCAATTTCCTATTCATCCGTAAGAAAACAGCACAGTGTCTGTGACATCACCCAGAAATAAATTACCAGAAAACCAGAGTTCAAAAAGATGAACTCTGAAATTGCCATAGATTAATATGATAGCTTAGAATACTTAATGCCTAATAAAAAAGATTAAACAGCAGATTAGGTGGATAAATAAGTTAAATAAAACTGAAAACTAAAACTATTTTACATGGTGGTGAGCTAAGGATGAATTAAGAAGTCTCACAGCCTGAGGGAAGAAGCTGCTCTTCAGTCTGGCGGTATGGTAGCAGATACTTCTGTATCTCTTGCCAGATGGCAGCAGGATGACCAGGCTGTGGCCGTGGAGGCTATTGTCTTTCACTATTCTTTGGATGCTGCACAGGAACCTCACCTCCCCCATATCAGTGAAGCTAAGTAAATGGGTACTAATGATGCTCTGAGCGGCTTAAATCAGCCACTGCAAAGTCCTCTTGTCCTGACATGCACATCCCATGCCAGTCTGGATGCTTTCTATGGCTTCACCGTTAAAAGTTTGCAAGAACCTGGCTTTTTTTTTTTTTTTTTTTTACCAGAGTGGAGATGTGCGCTGACCTTGACAGGTGTAATGACCATGAATCTTAAACTGCTGTAGACAGGGATGTCAGGGGAATCTTTTCCTCCTTTGTCTGAAAATCAACAGTCAGCTCTTTGGAGTTGCTGACATTGAGCAGTATGTTGTTTTCTGTGTACCATTCTACAAGACTGTTGATTTCGTCCTGAATTGAAGTTTCATCGTTGTTTGAAGTCTGGCTGTGATGGTAGTGTCTTCCACGATCTTCACAATAGTGTACAGCGTGAACAGGAGGGGGCTGAGCACACAGACCTGGGGGGCACAGGTGTTGACCTCTAGGGTGCAGGAAGTGAGATGACAAATCTGAACTGTCTGGGGTCTGGTTGAGAGGAAGTCCAAAATCCAACTGCAGAGTGTGGTACTCAAGCCCAGAGTGTTCAGTTTGCCAGTCAGCTTTATGAGGGGGTTTGGGTGGACCATGGTTGAATGCTGAGCTGAAATCAACTAACAGCATTCTGATGTAGGTGTTGTTTTCCTCAAGGTGACTGAAGACTGAGTGGCATCCTCTGTGGATCTGTTTGTTCTGAATGCAAACTGGTGAGGGTCCAGGCTGGCAGGGATACTGTTCTTTATGCACTGGAGTCTCTCAAAGCACTTCATTAGAATGACAGTGAGTGACAGCCACAGAGCACTAGTCGACTTAACTTAACCAGAGCTGTGCTTTGGGGCAAGTCCAAGTCAAGTATCAATTCCTATCAATTACAGTCCAAGTCTGGTCCTTAGTCTTTGAGTTCAACTGAAGTCTCATTTCCTTGAGGATAAGTCAAAATCAGTCACAAGTCTTTGAGGACATGTTACAGGTCTTTAACAAAAAGTCAAATCAAATCACTAGTCCTTTAGAACAGGTCAAGTGTCAAGTCTTTGAGGACAGGTCAGGTTCTGTCACAAGTCCTTGAGGACAAGTCACAGGTCTTTGAGGAAAAGTTAACTCAAGTGTCGAGCCATTGAAGACAACTCAGTTCAAGACCTTGGTCCTTGAGTTCAAATGAAGTCTCATTTCCTTGAGGACAAGTCAAGACAAGTCATAGTCTTTGAGGAAGAGTCAAATCAAATCAAATCATTGGTCCTTTTGAACAAGGCAAGTGTCAAGTCCTTAAGGACAGGTCAAGTCCAGTCACAAGCCCTTAGAGACAAGTCTTTGAGGAAAAGTCAAAGTGTCAAGTCCTTGAGGATAAGTGTAGTCACAGGTCCTTGGTAATAAGATACTACTAGGTCAAAACTTAAAACTTTGAATGTTTTTGATTTCAAGCCTCAAGTCAGGTCAAGTTTTGGGGGAGTCAAGTCTCACAGAAGTAAAGTCTGCGTTCCAAGTCTTTATTTTGCTGATTTGAGTGGAACTCAAGTCAAAATTTCATGCATTGAGTCTACAGTTCTGGGATTTCTAGACGCTTCAGCATTCAGCTACAGTGATTTTCGACTTGTTAACACAGAAATACAGTGATGGGTAAGGGGAAACCATAACTCCAAAACTGCAGCATTTTTAGAATACAATGTCTCTACCTTATTTCAATACTAATCAAGGCTTAATTAGTAAAAACTTGATCTCAACAAAAGGATCCCACTGCTGATGTGGTGAGCACTGAAGACACGCACTTCAGTTTGAAACTGCAATAATTGGGTACAAAACCTCATTCATTCATTCATTTGATTAAAGGAAACGTGGTCATCCCAGTGACTGAATTGGACAGGAAACATATGATGCAATCCTGCTGTCTGTCTCAGGATCCCCATCACATGTTATCCGTGTCTCCCCTATTTCTTACGCATCTCTGCACTGTCATCTGTCAAAGAAAGCATGAAATGACACACAAAATACAAAAGATGCTATTTTCACTATTCTTATCAAGAGGATTTAACTGTGTGTGTGTCTGTGCATGTCCTTCTTTCTCCAGCCGATGACTCATGGCTCTAATAGCAGACTGCTGAGGCAGTGAAGCAGCAGAAATAGAGCTACATTCACAAACAAGGATATTCTCAACCTACACTTTGTATATGTTTGTATTACACTTGTAGCTTTTTAAATTTTGTTTCAATTCATCTTTATATTTTCAAAAGTGTAGCTAGACATCTGTCAGCTCTGCAAACATATTCTCTTTCTGAATGGCCTTTCAGCTAAATAAGATCAAAGTTACAACACTAGTTGAGATTAACTAAACTGAAGTGATTTAAACTGCACTGAGTTTGAAAGACTAATGCAGAATTAACTGAGAGTTAGCTAACTAGACAGGCAGTTTTTGTAACCATGATTGTGATTGAATGGGGCTAGTACATTCCTGGCTGGCTCGGATATTTGCAGTTAGTTCACTCGTTATAGCAGTTAAACACAATGCAACCAAGCATCTAGAACTGCCCATATCCCTTAGGATGAACTTTGCTATACCACCTCATAGTGCAACTGGCCTTGACTGAGGTTATTTATTTATTGTCAGTTTACACTAACACCATTATAATAAAGGGAGTAAGTGACCTGAGTGACTGAGCACTGGTCCAATTCACTGTGAGGAAACCAAACACAACAAGATGTTTTGAATTAATTATCAGTATTGGAGAAACCACAACAGCAGTAGCAAGTCAAGGTCACACTTTTCATCATCCATAAAACTGTAAACTTTAAAACTGGCTGGGCTGAAACCACTATAACCTTTTTGGCTTTTAGCATTGTAATGAGTGGCCTTCAGATTTTTCCAGCACTTTTTGATTTGGTCGATTGTCTGGTTGGTTCTGGCTCAGTTCACCTTTTCAAACACTTGTTTGAACAACTTAGTCTGAGTCTTTTGACCACTGAGGTGTTCATCAATCATGAATCTTTTAAAGTCTTCAGCAAAAAAGTTGTATCAGCCAGACCAGATTTGTTTTGTTACTGCCATGTTTCTGGATCTCCTGGAAACTTGTTCACGTCACCTAATGTTACCCCCACTTGGGTCAAACATACACATATTTATTCGAGAGAGAGAGACAATGGGATTATTCATTTACATAATTATTAAGTATTAATATTTTCCTATCAAACTGATGATGAAAGGTTTACACCACTCCTCTCAAGATGATTGAAAATCCCTTCCAGTTGATTCAGATCTGGCCAGTCTCTTCAAATTGATATGCTTACATGGGACATTTTTATTCTGATTGTACTATTATTCTGATTGCAAGTGAAATATTAGGGTCATGTAAATGCAGCTAGTGTTGATGTCTGAAACATACAGGCTTGGATGTAGTATTGTATGTTTAAATATCACTAGGCTTCTGCTAGTGAGCTGCACTGAAACAGTGAACGGTTCTGAAAAATGACACTGTAAAGCCAGTTACTGCTTGCGTCATAAAAGTGAGAAAATCCTTTCAGTGTTATCACCTCTTATGGAACAGAAGCACACAGACACTATAGCAATCAGGATGTAGAGCATGATTTATTCCTTAAATTTAAAGTTGTATGACCTGCTCTAAAAATAATAAATTGTAGTTCTCTACATTGGATTGTGGTCAACCCTTTCGAGCTGTAGTGATCCGTACTGGACTGTGCTATTCAGTGCAAATGTGACTGATATGAAGCTTTTACTGTATGTTCAAGACAATAAATGGTACTCTTCTATGATCACAGTGTCCACTTCACAATTCTCATCCAGTGAATTCACTGATTTAAACTCGCTGGGAGGTGCCTCCTCAGCTGGATCCATTGCATTGAAAAACAGCCACTTGAGGCTGTTCAAACATCTAACATGAATGCTTCCTGGATGTCTCCCTGTGGAGTTACTCTTGGCTTGTCCAACTGAGAGGAGACCCAGAGGCAGACCCATAAAAAGACAGGGAGATTATATATCCCATCTGTCCTGGGAACATGGGGATCTCTGCAATAGATGCAGTTTTGTCTTTACAATCTGAAGCATACATTCTTTACAAACTGTAATCAACTAATGTTGTAGTGCTTAAGTCTATTTTCTTGCACTTGTCATGGACCTTGTAGGTTTTAAATGGTCATCCTTATAATTTATATGTAGTATAAATTGAACAAATTCAAGAAGATACTGACTTACCAATCTACAGTCTAATGCAATCCAATACAGCAGACCTGTAATAACTACTACCTTTGCGATGCTTATAATGATCAGAGTTTTTAGCATTTAGCATGTCCTCTTTTGTATTTATGCTGGAATGGCTTAACTGACCTAACTATCCTAAAAGAGAAGGCTGCTGTATTGATTTTCATTATACTGTGCAAAAATACCCAGGTCCCATCGGTCCCAACACCCAAATGATATTCATAATTGGCTGGTTAGCCAGCATACCCCCCAGGCTAACTCAGAGCTAAGTGACATGTTTCCATGGTAACAATCAGTGACACCTGCTGACCATCAGCACCAAACAATAAAGAGGAAAGCATGACTTATAATCTGTGGTTTATTAACAATATTGTTGCGAGCAATGAGAAAGGAAAGAGTTTTTAAAGAGCGCAGTAACCTGTTGGAAAGACACAGCAGTGAGGACATCGTCATTGGTTTTCATTTGTCCACAGATCCTGAGCCTGTCTGACAAATCAGTAGAAGTACCAGTCCTGTCACATTAAAAAGTCGCAGTATCTCAGCTCTGCTCCAGGTCTGCACTGCACTGAGATGTGATGCAACTGAAAGTTTTTGTGTTGTTACACTCTTCACTGAATCCTCACGGTAAAACGTCCTTGTAGTTGTTGACATTTTCTGCTCGAGTGAACCAATTGGAGTGGTTGTTCAGTCAGCCGTGTTTAGTTTCTAATTCACCCAGAATTCATGCCAAATTCATCTTACTTAAGATGGTCAAGTACCTTTCTTTTTTTTTACCATTAGTTTGATCCAAGCCACAGTCAAGGTCTATCTATGTGAAACTGGCCCCAGGTTGTGTGTTGAACTCAAGTCACCTTTGACAACAGCTCTGCTGGAGGTGGAGCTGTTCATAAAAGTGTGTATATGCATGTTTTGATCAAGCAAGAAAATGTTAGCGTGCCATTGCCAGACTAATTCACAAATGCAAACTAGTCTTAAATCTCTCAGTTCATTTTCGTTTTTCAAGGGGTGTTATCAATAAATGCCAACCAAAATGCCTCTGCCAATTGCATAGTCCTACAACCAATCAGAGCAACAAAACAACCAAAAAGAGTAATAAAACGTGATGTAGCAGTGTTTTGTCTGTTTTCCAGCAGGACCAAAAATGAGGGCTGCTTTGTTACAGCCTTTCTTGTATTACAGCTAAACATTGCACAAAAATATGCTTCTGAAAACATTTTAGATGAGAAATACGCAATGCAGAACAGAATCTTGACCCACAATTGATCAGCACTGCCAAGTAACAGTTTGATCTGAGTTTCAGGAACCCGAGGTCTTGCACTGAATGGACCTGCAGCAGCGAAACGTGTGATGTGATGTTTCAAACCTGAACCTGGACTCGTGGGTCCTCTGTCCATCATTGTATAGAACCTACGCTATATTAAATAAATGGTTGTGATTGGCTCGACAAGATCCGGAACGGCTGGAAATCTATCTGAACAGGTGGGTGGCCAGATGTGTTTGCCAGAGCAAATGAAACAAGAGCTTGCAGATTCATCTGGTTTCCAGGCTCAGAAAAATGATGCAGTGGAGGTAAAATCAAAGACACACACTCTGGAAAGTAACGCATTAAGTTGATCACCTCTCTGAGTTAAAAACACTAATGATCCAAAATATGAGAGGCAATCCATATGAATGCCATGCTGAGCTGGTGGCAGTCACAGCAGTACAGCTGCAGGACCATAAACACAGTGATTAAACGTGACTTCAGTCTGCTTCTGCACGAGCTAATGAGACTTCATGTATCTCGTCTCGTGTTTATGACTGACTGTACCGTGCTGATTTGCCTCTCATGTTACTCTTTCAGAGGGGGACTCACAGCTAAATGCATTCATCTCTAAGTGTGTGTGTGTGTGTGTGTGTGTGTGTGTGTGTGTGTCTGTTAGAGATCATATAATCATTTGTCGAGTGTTCGCTGTTCGTTAGCATGAAGTGGAGGAGAGTTTGCCCTCTGCACATTTGGAAATGAGATGGGGTCTGACTGGCTCCGAGATCTCAACCGTGAAAGTGATGCTGAATGAAAATGAACTCACACAAAAACACACACACACACACACCAACTTTGACTTTAATACTCACACATATGTGCATTTACAGACATAATGTAATTAATGTAACAGCATATGTCTGTCCACACACTAACGCACACGCACAGATGTAAATGAATATATGAAAATATTTTTCACAAGTGCTTCGATGCATAAATACCAGATGCAGATGGCTTGGTAACACACACATGCACACACACACACACACCCATAATACACACAGCTGATAACAGGAACAGAGAGGGACAGGAAACTGAGCACAAATTATTTTCATCAAGCATGACACATCCATTTGACATCTCACCATGAAAAAAGTGCTTAAGCAATCACAGTTTTGGCTGGCCAACATCAGAGCTGCTAATAAATTTTCTATGGGGCTCACTGGCGCATCCCCACACCCTACAGTATCTGTCCTCATTTCGAAGACGACTGGAAAACATGGAGAGATTGAGGGGGAGAGACAGCAGGGGAGAAGGTGGGGGAGAGAGACGACAGATACGGGGGAAGAAATGGATGACAGAGAGAAATAAAAACAGAAACCATAACCTGACTCATTTCTTCTCTTTTGTAGATAGATAGTGTTCACCGAAAATATGCATTATGCAATATTTTGTAAAATTGAGACTCGGTTAAGTAAAATTATGCTGTTGGATACAGATGGTGGAAGAAATTCTCCTCAGCACCTATAATGTGATGAAATTATACATGAGTATGATGCAAAACCTTCTCCTTAACAGCCACAGATGAGCCCTTCATTTCCAGACACACTCGCCAATTACAGTAAGATGAAGCCTGTGCTGCCCAAAGCCACCAGAAGATTTTAAATATGTGCAATTCACTAACCAAAGTCCTTTTATACTTAAAAGGTGCAACATGTAAGACTTGGCCACCTGTCAAATTCACACTTTAATTGCTAACGTCTGCTAAATGTAGCTGCCATTAGGCAGTTAGCTGTGCAGCTTGCTGTTCTCTGAGGTTACTCGAGTCTGCCTGAACTGGAAGCTCAGAGTACCGGGGGAATGTTAGTGTTTCCACTGTTAGAACAGAAGTTTTGGACACTGGAAGGAGCAGGTTTTAGGTAAAGGGGCCGGGGGAATGCTGGTGGGAAGCGCTGCTGGGATGGGAACTAAAACTGTCATAGATTTTATCTTTCGCCCATACATCAAAAGGAGAAAGTACACAGGAGTCCAGTATGTCTTACGTTGAAACTGGTTTAATAATACTTGGCCAAGGAGAATGAAGAAATAACCAGTACATGCTCTGTCCTTATGTTCCCTTCAATTCTGGAGTGTCGGTCCTCTGTGATAGTCTTTAAACATGATGAACCTACGCCTAAATAAGGTCAGACCCAACACATCTACAGCATTTACAATTAGCCCATTGGTCTGCAAATCCAAACACAGGAATTATGAATACACAAGGTGTGAGACAAAGGGTTTTATCTAGAACACACTCTGGGTTCTGCAGAGAACTATATACAGTATATCTATATAATGGCACAATTTCAACAATCCTTGAAGAACAATTTCTTCCAAAAAGGGCTCTTTGTGAGACTAAACGGTCTTTTAAGAACCCTTTTCATACAAAGAACCTTTGACAAACCTTCAATAAGTGGTTAAATAGAAAAGAATGGTTCAAGGTAGAACCTCCGCCCTTCAGGAAGAACCCTTCTGGAACCCGTATTTCTAAGTGTGTGTTAATATGAAAATATTGCTAGAGGTAGCTAAAAATGAAAAGTGAAAAAAGAGAGAGAGAATGAAGAAAAATCTGTCATCTCACTTCATTCTTTCTTTTTCTCATCTTCATCTGTCTGTCTCAGTATCCCTCATTTCATTCCCTTCTATTTCTGAATACATATCGACCTCTTTCTTCAAAGAAAAAATGGTTTTCAAATGGATACACGGTGGTACAATTTCATCTGCTCGGCCAGCTGTGACGCCAGTCTGAGGCATGTGACGCCACCGTATGTCACAGTGTTTTGTAGCGGTGATGCCGGAGCCTAGCCGAGCATAAGGTCTCCAATAATGACCTCTCACGGGTGATCATCCACCTCACTGGACAGGAAAACTCCCCCAGTGTGCGTACGCCTGCATTTACAGTACTTTGTATGTCTTCACGCCCACTCGAGGTCACAAAGTACAACTCATGTGAATGGGTGACTCACTGAAAGGGAACAAAATATACAATATGCAATTTCAGAGCTGATCACAAGCTTTAATGATGTGGAATAAATTGATTTCACTTGAAAAATGGATACTTCTACAGGGTCGTTATTTTCAGAATGTTTTCTATTTCTATTGAATATGCACACAAATTTCTTCATAACCCTTTGAAATAAAAATAATGTTATCTACTTGTCTAGGACATACAAGCTTTTAAATAAACCCTGCAAGAGATAAAGTTTGCTACGATCATCAAGTGTGACAGGCAAGTAGGAGGAAGGGAAATAAGAGTGGAAGACAGAAGATGAAAGGAAGATGTGATTATGAAGGATGAGAGGAAGTGAAAGGATTAATTTACACCAATTACTACTAGATTGCTTCATTTGCACATGAAACGACGTGGCATATTTCAGCATGCGAGCAGAAGCTGGGTGTTTTGTACTGATGAGCGTCTTCTGATTGAACTCTATCAGGCTGTTGACTCTGTTCTGGATATATTAAATTGTAGCTTCACCCACAGGTCTGACCCTAACTACGCCCGCTGCATCATTTGGACTGCACAGGACATCCACCTTAGGAGTCGTTGCGACCCTCAGCGAGCAGTCAGAGCTAACCAGCCATGGGTGCTTGCAGTCAGACTGTCCAAACACTGGAAACACAGAAAAGCGCTGGAGCTTGTGTTGTATCTGTGTTGTAGCTAGGTGAGCTAGCAGCTCAGAGAGGCTGCTCTCTCCGGTGTTTGCGTGTCTGCAGGGGAGTAGTAACAACAATAACAACAATATGCAGCCGCAGCCTGCAGCTGCAGCCTGGTGGAGCGTCTACCGCCATCAAAAGCACCAAAATTGAAAAGGCTTAGCAAAAAATAACAAAAAAACCCTGTGAATCATGAGTCTTGATTAACATATATTTGAAAATGAGTGCTGTTTCACAGTGTGCAGATGAGGAGGAGAAAATTTCGAACAGCTGTGTTGAAATTGACATGGACGACACTTAACTGAGCACAAGTAAAAAGTGCCAGTCTGCACCTGCTAGCACCAAATGGCACCAAGTGGTACTTGGACATCTCAATATTTTCTGAGGTGGTACACTGTGTAGAAAAGTTTGAGAAACACTGGTCTTATTCAAACAAAGCTACATTTAAATTTAAGCATCACTCTTGCAGCCAGCCCCTGTGAAGTAGCTAGTTCTATTTGTACACGTGTTGTGTTCATTGTTGCATGTTTAATTAGATTTTTGTACTTGAACTGTTATTAGCTAGGTGCATGATCATGTGAATTTCTCATGTAATTGAATTAAGTGTTCAAAGTTCGTCTTATGACAAGTTTATAGTAGGATATAGGTAGATTAAAGTCATACCAGTCTTGCTAATGTTCTAGAACAGGGGTCTCCAACGCGTCGCCCGGAGCTACCAGTAGCTCGCAGCCCCTTTCCAAGTAGCTCGCCGAAGGCTTAATGAATCATCCATAAATTTGAAAACTTGATCGGTCACTTGGCCAACCGCCACCTTATATCCAATCAAATTCACAGGTGTCCCGCCCCCTTCTTACACAAAGTGATTATTTGCCAATTAGTTGTCAATCAAACGGTTGCGCTGCTGTCAGCCTGTCAATCTTGATGTGTCAGTGGTGATGTGAGATGGAGCAGCAGTCATGGCTGCAGGAGGAGCTCATACGAATAAGAGGCAAAAACATAATTTCCACAAAGTATGGGAAACGGAGTTTTGTTTTACCAATGTTAACGACAAGTGTGTGTCTGATCTGCGGTGCTAGCGTGTCGGCCGGTAAAAAAGTGTAATGTGGAGCGCCATTTCATCAAAGTCCACAGCAACTTTTCACGGGACTTTCCTGCAGGTAGCAGTCTACGAAAAGAAAAGATAAAAGATCTGAAAATAACGCTTCGAAGACAACAGGAGCTGTTCACCAAACCGACGAAGAAGGACAATGCAGCAACAGAGGCTTTGTTTAAAGTGGCGCACATCTTATTGAAGCACAAAAAGCCGTTCACTGATAGCCGTATTGTGAAAGAGGCCATGACTGCAGTGGTTGAGACGTTATTCAAGGACCATAAAAGATAAGACAAATTTTGTCTGCTATTGCCGATGTACAGCTTGGCGCTAATACTATGGCAAGGAGAGTGTCTGTGCTGTCTGCGGATGCAGCAAAACAGCTGGAGTCGGACACGAACAGGTGCAAATGGTTTTCAATTCTGTGTGATGAGTCTGTCGACTCCAGTGATACAGCCCAGCTAGCTGTTTTCATTCGCATGGTGTTTGATGACTTTTCCACCAAAGAGGAGTTTTGGACCTCACTTCCACTGAAAAGACAAAATGCACATGCAGATGATTTAAATGTTGTTTGTGATGCAAAATGTGAGCTGTGGACACTGACATTTTGTAAATGTTCAGTTAAAACAAGCTTATTGAGTTTGTTTGGGTTGAAATACAGCTATGAGAATAAATGTTACAAAACATGAGCAGCTCTCGTCCATTTTCATTTTGTAAAAAGTAGCTCTCAGAGGGAAAAAGGTTGGAGACCCCTGTTCTAGAAAGATAGCAGAGGTGATAGATGTTGAGTTAACACCAAACAATGATATGAACAGTTTTATCGACCATTGTCATAAATAAATGTTTTGCACAGATAACTCCAGTAATTAAATGTGCTGCAGGAATCTGGATCCAGTGCTTCATTCTGACTCTGACATATTCAACCACCACTGACTTTTCCCCGCCGTCAAAGTTCAAGTCAAGGTTTCCATTCTGCTCGCAGGCCTGTTTTAGTGCATAACCTCCCCTTCTTAGTTCGTGATAATGTTAAACTATCAACTGCAGGGTCCGTTCTACTTGTGTGGTATTTTTTATAGAAGTGAGAATAACAATGAAGCATGAGTCACAGGGTTTTGTTTTGTGTGTGCGTCATTGCTGTGTTTAAAGGGAGACCCCCCCGAGGTAGGAACCTTGGAAATCATAAGGATTCCAAGATATGAAAGGGAACATACGCCTAAAAATAGAATTTATTCTATGAGGTCAGTTATGTATGTGAACATGAAATGTCTCTCTCATGGGTGGAAATAAAAAAACTTTTTCTTTTGTGATAATTTTGGTGTAAGAGAAATCCTTACAACTTGCTAATCAATCATAGTCACCAGATCTGCAGGGGCTGATGAGTTTTAATGCCAAAGAGAACAATATTAATTCATGTCCCTGAGTCAGATTTTTCCATCTGGTCAGGAGATGCAGGCTGCCCACGTTCACTGAAGCGCTTGACTCTCCAGCATCATCTTTATCAGCACTGCAACCTCCAAGAAGACCTTCATGATTCATAGAACCCCACTGCTATCATCCCAAATGCATCATACACAGTACATTTGGTAAATCTAAATCCTTATAACCTTTAATACGCCCAGCTCAGACCAAAGATACATAATGAAACAAAAATGTTTTAGAATACTGAATACTTGACTCAAGTGGGTGATGGCACTGCCTGAGACTACAGCTTGTCAAGTTGCCAATGGCTGGTTTTAAGAACACAAGGCATGCTACCTGTTTCAACAGCCAATTAGCTCAAAACTAAATCAGCTGGTGAAGTCAGTTATAAACTGCCAGTAATGGCAAAGCTCTGGATAGAGGATGGAGAGGATCATCTCATTAATTTGTGACACACAAGCATTTTCTTGGCATCAATTTTCAGTGTCTTCCACACTGTTAGAAAAAAATAACTGTTGCAAAAATAAAACAATTTTCTGAACTGACACCACTATGGTTAAAGTTTGAGGGGTTGGAGTATGAAGGATTAGGCCCCTCAATGACTATGTTAGGGAAAGAAGGTGGATTGATCATTTGGTCTATAGGAGTAAGAATAACATTAGCAGTGACTGCCAGTTGTGTTAAAGTCACAGGTTTTTTTGTTCTATACATCCACTTTGCCCACATCCCACTGAAGCCTTTATAATCTCTATAAACATCTATTTGCATATCCATGCAGAATTGGTAAGCAAGGGACAAGATTTCAGTATTGGAAGAGTTCTGGTTCCAATAGTCCCAGTAGTATTGACCAGTTACGTTTGAGTGGGCTTTGGACTGGTTGCAACAGTGTGAAAAGCTCAGAACCTACTGGCTATCTCAGAACCCACTGGCTATCATCTGACTTTTGTTGGCTTTTTAAAATTTATCTGTATTCATACTTCATAAATAATCAAGTCATAAACATTGTCTCTCAAGTCTAACTCCATTTTCTCATCTCAAGTTGCTAATTGGACTGTAAGCAATGACTGGCACTCAGAAGAGGAAGTCTTGGCCTGGACATCAGTTATCCGGAAACACTGGCCCCGAAACTTTGTCCGTTGCTCCCAGATGCTTAGTCTTGGGATACCAGTCAATTAATCTCACTACCAAGGTCAGTGGTTCCCAAATTTTTCCTTGCATGCCCTCCTTTAGAGGGCGTCAAAGGTCATGCTGGCTTTGAGTGCAAAAAGCCGCTAACAATCATTTGCCCCTTACGTGACATAACTTACCAGAAACAATGTTTTCACCCCATTCTCCTCAGTATTAAGAGGAGACTTCTGCATGTCACCATTCCTAAATGAAGGCCACCACAGAGACTTTACTCTGCAAAGCAGGGTTTTTTGTAAACTCTCTAATTCTTTCCACTCACTTATAACAATGAAAGCTGCGAAATTGTCTTCAGTATTTATTCAGTATTCAGTATTTATTGAGCAAAGCATTTACAGACTGACTTATGAGTCTGCCAGAGGCTAAACTGTCATCAGACGACAGCCAATGGGTTCTGAGATTGAAGACTTAATGGGTGCATAACAGTGTCCCCAATTTCTCCTTTGCTCCCAAGAGTCCTTACTCCTACGGCTGCCAGAGGGCATTGTCACTTGATGGTAAACATATGTAATTCCAGGCATTGGCTGAAATGACTGATGCTGTTTGCACCCACTTGCATCTTTGCATTGTCTTTATGAAACTGCACCACCCCTAAAGTTCCTTACTTTACTAAAGCATGAAGACACCTTTACAGGATCAGGCAGTCAGTGAGTGGGATGTCATCCACTGCAGAGGATAAGTCATCCACATCCATGTGTTGAGGTCTGTAGTTCTTGAGATCTTGCTCTTGTTTATTTGTGGGATGTACCACCTCATTGTGATTCCCAGGTCATCAAATACCAATGTTTTGTCATGCCCCTTGGCCAGGGTGGCATCCACAGATACCATCCACATTAGCTAAAATAGTATAAAGAGCGAGCAAGTTGCATATGGAGGTGGTGGAGTGAATAGTTGGGTCAAACAAGCATAGAACTTTCATCCACAAAACATGTCCTGTGTGAAACCAAAAGCCACATTGTCTAAATTTTAAGTTATGTAACATTACATGTAACTTGAGTAATGTGACTTGTGTATTGGACCACTTATTTTCATACAAACCATGATCTTTTTCTAATCCAAGTAGTAATCAAGTAGTTTTGGTGGATTAGTGTTAGGTTTGGGGTTAAGGTTAGGCCTTTCAGGTAGTGTCTCATACAAACACTGAGGGGTACCTTCTGCATTAGTATGAGTTGCCAAGGGGCATGACAAATACATTTGTATTTGACAACCTGGGATCAGATCACAAGTTGGATGGGCAGATGGATCAGCCACCTGACATCACCATCCATTGCTGGGGCATACAGAAAACAGCCTCCTCAGAATATTTGCATCACTGATGGGCAACTACAAATCTGTCAAGTCTTTGACAGGTCTGTCAAATCAGGCCTATAATTGATTGATAAATCCATGAGAAGCACTGTGTTAGTGTAAATGTTCCACCTTGGACTTAAGGTAACTGCCATCCTTTAAATATCATTATTATACTATCTATCATTTGTGAGCAGACGTAATTTTTTTTCTCACACAGTGGATGTCTCATTTTGTGTTGAGAGAACTGATTGCCAAAGGAGCATTAATGGACGGGGTGGACCCTGACTTCCTCTTTCAGAATAAATGGGCTGAGAATGAACGCAGGGATGCAGACAAAGATCTTTGAAGACATCCCTCTTTGTTACAGTCCTGCTTCATTTAGCATTGTCCTTCAGACATGCATCAGATATTCAGCAGTGACTTTGAGGTATTTCACCTCCTGTTGTAATATTTCTCACACTGTGCAACACTGCTTGATGCACGCACTGAAAAGTTGAGGACCGCCAAGGGAAGGATTCAATGTAAATTTTTATCATTTCATTACCGTCTAAGAGTTGACTGATGAATGCATGCAGAGGAAGGGATGTCCCAAAGCTCATGAATCATGCTTCCAATACCCCTCATCTTTCTATCTGTCTGTATCTATTTGTCCATCTGTCTGCAGCCAATCACCAGCTCTCTGTGATCAGAGATTCATGAGCTGGTCTCTGTCCTTGGGATGTCTTACAAGACATGTTATCGTCAACACCCTTGTGTAAGTCTTTCATCTATAGAAGAGTTAGATGAACAGATGGAGCAATATGATATATACAGGAGGAGGAGGAGATATATCCAGGCTGGTCATGCAGAGAATTGAAATTAAACTGTGCCGAGTAGAGTAAGATCAAATGCATGGAGTTCTTTGAAGGTCATGTACAGACAACTAGCGGCACTACACTTCAAATTACGATGCTCTACATACCCCTCTAGTGTCAGTTTTGCAGATGCAGGGCTCTGCAGTCAATTTAGCAGTAATAAATATGCAATGCCCAGGTAGACTTTCAAAATAAAGGCACAGAAACTACTTTGTTAGGTTTATTCTTTAGGAAAAGATCACGGTTTGAGTTAAAACGAGTACGTTTAGGGGCGTATTAGGGGGCAAACCCAAGTAAACTCAGTTTTTCCACCTCTTTGAAATTAGGCTGATATAGGATTTTCAGGACTCCATTGATCATGTCAAATTTTTATAAAGATTCAATGTCAGCTCTGTGTTGGAGGAATTGTGGGATGACTGGGGACTTCTCCTATATTTTCTGGGACTGCCCAGTACTACAGGGGTTCTGGCAAGATATTAAAGAGGAAACAGAGAAAATTACGAAAACTGCCCTTCCACTGGAGCCGACATTGTTGATACTTGGAGAACCACCCAATCAGATAAAGACCAAAGACATATACTATGAATGTAAGGGCTATTTCAAGAGGTGTATGTATGCATGTAGGACTCTGGGTTGTCCACTAGGTGTCACCTGTGTGTCTGCTTAGGTAGGAACCTTTCATCAGGCAACAGGTGTTGCTAGACGGAGGAGTGCAAATAGTTTTTTTTACCACTACGCCGGCACGCCACGCTGGGTGAAGCTTTTGTCGTATTTGTGAATGCTGGATTTATAGATCTTGATGGACACTGATTTTGGACTCTTAGATGTAACACAATGAAGACCAGTATGGTGAGCAATAAATTATCCATAAATATCAATGACGAAGAAGTGCGATATTGTTATTTCACAAGACGTGTTATTTTCACAAGCATGTCAACGAAGTTATTTGCCTGTCTATGAAGCCCCTCAGTGGCTTTACATTTTAGGCTTAGCTGCCATAACATATATTTACTTATTGCCTGCAAAGTGATAACCATAAACTGGAGGAAAGTGCTTTCCCCAACATGAACTCAATGGACTCAGAGACTTAAACAAGTCGATGTAGTGGAACACGTGACAGCAAGCTCCAGTTGAAGATGGACATTTCTCTTCAGAGATAGACTCTCTCTCAAGGACTGTTCAAAAGGGTTCTATGTCTTATGTCATTGATGTTGACATTGAAATCTAAATAAAGTTAAATAAAAAAAAGAAATGAGGCTGAGAGTTTACACATCTATTTTCAGATCAGCTGTTTCAGTAAATGAGGACTGGGCAAACTGGGCAAAACACAGATTATCCATCTCTTATTTACCACTCCACCATTGAGTATGTTAGGACATAAACCCTGGTCTCCTGGGTTAAAGTCCTCCATTTGTTTGACCCATCTTTTGATCAAAACGTAACGCTAAATGTGCACCTCCAGAAATGACACTAGAGGGGTTCCCTCAGTGTCCTAGTTTGAAGCTTAGGGGAACTGACCAAGCTGCCGTATTTGACATGTTTGGAGTGAGAACAGGCTAGAATAAATGACTTTCATTTGTCATGTCTTCAGACATACAACTGTAAATAGTATGTGTATGTATGTAGCTGTATGTGATGTTTTTAACCCAGCATAGTGAAGGCATGACAAGCCCTACTCTGTATACTGTATACATGCAGCTGTTTGCTAACATGCCATTAAAACTCATTAAAAAAAAACTGCGTGCAATATTGGAATTAGTTGTTCAGCTGCCCTCAAGTGGCCAAAAACATCAATAATGCAGCTGCAAGGGTGTCAGTGTTTCATGAAATACGTCAAAAACAAAAAACAGTAATAATAATAAAAAGGTTTCTATTTTAACGTGTGCTAAATTTGTCATAAAAGCTTGGAAGATGACAAGATGGACTGTTGAAATTGTCTTTATGTTTCTCTTGTAGATTAAAATGCTTTATTAGTTATACAATCTTGATGTAGATGTATGTGTGTAATTGTTTTTTTTTTTTTTTTTTATCATTTCTAAATGTATACGCTTCATCCTGCGGAAAAATATTAGGGCCAAGCATACGATTTGCTAAAGATATTTTCCTTTTTTGCATTTCTAGAAGATACATTTTTAGGGAAAAGTGAGACCTTTTATTAGTGCGTCTGTATAATCCATAATCTGGTTTAACTGTTTTGAAAAATGTGGAATTTTGTGTTGGCTGGTAAGACTAAATGGAACAGCTATACTTTAAGTCATGACGCAATAATAATACATATCGCTATCATAAAAAGTAACAGGAATACTTCTGTGAATTTCTTGCGCTATGGTTTCATGAACTGGTATTTGTCTGTACATTTTTAGATGGACTGTCTGTGCTGGTGGTTAGTTTTTAATCAAACTGAACAAGATGACAAAGACAGCTGTCCAGCAGTTAGGGAGAGCGTGGTTGAAAAAGGAACACTGGCAATCAAGATTAAAAATGTTTCTGTCCCAGATGTTAGACACAAATTAGTAGCAATTTTTTTTCATAGCTTTAGACAAGTTGAATGAGTCACTGAAATTTACAGAAGTTTGTCCCCAGAAGTTAAAACGTAACCATCTTCCAGCTGCAGGGAGGCTTTGATAATGATGATTGTAAGTATTTTTGACTAAACGCCCCCACTTTGCAATCATTCATATATTGTTCCACAGCTGCACAAGTCTGTAATGTACAGTACGTATTAGTGTGCATGCACGGTGTGTGTCTGTATTCTCGTGCGTGCTCGCACATTATTTCTTTGCAGCTTTTTTTAGCCGTATCGTCTTATCATTGTTCCGCTACAGTAGGCAGCTTGAAGTCCTGCTCTCGACGTCTCTCTCATGTTTTCGCCACGTGCCTTTCAGCTGTTTGGGCATTTAGCAGCTGTCTGGGCCCTTTGACTGCAATGATTAGTTAGCACAACGGAACATGGAGCCTAGGTCTCCCCCGTTAGGTTTCTGAAACCGTTACTGTCTGCTTTTACATTCTGCTTACTGTAATATGAATCTGACAGTGAGCAAATTGACTCTGTTGTGTGTGTGTGTGTGTGTGTGTGTGTGTGTGTGAAGAGCCCCTCTGTCAAATTAGTTTTAGTTACAGCGCAGACATTCAATACCGAGCCTCATATCTCAGGTTTGTCACTGTGCTGCAGACAGCAGGCAGAGTTATGCATTGCGGGATAATTGATAGCTGGTTGAAATATCTCTATTCTATTCATGTCCCTGCGTTTGTCTGGCTGATTGATGACAGCGGACTCCCACCTGAAGTCCTGGACTGGATGAATATCTGCACCAGGTGGGAGGAGTGAACAGGCGAGGGTGCTGGGGATGATTTAAAACTGAAAGGGACACAGTTTCAGCCCGGGTGTGTTGGGTTTGTGTAGTATTTGTTTATCTATAGATGACAGCGCACATTCTTCAACGCTGACATTTTAAAAACATCGATATAAAAGAGCGCACGGTGCACGGCACAGGTGGTAAGAGGGGTGCAAACAGGTGGGAAATGCATTTAAATGAGGCAGCTCAAAGAGAGTTGTTGTTGTTTTGATGGAAAAGCTGCATCAGACTTTGTGCTGAGAATAGACGTCTCAGAACTGCAGGCTTGTTATTTTAGTTTTAATGCATTTGAGGGGAATCATTGATTAGTTTAATTTTGCGTCATTGCACGCCACCTTCCCAACATCAAGACTGATTTCAACCTAAATTAACTGTACAATAACATAGAAAATATAATTTCTTGGAGTATCCATCAATGCATATCACATATGAAAGACGTAACAAGACAAAAACAACCTAAAACGCGTAACAAGACGAAACTGACGAGAGGAGATTCGACCACAGAGAAAAGGTGAGGTTCATTTAGCTTTGCATGGAAACAGCTAGTACAAATGTCCCTGAGAGGGTGACTTTTATACTGCAGAACCTGTACTCTTTTACTTTTACTTGAGTAAAGAAGCTGAATCAGTATTTCCACTTTTACTAGTCTTATTTTACAGAAGTATCTGTATCTATACTTCTGCTTGAGTAAAGAATGTGTGTACATTTGCTATGTCTGACACCATGGGGGCCTTTAAATCCCAACTTAAAACTTGTTTGTTCACCTGAGCTTGCAGCAAGCAGCCCTTGCACCTGTTAACATTATCCTTCCAGTGGCTTGGTCTCAGTCTCAATGAATCTTTTACCCCTAGTACTTACAGTTGTCCTACGATGTGTATAAATGTGACTTTATTAAATTTGACTACTTGCTGCACAGAGTCTTGAGTTCAAGTCTGTTTTTATTGAAATAAAGTGGAAACCACACCCGCTGTGCTCGAAAAGATCCTTGTACAAATACAGGAATATGAGTTGATACTTCCAGTCAACTGGAAGTTGAAGCAGCTGCTGAATGAGCCATTGATGGTCAAGCCTGAATGAAGCAGCTGATGCCAATCAGGTAATGCAAGCACAAATTCATGCTCTGTCTTAGTCAACACAATACTGCATAACCACGTTTTCATCCCAACACAGTATGTTGCAGATTTTAACTGAATTTCAAGTAAATTGGCAAAAGAAAATGCAAGTGAATGCTGTTCTTTCCATCCGCTACCCTTATAGTAGAGGTGTGACGATTCACTCATGCGTCAGGCTTTAATGATGCTTTAAGATGCAAGTACATTGATTGAGACGGCCTGCATCTGTAAAAAGCTGAACGGGAATCGAACAAAAGTCAGTGCAGCACTAGCGTATGGATACATGTCACTAGGGCGCGCGTATTACATTTTTGGCATCAAGGAGCTGGTGCTGTAACTTTCTGCCATTTTCTCTCCCCCTGCCTCTGCTCGCACCACTCTTGATGGACGCCTGCTGCCTCCCTCTCCTGTCTCTCCTCTTCATTTCCTCAAAGCAGTGAAAGAACTGACATCGCACCACTGAACTTTCATAATGTGTAAGTGTGGAATAGGTTTGCGTTTTATAAGAAAGATGAGAAACGCTGCAAATCATTTATGCAAACCCGACGCACCTGGGAGAACAGGTAATGCGTAGCGTCACTGTTCCTCCACACCGTACTTCCTCTACACGGTCAAATTTAATCAAAACCACAGCACTCTTCATATGAACAGAGCAGCAGATCATCTTACCACAAAACTGCATTTTAAGCAGTTTTAACGTTTGTTTACAGAGTCTCATTTAGGCTACAGTATCTCATTTACAAATGAGATTCCTAATAAGATGTTAACACCACGGTAATGCCCCCTTCTCATGCTGGAGCCACGTCAGAGAGCGCTGCAATCTGGGCACAGAGTGCGGCTGTTCATGCTGCAGTCCCCAGGCCTCCATGACAGCTGTGATATGGTGAGGCCACTCCTCACACCACTGTCCCCGGGACCGCTAAATTTTTCAAACAAAATTTTAAGTTGATATTCTTTCACAAAAATGCCATTTTCTCCGTTTTTTGTCTGAAAACTGGATTTTTGATGCAACCAACCTACATTCAAGTATTTATTAAAAAAAGAATGAATGAAGCTAGAACAAAACGGCTTTTTGTGTCTGAAACTAGAAGATTTGCTCTTACTTTTGATATATTCCATGTTAACATATTCACAGAACTGAATATTCTGTGGGTGTTGAAAATTCAGCGAATTATATCAAAAACGCTGGTGCTGGCTGGCAACTTCATTAAAAAACACTGGGTGACAACAACAAGGTAGGAAACGGGATGGAAATATGCTGGAGTTGAAATGGCAGATCAGTCTAGTGAATTAAATGTAACAACTTCTTCAGAAAAGGTTTTTCCAGCTCTCATTAAGTGCATTAACACACCATCTCAAGCAAGCAATTTTTTTTCCAAATTTTGCTTTTTTCCATCAGCCTTTTCTGATCCAAGTCCAAATTCACATCTGATGCACATAAACATAAATGATGATTTAGGCTAGAGCTATGCTCATGCTTGACATTAGGGTTTGATCCAAGGAAATTTTAAATATTCCAACACCTTATGTTGATGTTCAAGTGCTGATTAGAACGTATTATACTATGACTCCAAAAACAGCTTCAATTTCAGGCTGAATCAAGGTTGAAAACATTGATTTACTGAAAACACAGCTCAATACATCATGTGCATTTACCTTTAAGAGGATATCTGTCTGAGTAATCACCATGCTGCTTTGCTAGTCTTGCTCATTCACATCTACTGCATTAACTGGTGTGCTGATACTGTCAGCCAACACTGCCCTCTCACAGGAACATCAGTGTCAGCAATCAGCATCTATTTCACAGCCTATATTTCATGTCTCAGGCAGAATGTGCACCAAACCACTTCACTTATGGTTAGTTTGACATTTCCACTATAGCCCTGAGCGAAGAACGACTCTGTAAAATACCAAGGGTTATATAAAGGCCTGTCCACACGGGATTAATTGTACCAGAAGAGGTCAAGTTTGTAATTTCAGTTTTGTGCAAGGAAGCATTATTTAATCAAAAGAAAAATATGAGCCTCAGCAATCTGGTGGAGTATAACTGTAAATGAATCACTCAGGACAGAACGTTAAATGCATCACCGTCCAGCAGTGTTAGGATTTACAGACCCAACACCACCCTGACATATAACCCCTGTCTGTGAAGGGTTTAACAGCACATTTGAGTGGTCAGAAACAGTCAGTTACAGTGGTAAACAGCCTGCAGTGCTGCCCTTTACACCTTCAAAGTACACAACAAGCTATATTGAGGCTCATTTCTTTTCCACCCCAGTTATTGACATCAGCATCCAACTGGAAATCCTCTATTGTTCTGCTCACATGTACAGCCTCCTCCCTGCATGACCAGCACTGTTGTTTTAAAGCTGTTGTTGAACTGGTATGTAAATCATAAGCTGATGTAACTCATGGCAACTGACCAGTGTAAACACTGTGACAAAAGCATTGAGGATGGTCACATTCTAAGACAGATAAAATACGTTTGAATTAGTTGGTCTTCTGCTTGCCTGTGTGTCACATTGTTAAAGACTCAGTCAAAAGTTCAGGTATTTAAACAGTGAGTTATGCTAGTCTTTTCAGTTGTCTAAATACTCAGATGATTTAATGACCTCCATGTTTAACAGAGCCACCATCAATATATACTCCCCTGCCACTCTATTATGTGCACCTGTTTAACTGCTTGTTAATGCCATTAAGGCAAATATCTAATCAGCCAATCACATGGCAGCAACTAAATGCATTTAGGCATGCAGACATGGTCAAGACAACCTTCTGAAGTTCAAACCGAGCATCAGAATGAGGAAGAAAGATGATTTAAGTGACTTTGAACGTGATATGGTTATTGGTGCCAGACAGGCTGGTCTGAGTATTTCAGAAACTCCTGATCTACTGGGATTTTCACACACAACCATCTCTAGGGTTTACAGAGAATGGTCTGAAAAAGAGAAAATATCCAGTGAGTAGCAGTTCTCTGGGCGAAAATGCCTTGTTGATGCCAGAGGTCAGAGGAGAATGACCAGACTGGTTCGAGATGATAGAAAGGCAACAGTAACTCAAATAACCACTTGTTACAACCAAGGTATGCAGAAGATCATGTCTGAATGCCTTGTCAAACCTTGAAGTAGATGGGCAAAGCAGCAGAAGACCACACCCGGTGCCACTCCTGTCAGCTAAGAACAGGAAACTGAGGCTACAATTCACATGGGCTCACCAACATTGGACAGGAGCAGATTGGAAAAACATTGCCTGGTCTGATGAGTCTTGATTTCTGCTGTGACATTCAGATGGTTGGGTCAGAATTTGGCATAAACAACATGAAAGCATGGTTCCATCCTGCCTTGAATCAACGTTTCAGGCTGGTGGTGGTGGTGTAATGGTTTGGGGGATATTCTCTTGGTACACTTTGGGCCCCTTAGTACCAATTGAGCACAGCCTACCTGAATATTGTTGCTGACCATGTCCATCCCTTTATGACCACAGTGTACCCATCTTCTTATGGCCACTTCCAGCAGGATAACGCGACATGTCACAAAGCTCAAATCATCTCAAACTGGTTTCTTAGACATGACAGTGAGTTCACTGTATTCCAACAACCTCCACAGTCACCAGATCTCAATCTAACAGAGCACCTTTGGGATGGGGTGGAACGGGATGATCCACCCCATCCCATGGATGTGCAGCCGACAAACCTGCAGCAACTGTGTGATGCTATCATGTCAATATGGACCAAAATCTCTGAGGAATGTTTCCAGCACCTTGTTGAATCTATGCCACAAAGAATTAGGCTGTTCTGAAGGCAAAAGAGTGTCCAACTTGGTACTAGCAAGGTGTACCAATAAAGGGGCTGGTGAGTGCATATAGATAGTGTGAAACAATACTGTATATCCATAGAGGCAAAGGTTGTTCATCCTCTAGGAGGCAGGAGGGAGGCCAAATATAAAAAAGAGTAACTGGTTAAAATACAGAATGACCAATCTCAGAATCATTTATAAAATCATATTTCTCTCTTCTTTGGCAAAAAAAAAAAAAAAAAAAAAAAAACTGTTATGAAAATGAGTTGCGTGTGTGGCAAACATTACAGATGAAGCCAGTCAGCTTGGTATGGAGATCATATTCATATGATGGAGATCATATGGAGATTAAATCTCCACATAATCACGCAGAGATTTCATAGTTACTGTCTCTCACAAACGAGAGTGAACAAGTGCCACAACAGGGGTAATGTTTCTCATCCCCGCTTTGCACCATAACATGATATGCGATTTATTTTATCTCTCCAAATATTGTGCAACAACACATGCAAATATCTCACCGCCATAAGCACTAGTTTATAGTAACAGAGGAATTATGTGCATACAGAAATGAGGGGTCATTTCCAACAATATTGCTGCAATCAACAAGACACAATGCTGTTTGTTTTAATAGAAGCATGCACAATCACACACAAGATCTATACAGTTTTAAAGAGATCTTGTAAGCCACTGTTTTACTTCTTAATTTTTTGCTGCACATAAAGTAGAGATAAGTAGCCAGCTGATTTAAAATAACATGACGCCATGGGCTGGTTTTCCTCCTGTCCTCCAATAATTTTTTGAGTCACCAGCCATCACTGCTGTATATTGCTGACTCTTGTCATGATGGGATTGCCAGTTTTGGTACCACACTTGGTATTCTGTTTGTGTATGGAATAAACAAACAAGATACAATGTGTATACTGGTGATTTGCATTTGATTGCCATACTTTTGAAATTAGCAGTGAGCTAAGCTTGATATTTCCCCTGGCTTCTAGTCTTTGTCATCCACTCCATCGCCACTTAATGATACCACGATGATGTTGACATCCTCACATGAAATTGATGTCAATCTTCCCATTTAATTCTAGCAAATTTCCCCAAATTAAACTGTTAAGCAAGTCATGTTATGTATATTGGTATATTCTGTACTTGCACCAACCAGTCCTCACCAGAAAAAATAGCATCTAGTGTGAATGTGCAATCAGCTTATTGCAACTCATATTTCCATTTATTCCAAGGGGGTGACATCTAGTGGGCATAGTATGATAGGAGAAGCATAAAGACCAAGGAAGTCTGCATATGGAGAAGGTGGATGGATGGCTCAAACACACTGAACTGAAATGAAAAGTCAGCATGGAGCTATGAAATTTGCAAGTTTCATCATGCAAGTGAATTCTGCTTTTATGGCAAAACCTAACCAAAATTGACAATTTTACAATGTAAACCATTCGCTTAATGTCATGTGAGTACCCTCCTCTGGTAATATATGTTGTTGTGGGAGTAATTGGCAATGGACCTATTTTGACTTGAAGGTATAAGGATGTGTTGAGTTGTGCAGCATAGTGTGATGTATATCGATTTTACAAGCTGTATGTCTGTTTACTTCCATCGAGGCTATAGGTGCATTACTCTCACCACGATCTTTCAGCCTTAAGTTAGTTACTCCACTTTTGCCAGTTAGCTTGGTACTGTTAATAGTAGTTATCTTATTTACCATTTACAATTTATTTACCATTTTGTATGTAGCGTTTTTGAGCATTTTGATAATCACCTCAGTGCATACTCAAATGGGGAGGATTTCAATATTAAAAACATATTAGTTTCAGAGACTCTTTCCTGCATTTTGGTGACTTTTAAAAAATGAAAATAACAAAATAATAAGTAGATTGCAACAGCATTAATTTTACTTCTCAGGAGGGAATACAGAACAGTTTGTCCCTTTAGCAAAAAGTTGTGTAACTCTCTGGCATAAACTAATATATATCAGTTTTTTCACACATTTATTTTTTGCCGGTGATTATAATTAATGTGGCAGATTTTATGAAATGCATGCCCATTTCCTATAAAGCTTTCCTTAAGATAATGAGAAGTCTTTATAGGAAGTCAGATCTGGGGAAGCTGTATCGTTTCCGGGTGGAAACAGTAGACGAAAAAGAAAAAGAAGTTTGAAAAAATTGTGATAAATCAAGAGAAATGCAGGAGAATTTTGATCCAGGGAGGAAATAAGGACAGGGCAATAAAAATCACGGAGTCTCAGGAGGGTTGGCAAGTGTTCCTCAGTGTCTTGGATAACCTTGAGCAACATTAGCTAGCTAGCACCATCATTTTCATTCAAACATGAGAGAAGCAAAATAAACCTCACCAAAAACGTCCCGGCTTGTCTGTCCACTGCCCTACTCCGTCACCAGCTCTGGTTTGGTCAAAATAAACCCTTAACTGAATGCATCAGATGTGAATTTTTTCTGGCTTTACATGCAGATATGCTGATATTTTTACATCCTGCCCTTTTTTTCCCAAAGCCTATTAAATGCTTTGGTGTGATACCAGGTTGAATAATGTTATATTTTTAAAAAACAGGATTTAGTACATAAACATTTTGGTGTTCCACCTTTTTCATATCAAATTGGGCTCCCCCGAAAGACATTGTGTAATTCGAACCCTGTTGGTATTTGATGTACAGTGTATGTAATAATGGCTATCTGCTACAGTGGTGATACCTACTGAGTGGAACATTATCTCTGTACATCAGACAAATAGTCATTTGTTCATTATAATTGCCATTTTGGCGGTTAAACACATCTATTTTTAGATTAATTACAGTGTATTTGTCATGACCAGGGGGATGTTGTCTCTCTTCATCCTCCCTCCCAGATACGCCTACACACACTGTACAGTACACATACTGATATAACTGGAAGCGAATGAGCCTCCAATGCAATACCATGGCAAAAGTTAGATTAGAAACAGTTCTCTGGGATAAAATAATCTAAACAGTTTTGCATATTTTACCTGATTTTAGTGTTTTGGGAGCTTAGCTTCAGGATCTCCCCCTATAAACTCAAAACTTATACCACTCTCTTCAGTGTGTACCGCAGAGATGGATATTATAAGAAGTTCCAAGCAGTGCTGCCAAGCCTTTCCAAAAGAAAATGGATAATTTTCTGCTCTAAACATCACTAGAAGTCTCCAGATGATGCCGTGCCATATTTTGCATGTTAATATATTTGCTACAGTTCCTGCTCTGAGGAAAGAGATAAGGCTATACTATGTGGGGGATATGGCAATTTATCAGCTTTTAGATTAGATAATTATGCCATGGCAAATCAGCATCTGCTGTACTCAATCAAATGCTATAGCATACAGTCAGAAAA
Source organism: Lutjanus argentimaculatus (assembly GCA_034769285.1). Classification (NCBI taxonomy): domain Eukaryota; kingdom Metazoa; phylum Chordata; class Actinopteri; order Lutjaniformes; family Lutjanidae; genus Lutjanus; species Lutjanus argentimaculatus. The sequence goes on from JAWZSL010000061.1 coordinate 1,895,801, forward strand.
AGGAGCAACATTTGTCGTCAACAACTGTAGAAAAAAAAAGTCAGCATTAGGTTAGAGGGACACTTTACAAATATTACATATCAAGATCAGTTTAGTCCATTGGGATTACTATTCAGCTTGTGAAAACAGTATAATGTCTTCTGAAGCTACAGGCATCTAACTAAAGTCTGAAAAATAACCCTTATGATGTCATCAGGCTTATCTTGCTGGGGCTTGGAGACATATTTTTGTAAGGAGGGTCTAAGTAAGAGATTATGTTGCAAGTATAGAATCTAGTGTTTTAACAACTAGAGCCAGAAGGACTGTGTCAATGCTGCTTTGTTTTTGCCCAGTTTTCTTCAATCTGTTTGTGATATTCATGGTCAAGATCTCAAGGCACAGCCGGGGTGAGGAGAGTCTCCAGTTTTTGAAAGGCTCAGAATTGTGTCTTTGCTTTTTGCGGATGACGTGGTGCTGTTCATTTCATCAGACCATAACTTTCAGGACTACTGGGCTGGGTTTGTAGCCAAGTGTGAAGCAGCTGGGATGAGAATCAACACCCAAGTCTGAGGGAATGGTGTTTGGCCAGAAAACAGTGGATTGCTTCCTCTGGCTTTGGCATGAGATGTCCCAACCAAAGGAGTTCACGTAATTCGGGATCTTGTTCACGAGTGATGGTTAAATGGAGCGTGAGATAGACAGCAGATTGGTGCGTCGTCAGTGGTAATGCAGTAAAGCAAACCAATGTGGTGAGAAAGGAGCTGAGCGAGAAGGGAATTATTTCAATACCAGTCAACCTACATTCCAACCCTCAGCTATGGTCATGAGCTTTGGGTGGTAACCAAAAGAATGAGGCTGTGAATCTGACCAGCCAAAATTAGTTTGCTCTGTAGGGTGGCTGGGCTCAGCCTCACATACAGGGTGAGAAGCTTGGAGTTCCAGAGGGAGCTTGGAGTAGGACTACTGCTCCTTTGAGTTGAAAGGAGACAACTAAGGTGGTTCTGACTAGGATGCCTTCTGGATGCCTTCCCTTTGGGGGTTTTACAGGCACATCCGACTGGAAAGAGACCCTGGGGCAGACCTAAAACTTGCTGCAGGAATTACATATTTCATCTGACCTGGGAACATCTCAAGATCCCCAAGGAGGAGCTGGAGAGCCTTGTTAGGGACAGGTAAGTCTTGAATGCCCTGCTTAGCCTGCTGCAACCATGTCCTGACTTTCTGGGTAGACTTTTTTTTTTCCAAATTAAGGCACATAAAACTACTTGGCTGGATTTATGAAAAGATCATAATTTGTGCCAAAATACGTTAACATACATAATGCAAATCTCCTAAGTTAACATAAGTAACATAACTCACCTAAGTTAATGTACATAACATAACTTACATGAGTTAATTTGCATAACATAAAGTAAAGTTTAAAAGAAGTTAGAACTGACTATTGGTTTCACACCGAAACACAATCCCCGGTCTCCTAGTAGAGAAGCTGTTTGTTTGACCTGTCCATCCAACCCACCTTCTCCATACGCAGACTCCACTTGGATTATACAGGAGATCCTGTTCCCTTTAGAATATGTGCCAGTATGTACTTACAATTTGTCAACTTGTAAATAAGGTCTAATAATGTCATCGATAAAAATTACTGTGACTGGCAAAGTCTTTATAGTTTTTAATAAAGGCCACTGGTGGCTAATTTCCTCAGCTGACTTTCATATTTGCTGTCTGCACAGCGGTCAGTGAAACCCTTTGTAATACTTAATCTTACAGAACACAATGAACATGGTGTCTGTTGGGCAATAAAATATGTGTGTTTTTGTGTGTGTTTTTCTGTCTGTGATTTTCACTGCTCAGTCATTTCACGGATCCTTGTTTCTCTGGTTTATACTGCCTGTCTCCTGGGCTGCCCGGCCTAATAACTCCTGTTCTTAGCTGTGTGGATTCAGAGAGCCCAGGAGGAACATGTTGCTGTGGCTGGAAATATCAATAAAGTTTTATTGGTCTGCGAGGACAGGATAGGAAAAAACAAATTGCAGAATGAAGCCGGGGAGTGGAAGAACATAACGTTACATAACACAAAATATAACTAAGATTTTCTAGGTGTGTTAGAAATCTGTTGGAAGGAAAGAAAAGGAAAGAATTTTTTAGGTCTCTTTTTGCTTTGAGTGCAGTTTGATTTCCTTCATTTGGTATAAATCTATAATGAAACCGCTCCCTAAGTCACAATGTAACAATCCAAGAGTTGTTTTGAATTATAGGGGGATAAATCTTCTCAGTTGTGTTGATAAATTCAATTCTCTTAATGAGCGACTTTATTGATATTTGGAAATATTTGTTCTGTTGGTAGGTGAGCAAAAGGGCTTTCCAAAGAATAGAGCTTGTACCGACCACATATATTCTTTGTCTACTATTGTTCTTGCTAGAATACGAAAAGGGAGGCCTACTTTTAGCAGTTTTCAGAAAAATTTTGACTGCATATATCATGACATTCTCACTTTACAATGACTAAAATCTGGTATCACTGGTAAATTTTATATTACCTTAAAGGTTTTTTTGTTTTTTTTTACCAATTCTTATTTGGATGTGTGCAGGACAATGACCACAGAAAAGTGTTTTCCAACCCCATTTAGTGTAAATACGGGGACATCTTCTCTTCCATCCTGTTTACTATCTATATGAACTGTCTAGTACCAGAAATTAAGCAAGCAGCTATTGGCATCAGATTGGGTGACTTTATAGTTATAGTACAGCACTCTTCTATGCAGATGATACAGCACTGTTTCTGAGTGTGCATAAAATGGCCCCAAAACTTGTATGTGGTGACATGAGATTGGAGACATGTGAAGTACGGCGTAAAGGTGACATGCTGCGACTGTGGAATAGATTAATCCAACGCGTCCTCCTCCCAAGTTGTCAATTCTGATGTTGCTATGTCAGGCTGCAGCATCTCATACCAATGCACAAGATACCTTTTAATGCTGTATGAGATGTTTCCTGTCAGAAAGCCATTTTAACATGTGGTTAACATGAAACTGATGTGCTTTGGTTAGTTTTACGAAAAGATCATCATTTAGGTTAAAATAAGTACAATATGTGTCGTAAGTCACATGATGTAAGTGATTGGTGAAGGATGGATGAAGGATGTGAAGGATGTGACACACGTAATACTATGTAACTTGCTTAAAATTTTAGACTTACTACTGTTGACTTTTGTTTTACACAGAACAGGAACCTCGGTCTTCTGGATGAAAATCCTGTGTTTCGTTGACCCATCCATCCAACCCATCTCTTCCATACCCCAACTTTCTTCATATATTGCAACACCTGATGCAGATGGGTTTACACTGACATTACTTAAAAGATAAAGGGTACCTCATGTGTCCATGTGAGATGTTGAGGTGTGTATGAGGTGTATGACATGAGTATTTGATGACCTGGGACCTGGACTGGTACCACGATGCAAAATACAGGGGTCTCGGCAGCAAGGGGTCTAACACCCCCTGACATTTGAGACCCCCTGAAAGCCTGAACAGCAAAATTTTCTGGAGGAAAAATTGTCACTAGCAATTGTTACTAAAATGAAACAGAGAAAAATATTGCTGTGGTGTCTCCTCTTGTCAAAGAGAAAACAAAGATCATTACTTGATGACTTCGGGTTCATTTTTGACTCAGAACAACAAACATGTAGGTAACGGGGCCCCAATTACCACCAGGTATTTCATACACTGGCTGGCACAGAGGTCTGCCTGTGCCAAAATGAGATCTGGTATCTTGCAATGAAATTCAATTTTTGCACAATGTCTTGACTTCAGTATCTGTTTACAGACAAAGCGTTACACCTAGCTCAGTTTGTGTTAAACGCCTACTGACATCGTAGGAAGGTGCTTTATGTTTGATGTGTTAAAGGCCTCAGATGTTGCCAAGTTATGTTTTATAGCTCTAACGTCTAAGGAGCAAAATTGTGTCCCTTTAGGTTTGGCACTGCTTGACACGTATGGGGCGTATTATATTTGTTCTTTTGCTCTCATTATGTTTGTAGTGTCTTTCGCCCATGCAGGCTGGGCATCTTTTGGTGCATGATTATTCTTTATCTTATGAGAAATAAATGAGATTTTTATTTTGAGCCTCCCGAAGCCTTACCTGTTTCTTCTAAACTGCCCCGCCTTAGGAGAAAAAAGGAGCAAAACATAAGAAAAGCAGCATCTTTTGCCGAGCTCATAGGTGTCTCAGATGTTTCATTTAATTTGACCGCTCAGACAAACTAAAGATCTCATTTAAGACAACTGAATTTTCTTTTAGAGCTCACTGTTATCTCAAGAGCTGATTATTAAGACAAATTTAAGATCAGTGCAGTGAGACAAAAGAAAAAAACCCAACATTTTAAGATCTTCAGCTGGGCTGAAATTAGTCTCAGGCTGATGAGACAAAGGCTTTTTCTCAGGAGCCGAATTTAAGAAGTATGAGAAAATGGTCTCAGTTTGAGCTCATTTATGTCTGGGAGACAGGCTAGACAAAGACGAGGTCTTATTTTGAACTTTTCCTTTCCTCTGGTCTGATCAGTCTTCACTTTGATGAACAAAAGAATAAAGTTGAGGAGCCTCAGTTGTTCTTACTTGAATATATTAGTTAAAAACAAACGCAGACAGGAGGGCGCTACATTACATAAGCAACAATATCAGTGTCACAAAAGCTGACAGGACTTTATCCAAGGCCTGAGATATCTGTGGCTGCGCACACGCAGAGTCTGCATAGTAAGTGTGCCACAAGTGAAGGACACTGAAATTCTTCAAAGGCGTATAATACTTAGAAAAAATAAATGTCTCACTGCAAATTACAAACCTGTTAAAAATCTTCGTAGACTGTTAGTTAAAACTGTGAAACACTTAAATCATCTCATTCCATTGCAATTACAACAGCAGGGATTACCTTAGATATAATCATACTAATCACCTCAGCAGCAAGGTAATGAAATGCTGCTGATGTAATTTCTCCTCCATGCACACAACAAGCATGCATACATTCCCCTGTGAAATAACAAATACCTTGTTATTCTGACAAAAAAGAAGCAATTTCCACCCCCAGGGCACTTATTAAGCTAACTTGGCCCATATTGGAGCACATTCAGCAGAACAGTTTAACTCTGCATCGTGACATTACGCCGTGATTGGATTAAAATAATTCCTATCTGCTGTCTTTCAGTGCTGTTGCGTGTCATGAGCCGACCTACAGAATATAGCCACAGGTCATGGGAATTATTATCAAAGGGTTCACCTCTTGTTATGGTAAGTGTCTGACACGAATGACCTGAGACCGCACAATGCAGGACACCCAATTTAGAAATCGTCAAAGGTAATTCCTCATGACCTTGGAACGGGTAACACAGTATGATCATCTAATATTGGATGATCATATCATATCATAGTATAATGAGTATCTCCGTGTTAAGATGTAATCTAAAACACTGGAGGCAGATTGTGTGTTTCATGTAATGTATGGATGATCGGCATTTTAAGTGATCACATCATACTCTGACTACACTTGAGCCTAAGGTACACAAAGACTTTACTTTCTTATGAAGGCGTCTTCCACTGACCTGAATGGATTACTTATGTCTCCAAGCTGCTTTGTATGCCTTCATGTAAGACTCACCACAGTGCATGCATTTTACACACTTCTACTGAGTTTTGTAGTTGTTTTTTGTTTGAACGGACAGTTCACTCCCCAAAATCAAAAACACATGCAGAGCTGTTTATCCATCTGGATTGTTTTGGTGTGAATCACAGAGTTTTGGAGATATTGGCCATAGGGAGGTCTGCCTTCATGCCATGATGAAAACAGCGATGTCCATTTCCAGAAATCATGAGTCAGTTAAGATAATCCACAGACCTTTCACATAGGAACTATTTTCTTTCTATGGTTTTTTTTTTTTTTTTTTTTTTTTTTTTTGTGCTTTGAACACCCAAAGCTTAGTGCCTTCTACTTCCATTACATTTGAGAGAAGGCAGACAACTTGACGACAGGTATCTCCAAAAGGACTAGTAGCCTGTTACTATGGGACCTCCTGTGATGTAGAAATTACCCCTTAGGCTGGAGCTCTACTTGCTGTTTAACCCCACCTTTGTGTTCACGTATGCATAGCATTAATTTTTGATGACGGGCACTACCATTGTTTCAAATGGATGCAGGATATGTGAAGCAGCCATCATGCGTGGGTGTGTAGGGGTGTATATGCATAGTTAAAAGCAAGTATATCTCTGACTTTACCTGTCTGTGTTTTGTGCTGCACATTTGCACAAGCCTAGTCTGTATTTTACTTGAATTTACTGACACCATCTCTTGGATATGCTGTCAGAGCTCTGTTTACTTGTTGTTGACAACAATGGCAATCCTGAATTTTCACCCAAAGCTGTCGAAAGATTCAATTATAATAGCCAATGTTGCAATGCACTCATAATTCTGACCAGGAATGAAGCTGAAAAAAGGCACAGAGAAAACAAATGAACAAAAGAAAATTGCAACCTCCCACCCCCAATACTGATTTGCATGGACAGTATTTTATAGCAAAATGCTTGCTAACTATCAGATAATCTACATTAATTGTTAGCTTTACCTCTAATAGCTAATGTTAAACTAGCTAGCTAAAGTTTGACATTGATTAGTTAGCTAGTTAGCCAATATTTTGCTAATGTTACCCAACTTAAAATTTGACGATTGTCACTTTAACAGGTCCTTCAGCAACATCCTCAAAATTTGTTTTTTGTTTTTAACATAGAGTAGACCAGCACATAGCTTATCTTGGTACAGGAAACAGGACGGGAGAAAGGGGTACTAAGCTTGCTAAGCTTGCTAAGCTGTTATTTTAGCTCAGAGCAACAAGCGGTGGGAATTTTCTGTGGATTCATCACTTTGAGCAACAGTGGTCAAATTAAGTAATTTAATTTATTGTTAATGAAAATAAATTGAACAGCCACTTTAAGCTTCGATTGTCGTATGTTTTTGAGTAATTATGACAGCAGCTAATTAGTGCCCAAGCACCAAGGTGCCAGGGGCCCAATGGTCCATGGCACGAGGAACCTTTTGTTTTTTGAGATATTACTATAATTATAATTAATCATTATTATTTTTCCATTTTGCAACACATTTTTTATGGCCTTGTGATACTCAAACACTTACAAAAAGTGGCACACATGTCAGACCTGGTGAACACCGCGCAGTTTTGCAGTAATTGGGCTCAGGCAGGGTCAGCAGGCTCCATAGCACCCCCAAATGCACGCCATGGCAAAAGTTGCTTTGATCTTCAAACTGTGAAGCCACACCCTAAACCCACCAGGAAGTTGTCCATTTTGAATCAACTGTGCAATTTCAGCTATTTTTTTTGTTGTACAGTTGTTGTACTTTAATAAGTTCTTCCCAGGGAATTATTCCGATTGACTTCAATATAGGCCAGTGTGATCTTATGACCTTCATGATGCTAAATTGCGAAGCTTTTGTGGGTTTGTTGAACAGTATGTCAGTGGTGTGGCATTGAACCTCCATGTTTCACTATGAAGCAGGAAGTTGTTGTAACTGAAATGTACATTTTCCAGCTGCCCAAAACTTCACGCTTGATGAAAGCCTGAAAACATCTACATGCCAGTGCTCAGTCATAGCCATAGCACCGCCTACTGGCAACAGGAAATGGCACATTCAGATTGATTTAATTGAATTCTCTTCTTTAATGTACCCCTCATAGTATGTTGACCAGATTGATCTCAAATCTGGTCAGAAAAGCTCTAAGACCTTGATGATGCCATATTGTGAAACCTGTGTATTTGAATGGTGTGTCTGTGGCGTGGTGCTGAATCTCATTGTTTCATCATGAAACAGGAAGTTGCTGCATCTTTTCCAAATTTCAGGAATTATCACAGCCGTGATGATGAACATCTTGCAACAACACCACATCACTGCTGCTTGCAACTTTAATTTATAGTTGGTTTTATAGCTGCAACACTGTTTGTGAGTTCTAAAAGGCTTTGATAAACATGCCATAACTACAGTTAATGGGCCACGACAGTGACGCAGATTGAGGGAAACACTGGCTCACACTCCAGCTGGTCTGACACAGCAACTGGTGACAAAGCGCGAAGACATCAGGAGTCATATCCCCACCGGACATGACTCAGCACAGAGTTACAGGCTTCTCCTTTCTCCCAGAAAGACATGAATATCCAATGACGCAATTAGACTGCGCATCAAACCGTAGCCAACCACATCGGCCCCCGTGAGTGACATTCAATTACTGCGGGCCCTTTGGTGCTGTTCTCAGATATCCCTCCTTGGACAACAGCATTCTCATTTCCATACGAAATTATCCCATCATTTCTTCTGGCAGCTGACTGTGGCTTGATGTGTTTCTCACCCCCCCCTTTCTTTTTTACACTTTCCTAATTTTCCCCAAACAGGCTTAGCTGAGCCAAGAGGGGGTCCAGGGGAGAGGTTCAAGCTTCTGCGAGAGCCAGATGGGCATTTCAAACTTCATGAGTTTGGATGAAGGGGTTTCTTTTAGTCAGACTGAGATCAACAAGCAGCTTGGCTTTGCGCTGATGGAAAAGAAAAATCATTCCAACGCCGCTCTGCATTCTGGAGATAACAGAGTTTGTACAGAAAAAGTCAGCAGGAGACTTTTTCAATCTAAACAAGACTTTGGTGGGCAGAGGGAGGGAGGGGGGCGGTGTTTGAAGGGCGTGAGTCAGCAGCCATCTGGAAACACAGCAAAGAGTGGGGTCAGAGGCTGCGCTGCCCAAGTGTCCAACTGCATGTCTGCTGTGTGAGAGCGTGTTTCCAGTGTGTATGCAAATGAATGTGTATTTTCTTTTATGTTTTATGTGCAGATGCTTGTTTTTAACCTGGAGCCTATATGACTATTGCATATACCCCCCACGTGTGTGTGTGTTGTTCTGTGACTATCTGTATGTGCTGCGGGTTCATTAATTTTCCATCCATGCACTAAGATTTGAAATAAATCTGTCTTCAAAAGCAGTGTGTGAGTTTTCAACATGGGAAGTGGAGTGCAGGGGTATGCTTTGCATCGTAGTGGTTAAACTCGAGTCGGAGAACACCGTTGCTAGGTAACTGACAAAAAAATGTATACGGTAATAGACCCTTCACTTCTTTTCTCTTGAAAGATAGAATATTATTTAATGTTTGTTGCATTTCGACTCTATCCTGAGGCACTAGAAAACACCAAAGAAGAAAGGTGACCAAGAGGTCGTTCACACCTCGTATTTACATGTGACTTAGGTGATCTGATCACAAGTGGACAGCTCTGAGTACATCAGTTCACACCTGACATTAGAATGCATCCCCATATGCATCTTGACTGGCTACTTGTGACTGAATCTCACTTTCCTGCAATATAATAAAACATGTAGCTACATCATCTCCATTTGCAAAGACCAAATGCATCGTTCTTAACTGGCAGCCCAACAATAGTAGCCAACACACAGGGACAATCGGATGTGCCAACTGTGATGTGATTGGCTACTACTGCTGAGTTGTGATTGTCTAGTTCTTGTTGCCCAACAACATGTCCGGTGTAGGTATTGTAATGTTTGCGAAAGGGATCTGTTTTAACTTTTTCCCCGCCATTGATGAGACATGCCATCATTTAAGATACAACACTTTCCCACCAATGGGGAGATGTTATGTCAAATTGCCATTTTCACTGCCAGGCTGTAAGGGACATGTGATGGATCTCCTGACAAAAAAAATTGTCACTCGAAGAACCACCGGAATTCAGCAGAAGAAGCTCGCGCCACAGTCCCCGGACCTCCACAGCAGCCGGGACACAGCGAGGCTGCGCACACCGCAGCTGCTGGGATTCACGCCGCAGCTGGGGCAGAGAACGCTCCAGCCCCGGGCTCTCGGGCAGTGTTTCAGGCATGGGGGTAGGTGACACACACAGTTAACATTAGCCAAACTGGTGACAGCGATGTCACACACATATATGAAGTGATATAAAAACAAAAATAAAAACATGAGGTTGATATTCTGCTTAAAAAATGTCTGTCACCATGTCTTTGTCATAAAAGTGGATATTTGATGCAACCAACCAACATTCAAGTGCTTAAAAAACAGAATGAATGAAGCTAGAACAAAACAATTTATGTCTGAAACTAGAAGATCTGTTCTTTCTTTTGATATATTTCATGTTAACATATTCATAGAGCTGAATATTTTGTGGGTGTTGAAAAAATCAGAATTTTGTGAAAAATCTGCACTGCTGACAAGTCTTTATTTTAAATCTGGCAGAAAAGTTACTAAGCAGATTTAGTTTAGTGTTTGGCTACCCTAACAAACTGTAAGAAAACAAAAAATATTAAGCAATTAGTCTTAAAAAGAAACAAGTCCAGTGTTCTGGGTGAAAGTCTAGTTTTTGATCGATCCATCAGCCGCCTTGCTAAACTTCTCCCAAGTGCCGGTGCATGCACATGCTCACAGTCAGTCAGAACACAGTAGTAGTAGCCAATCACAGCACAGTAGGATGGACTGTGGCGGAACAGTCTTGGGAAAGAAGAAAGGAAGGAAGAAAGAATGTAATGTATAACATTTAATGTTGAATGTACGTACAAGGAAGCTCAAGCAGTTAAATTAGGTAGACAGCGTTTCACTGCTAATGATGCTTCTCCTACTCAGTAACTCACAAATATTATGTGTATTTGAAAACTGTACATATTTACCACTGATAAAATGCTGTTTTTTCATAAATTGATTGTAAATGGTGAAATCAGTTGAAGCAGTATGTTCAGATACCTAGCTGTGAAACACTGTCAGGCACACACCCATCAAAAAATGTGAAAAAGACACACACATCCCTGAGCCCAGTGGATTGGGTGCTGGATCACAAAAAACCTGCGCACACAAAAAAGGTCCTGTTCAAGACATTTATTAACGCGATGTTTCGAGCTCCGGGCTCTTCCTCAGACTGCTTCTCATGCATACGGAGTCGCCATTTTAAATACCCATAAGTCATCACTTATCACCACCCGGTACACACATCATAACAAAAACAAACCAGAGAAGTTTTTTGAAGGTGATCCTTTCAAAAATGTATACAAATTCAGAAAACAGATAAATAACAATCATCAGGATGCTTATAGAACATACACCCATGTTCTGACAAAATGTAGATCTATGTATAATACCTTACAAGTCTCAACCAGAGTTAAATATTTTCAAGAGATTTCTTGAAAACTATTTGTTTTTGTTGTGATATGTGTACCATGTGGCAGACAAGTGATGAATTATGGGTATATAAGAGGGCGACTCTATATGCATGAGAAGCAGTCTGAGGAAGAGCCTGCAGCTGGAAATGTCACGTGAATAAATGTCTTCAACGGGAGCTTTTTTGTGTGAGTGCAGATTTTTTTCTGTCTCTGCTCAGGTAGACGTCCATCAGACAACAAACTGAAACAATGTGTTTTTCCAAGGAAAGAAACAACTTGATGTATTGAATTTAATGTTCGCCAGTTTATTATTACATTATTAAATATTTTCAGGTAATAATTCACTAAGAACAACATATTTATGAATATTATATTCCCTTTCTGCCATATTCTGCCAATAGATCTTCCTAAAGCTTACACACTGGACCTTTAAATGTAAAAACTAGACAGTCCCCTCCAAATTAAAGTACCCACAATTCCCAAGTTGTCTTTGTTCCTTATACTATGTCAGTGTATACACTCAGTTAGCTTTGTGTACTGTGTATAGTGGCTCTGCACTTTATTTTAGTGGACTCAAGTTGGCCAATGCTATTTGAACAATTTAAATCAGAGTTTTTCTGGCATTTTATTCTGTTTTTGCTAAACGACAGACACAGAGACATTGACAGGAACAATGCCTGTTTTATGCGTTCATAACTGCTTAATCACGCTGCTACCTGCGGTTGCAAATGCCTGAAAAGTCCAGTAGTGCATGGGATTTGTTCATGTTTCGGTGTTTTTCATCTTTTGTTTTACCTGTATTTTTTGCATGTTTGCGCTTCAATAGCATCAGTTTTCTGAAGTGGTTGCCATGGAGAAAATCAAACAGTATAACCTTCAGTCACAGAGGTCAGAGAAGCAGAGGATCAATCGCACAGCCATGACACTCTTTAAAAGGTTAAACGCAGCAGCTGAAGAAGTGTTCAAAGCTCAAAGCTTGTTTGAGGCTTTTAGGGTCTGAGATTGTTTGTGGGTAATAGATTGGTTTCATTTTTAATCACGCTGTGCAGTAATTACGCAGTGATTTATGGGTTTATTTCTTAAGAAAGGGCCAAAATCAAACAAGGAAAAATCTTGAAACATATTAACATCACTTTAAACTGTAAACATGACTTTCTCATATACATGATCTAATAATCAGAATACAGTAGGAGCACAGGAATATTAGGGGTATTATTAAGACATTTTTCAGTCCCTGCATCATCAAATTGCAGGGATCAATATGACTGACAGTTACGGACCAGTCTGCAATTATAATGCACTTTCACAAAACCTGACCGCCCATTCTCACTCCCAACATGTCAAATACTGCAGTAGGGTCAATGCCCTTATGGCTGCCCTGTAGCATAATTTTGGGAGGCACTCTTCTAGCGTTATGTTTTGATGTGCCCTCTCAGTCATTTAACTCAGTATAAAAAGCGAGAGTCCATGTGTGAAGGAGGTCGGGTGGATGGACAGTTCAAACAGACACAGGGCTTTTACCCAGGAGACCCAGGTTCATGTCCATATGTGAAACCAACAGTCAATGTTGACTTTATTTTAAACTTATTTAAATTATGTACTTCAGGTAGCCTAAGTTATGTTAAGTGTGTTAATTTATGCAAGTTACGTTGCGTAAGTTACTGGCATTAACTCGCATAACTTACGTTACAGATGTTAACTGATATAAGCCATGTCAAGGACAATAACTTAAATAAATTACCTTAAAGATGTTAACTAACAAGTTACATTACACACGTTAACTTACATGGGTTACTTAACAGAAGTTAAGTTATGTTACAGATGTTAACAATTATAAGTTAGCTTACTTACGTTAACTTACATAAGTTGCATTACTTACGTTAAAGTTACATTACGGACATTAACTCATATAAGTTACATTACAGATGTTAATTTAAATAAGTTACATTTCGGGCAGTGACTACATAAGTTACATTATAGCATTAACTTACTTAAGTTACATACACATGTTGCGGATGTTTACTTACATAAGTTGTGTTATGGACATTAACTTACACAAGTTACATTACAGATGTTAACTGAAATAAGTTACGTTACAGACGCTGACTTTCATTAGTTATATTACGGACATTAACTTACATAAATTACACGTTAACTGAAGTTATGTTTTGGATGTTAACTTACATAAGTTACATTACAGACTTCAACTTAAACAAGTTATGTTACGGACATAAATTTACATAAGTTAGGCTACAGATGTCAACTGAAATAAGATACATTATGGGTTGACTTATATAAGTAACATTATGGATGATCTTTTTCTAAACCTAACAAAGTAGTTTTTGTGCCTTTATTTTGAAAGTCTACTTGGACATTGTATGTGTATTATTGCTTGCTTGACTGCAGAGCCCCTCTATACCAAGGTTAGCAGGACACCCACAGCGTGATAGCTCAGATGCTCAAATGTCAAAAATACTTTTCATCATATTAAATCATGCAGAAGCAGTCGCAACAAATAATTTCACCATTATCAATCAAGATGAAAACTGATCTTGTCTGTTATGGATGTATGATTGACATACGTAGTCATGGTTGAAGTCATCTGTCGTTATAGCACTAGCGGCTCTAATTTCTAAAATATGTGTTTTGAGATATTGACCTAGAAATGTGGATTCTTTCTCACAGACAGATACAAGCACTCAGAGAATTTCTAACTCTGTTCAAATTACTTTGGATGCAACCGAGCTCCGCTCTAATTATTTGTTGGTGACGAGAGCACAGTGAGAGGCTAATGAACAAATCTAATGATGCTTTTTTTGCTCCTGGACTCAGTCAAGTTAATGGAACAGTCTGCCTGGAAAGAAGCAGCCAAGACATTACTGAATGCCGTTCTAATCTACACCACAGAAGTCCTGAAGTATGTTATTATGTATCAAAGTACTACAATCATCCAATTAAGTAGAGTTAAAAGTTATAAAACAGGTCATTTAGACTCACTGTTTTCGGTTCAGACTGATCAATAGACAACCTCCACACAGCTGTCAAAGCATTTGTGACCTAAAGCACATAAAAGAAAGGTCAGCTTGGCTTTTGGATGAGATCAATAAATAATAAGCACCACTTCAGAAAAGTATACAGTCCATCATTGGACCAAAGAAACACTCAAACACTATTTGCCCACTGTGTTTTGAAAAGCATCTTAATATAATAATTAATTCTGACAGTCAGGACCATAGCAAGAATTTTATAAATGCTGAGATCAAATTCCATCATGCAGCCCAACACCAACAAAAAAAAAGCACATGAAATATTTTTCATTTATTTTTCACACAACTTCCTGTATCTAAATGCTATTTCAGACAATGACACAAATACAATTTTGTTCTAGTAGAATAACTTAATTTGACATGTTTTTGGCCTTTAAACATTCAATTTTCATAATACAACAAGGTTGGGTTGCACCAACAGGGATTCATTTTTACAGTCGATTAAAGCACGGTTTAACATGTGCCATTATTTAAGACTAGCTTAAAATTAATCTTCTTTTTAAACCTCAGTTTAGCTCTTACGTTTTAAAGTTTTGACACAACAGAATTAAATTTCTTCTAGTTTTAGGGTGAGTGGAGTATCAACTTGAAACTTTTAAAATGGATGAATTGAGCAGAATTGAAGAAAGTTAAGGGACATATTCAGCCCAGCTGAGTTGTATGATGTGTCTTTTTTATTTCACTGTAGTTGATCAAGTCTGTCAGTTGCTGCCTGCAATCTCTTTTTTTTTCTTACTGAGGTGTTGCATGTTTTGATCTTATATTATTTGGTCATATTGCTCCATTAATTTGGCTAAGTTAGAGCTTCTTTCCTGAATAGGCTAACTAGCTAACAAACTGTTTAGCTAGCTAGCAAATAATGTGATGTTTTGTAATTTTTTCAGCTAGCTAGAAAACAACGTACTGTTTTGTTAACTTTTTAGCTTGCTAGCAATCAATGTGCCATGTTGGTAACTTTTTAGCTACCTAACAAGTAATGTTTTGTTTTTTTGTTACTTTTTGGCTCGCGAGCAAATAATGTAACATTTCGTTAGGGAATAGAATTCACATTTTCACCCTTTTTATACTTGTTAGACCAATAGCGCTTAAGTGTATTATGTATTTATTGTAATTTATGTGAACAAGCATCTCCATATTGATTAAACTCTATTTAATATCAGTTTACACCAATAAACGTGTATTTACTAAACCAGAGATTAATTTTTAATTGTGCAACAGAGCTTTGCTCAATTTTGAATCTGGATTTACTGATTTTAAAACTCTATTAGAACTAATCTTAGATTAAATTGATCTTTTGTTGGTGCAACCAAGTCCAAGTGTAGTTTGCCTTTCTCAGGTCACTAAAAAGTCCAAATTATGGAGTTACAGCACATTTGTGTATGAATTTTGAGCACGTAAAAGTTTGGAAACACTTCAATATGTAAAATTGGTAGAGTTCAGCAAATGATTTTTTGCAAGCGCATGAATTATTTTTTATTTTGTAGATAAATTATTATAATGCTAAAAATTGATTAATTATAAACAAGCAGGGCATTCAAGAGAAAGCAAATGAGTATAACAGACTGAGCATGGTTGTTATTGTTATGCCTGTGTGGATAATGTGTTAATATGTGTTTGATCAAATTGGATTATTTTTTGCATAATAATAATTTACACACAAAATATATGCTTGCAAAAACTATTGTGCGCTCAGAACTGGGACACATATATAAATCAATGCAAAATTCCCACTGAATGGTGAATGATAGCTTTGTCCCTGCTGAGGAGGAAAGAGATTTTGTTGTGCAACATATAGTCTGAGTCAGGAAGCCAAGTTTAACAGTCAGACATCTCAGCGTCTGCCAAGTAATAGCACATTTCTTAGTGCTGGTCAACAGTCCCAGAATCCCCTGCAGACACACAAGGGTCATTTTGTGCCATGGAGTCATAAAGTCATACTCGCTGTGTCTTAAAATGAGCTAAGTGTTCCTCTGGTGTGTGACCTGAAGTTAGGATACAGTGGAGTCACTTCAGTTCTAGTGATCTTATGTAACCCGTCTGCCAGTGTGCGAGTGACTCAAGCTGTCGCGCAAGCCTCGTCCTTATGTTCACCTTTCTCTACTACACTCAGGCCTGGTGTCAAACACAGATGTTTTAAGTCCTTTCAGCAAAGTCAAGTCGAGGGCAAACTCATGTCAAGTGTCAAGTCTGTAGGGCGCAAGTCCAATTTAAGTCTCAAGTTTGAAGAGGGAAAGTCTAATGCTGCCTAAACACTTATAACTTATATGTTTATTGCAAGGCACACTTTATGACATGGATCTAATAAACTTGGGCGGGACATCAAGTTTGATGATATACAATGTACAATGATCACATCTACTGAATTGTTGGCCTGTCACAAGCCAGTATATCAGCATAAGTCATCCATCTGCACCCTGATAGTCGTAAACAATGAAGATAAGCAAGAATCATCTTTGCAATAGTGGTTTTTACATGTATGGACCAAGTTGTGACTGGGAAAAGAGGTCAACTTGGGATGCCAATTTTGCAAAGAAAGCGTGAGGCAATGTTAAGTATTTTTTAGCATACATAAACTTATGTGTATTCCTATTGGTTGGTTAGTAGACGTTGGTTGCAGCAGCAGTCATATTGTGAGATGGTTAGCCTAAATTTTTGGCACTGTAAGAATTCTGTCTTTTTATGGTCTTAGGGCCACTGTTTTTGGTGATTTTGGGCTGTCCTAGAGAAAAGATGACCAACAGGAAAGAAAGGTGGTAATATATTTGGTCATGGCTTCAAAATGATGTTTATGTATGCTATTTTAGCATACTTGGCATCATACAGAAAAACTTAAACTTACTTTTTTCTACACTGCCACTATTGCAAAAGTTAAATTCTTGCTTAGCTTCAGTGTTTACCACTGTAGCGGCACAGATGGATGACATACACTGATGACACACAATGATGACATTTTCTTGTTTATGTATTTGTGTTGCAGCCTATGATTCAGTAGGTGTGATCATTGTACAGTCTACATACGTCATACAACTTGATGTCGTACCCAGGCTTATTAGATCCATGTCGCACAGCGTAGTCGCAAAAATACACAAGATTGCTGAAATTTACAGTCTGTGCCATATGGGGCAGGTCTAAGTCATGTTTCAAGACTGTTAGACCAAATCTAAGTCAAGTCTTAGGAGAAAAAGTCCAAGTCCAAGTCTGAGTCAAAAAGCAGTTCTTTTCCAGTCTATCAGTCAACTCAATGCACAATGGCCAAAATCACACCAAATAGACCTACTTTACTCGACTCAGCTTTAATGAAAATGTGACATTTAATGTCCAGTTTAAATATTATATATATATTATTATATTTGTTCAGTAGTTCAATGCTAAAAACAACGGTGCAACTGTTAAGTTAACATAAGGTGGTTCAGGCATCTGATAAGAATAACGCCTGGGTGTCTTGTTCTGGAGGTTTTATGGGCACATCCATCTGGGGAAAGGCTTTGCAGTAAACCCAGAAGCCAGGAACGAGGTGTTCCCAGGCCAGATGGGATTACATACCCTAATCTGAACAGCTCGGACACCCCCAGAAGGAGCTGTAAACTTGTTGCTGGGGAGAGGGACATCTGGAATACTCTGCTTAGCCTGCCGCAACCGCGACCCAACTCTGGATAAGTGGAAGAAAATGGATGATGGATGGATGGTACAACCTAAAAAGCATCTGGCAGACAGTTTAGGGGACAGCAAGACGATACATTTGTATCATTCTGCGGACTCTAAATTGAATCTAAATTGTCATGTGGTTAAGGTATGTATGATAAGAACATTACATGTCATGGTCAAGAGATGAAACATTGAGTTTCTCGGAATTCATAGAAATATATGGAAATAGAAATAGCAGTCCCTGGGGCAGCTTGATGCCCTCTTCTCCTCGAGTTCCCTTTTATTCTTCACCAACCTGTTTTCTTTTCTTACCATCCTCCATATCTCTCCTCCACTCTTGCCTACAGTGCCAACTTGTTTCCTGTGACATCTGAGTTACCATGTGATCATGACATGCATCTGTCACACATTAGGCATCATGATCATGTGCAAACTCACACTTCACACAATGATGTTTTTGAGTAGACACTTTTTTCTCTAAGTTTTGACATGACTCATTTTTTTTACTGCAGTTTTTGCCAGTTTATGAATTTTCTTGTGACAATATCATGGGATAACATCAGTTAGACAGATCATGCAGCATGATTAAAAACAAAGTCCCTAATTCCTTCTCGAAATGTGCTGATTTACAAATGAAACGGGGAGATAAACTCCCTTAATTGGCAATATGTTTATTTTTTGTGGAAGTGTTTTTTTTCCTCATGTATGCCTAAAATTCATATTTACTTCTGTATTTTCATATTTACTCATGTATACACAATGCTCTGAACTTAGATATGCTGTTTATGATTTCATGTCCCTCTTTGACATCAATGATGTCAAAGGGAGTACCGGTCAGAAAGGTCAGAGGGAGTTCTGGGAGTGTAGTGTCATGTGCTTTATGGAGACATGGCTGCACCAGGACATACTGGACAACAACGTCTCCATCAGCGGCTTTCAGACTGTTCAGGCTGACTGGGATTGCACCAAGGAGTGGTAAGTGCAAAAGAGGGGAGCTGGCCGTTCTAGTCAACAACCGTTGGTGTAATCCTGGTCACATTACCATCAGGGAACGTATCTGTTGCCCAGACATTGAACTGTTGGCTGTTGGACTCAGGCCATATTATTTGCCATGGGAGTTTTCACATGCCATTATTGTGACTGTGTACATCCCTCCCTCTGCCGGCCCGACGTTGGCGTGTGACGTCATTCACTCTGCCATAGCCCGTCTGCAGACTCAATACCCGAGTGCATTCATCGTCATCTCGGGTGACTGCAATCATGCCACCATGGCAACGACACTTTGTTGTTTTTACACTAGTATGTGTACCACTGTTGTATATATTTGTACATATTGCTTTATAATATGCTGTACATATTTTTAATATTTTATTTTTATTCCTTAAAGTTTTATCTCTACATCATATTTATGTCTTAATTTCTATATTTTATATTTCTATATGTTATATATATACTTTTACTTATATTCTAGTCTTTCTTGAATGGGTGCAACTGTAACACTAATAATTTCCCCCCGGGATCAATAAAGTATTTCTGATTCTGATTCGATTCCGATGTCCTTAAATGCAGGCGTAAGATCAGGTGTAAGGTCCCCTTAAACCTTGACTTCACTTATATAGTATTCCAGCACGATCTTGTTAGTGGAAAACTACTGTCAAGCGTTTAAGAGACTGAGAGCTTAGAGACCTTTAGAGACAGTTTGTGGGTGCTATCACAGGTGCACCCACTGAAACATTCCATTCTTTACCTCAAGGTTAAACACAGAGAAGTGCTTGGGCAATAATCCCTCCCTCCTTCACTCATTCCAAAGAAAAATAGGGAGGAGCCTCAGAAACTAAGCTCCACGATAGGAGGAGTTGAACTGGGTATATTGGTGTGCTGTCTTTGCACTTGAACTGCACTAAACCTTTAAGGACAGCGATAGTATTTTCAACATTTCTATCACCTCTGTCTGTTGTGCATTTTTACAGGTGCTAACTGTAATAATTCACATTTAGGCTCACTTGTGTCAAAAAATGACTGTCACTATAGATTTTATAAGCTGTACAAGCTAGCGTTAACTAATGTGATTGCTCTAACTCTGTGGATTGGCCGAGAACTCTGTCTACAGCTGACGTTTTATGTTTCCAACTAATGTGCTTCAAAATGAAACACTGTAAAGATGCTACATGTATGATATCATGCTAAAAGACTGAGGCTAAAGCTGTAGGCTAAAAGTCAGCATCCTCACCTGATGATCCATGTAGAGGCCATGAAGCATTTATCTTGTCTTACAGGTAGATAGCACTGGCATCATAGCAAAGCACTGATAAAAATGTAATCAAATGTTTTAACACCTGGATTTTGGAAATGTAAACCATTCCAAACTAAATAAAAAGCAGAACAGAGCTGCTAACATTAGCTTAAACCATGGCTGCCAGTTCTCATATATGCAACTTGCATGATTGTCATTCTCATCTATTACAAATCTGTTACATTGTAAAACATTGCTACGCATGCTGCTCAAGTAATCTCAGTCAGCAGCTCTTCTGGCAGCGGCACAGCATTTCTCCCTCTCCTTTTGCACCGTGCCATGCAAAATTATGAATGTATTTGTGCCCCAATACTCAGTCTAGTACTATCACATAATTTTAGATTTTCAGTTAAAATTAGCCTATACAGGTTTGCCAAAATGCTCATAGCTGCTCTAACAAGGAAGCCTCAAGGAAGTCTTTAAGTCTTCAGTTTCATTTTTATGACAAACTGAAGTTATGATGAAATACACAACATTTAATGCGATTAATAATGTGATGCTAGAACCACCACTACACATATGAAAATCAAATCATTATCATCATGCACTGGTATTTATCCTAGCTTTTATTTATCGGACAGAACCATTTTTAATTTAGCTGCCAAAAGATGATGACTGCCTAACTAACTGCCTTTGTTATATGTAAATGTGTGTGAAAGCACTTCTGTCATGACCAATAAGAAAAATATGTCAATCCAAGCAGTAATTAAGCTAAGAACCCTTTCCCTCTTTTCTGTTCCTGGGCTGCCTTTCTATTTTAAAAAAATCTAGGTGATTTGTTTTATGGACAAAATTATCCTGTGGGATCCCCTGTCTTTGAACAATGTGTTTCTCTCCATTTACTCACTGTAGCTGTTTGCCAGCCCTCCAGATTCTCTCGAGAGTCCTGTTTTTCAGTGCTCCCTCCCCCCCTGTCCTCCCAACTCCACGTCAGCAACAGAATAAATTCACTATAAAGCAGGAAAACAGTCTCTGGTAGCAGATCCCCAGATACCCTGGTTAGGTTTGGTCTCCTGATGATGTTTGGAGGTTGTCAAGCAAACTGATCAACCATATTTATTCATCATGGCCATGGATTTTGAGCTTTGCTTTTCATCTGTAAATGCTTTAAAATTGTGAACCTGACTGCTGGACTTCCTGCGGTTTCAGGAGTGATGACACGTGTTGGTAATGTCAAAGAAGGCATGCTCATGAAATGCACTGACCTCACTGATACCAAATCCCATTCCAAACTAAATTAAAAAGTTGGTAGCCATGTACTAAACTCTAATATAGTAGCATCCAGGACCAGCTTCCTCAAAGTGGATGTGCTTCCAGATTGGAGGGAAATTTTTCAAACATAAACTCTGAGCCCACAAAATAATCCAGTCAGCTACACTGGGGAAAAAAAGCTGAAAAACTCAAAATTTAAAGGCAACAGACTGCAACAGGTTTTTGAGTTTTGAGCTCAACTCAGATTAAGTTTTTAAAAAGTTTTACCAACTGCTGATCCTTTGTTGAGATAATTTACTTTTCTACACAACACTTTGAATTTTAGAAGTTCAAAACATTGTATTTACAATTGCATTTATTATTTTCAATTAAAACTGTTTAAGGCACTAAAAAAAACAAATCAGGTCCGTAGCTTGCTGTGACCACTTTTATTTTTATTTCTAAAACTCAAAGATTCAAGTTTATCTAAAGAAGAAAAGCAAATTATCTCAACTAAAGATTAAAGGCAAAGCAAAACTTTTTAAAGTTTATTATTATAGGTTACTATTGTACACATTAAGTCAACATAACAGAATAGGCTGATTGTCAATGACTCCCAAAACGACACATTAACAACACAGTACCACAGCAGGAACAGACTCACTGGACCTAATTTTGTTAAGCTGGATGACATTACAACATTTTTGACGTTGTGAAACAGGCACAGTTTGCTTAAGTTTAATTCCCTAAAGCTACTTGGGTATGTTTAGAAAAATAGTGTGGTTGGTGTTTAAGTAACTATGTTACTTAATTTGCGTGATGGAAGAGTTAAAGAAAAAATTACAGTGAGTTGTACATTAAGGAGATTTTTAATTCAGATAATTTTATTTTTGATATTATATTTTGTGGTTACTGCAGTGGAAGCACTGCCACTTTTGTCCAAAGTGAAGTTCCATGTAGTCGCTTTTAATTTGTTGAAATTAACTACACGTTTACTTTTTGTTTCACACAGGACATGAACCCTGGTCTCCTGGGTCTCATTTATACTTCTCCTGTCATACTTACTATGTCCACTAGAGGCCACTGCCTAACAAACAGAAATATGGGTCACACATTTCACCTTCACACACATGTTTTTGGTGAGGATGGGCTGAGCGAGCTAGCTAATTTTCAGATTACACTAGAGCAGAGAAACACACCGATTAACCCATCCCTTACTTTTTAATCTTATGCATTTTTGATTTTGTTAAGAGAAAAACTCCACTGGGTCCAAATTCTGTCTGAGCATATTTCTAACATAAACCTCGTTTCCACCGCAGAAAACTTTCCCCAGGAACTAGAACCTTTGGAGGAACCTCTACCGTGAGGTCCAGGGTCTACATCAAGTTCCAGAGACATTATTTCACCCCTCCAAAAAGTGTCTGCTTGGGGATAGTACTTAATATAGTAGGTAGGTAGGTAGGTAGGTAGGGCTTGCAGCACTAACCCTTTCTGATTGGCTGAGTATCTCGCAGCATTTTATTTCAGCCACCATTTTTAAAACTGCGCAGCTTGTTTTGAACGCATATGTTTTTTTTTTTAAAGCAGAGATGTTATCCTCTGTTTCCTGCCCAGGGATTACCTGTGAAAATTAGCTTATAGCTAACTCAGGTACAGCTAAGAAGCTGTGCTTTGCCCCTGTAAAATAAACAAATAAAATAAATGATTGGATGAACAAAGAAGTCAAGGCCTTTTTGAGCATTTATGCTAATAACAAATAACAATCCCTGTCTGTTGCTTTATATGGCATCATTGTTTTTGTATAGTCACACACAAAAATGACGTGTTATTTTTTCATTTGTGGGCAGACTAATTTGTCTGATCTTTACAAGGTTGACACCGATAACAGGCTGAGGAAACATTTCCTTGACAAGTAGTTCCTGGACTAAAGGTTCAGGGTATTTTTGTCAGAAACGTGGCTATTGCTTCTGCAGGTGTAAGCTGCTATCAATATTACTTTTTTCCCCCCATTGAATGATGCAGGCTAGCAGGTGTATAACTGGTCTGACGATGACAGAAAAGTTCTTTTTTGTGAAAAATCTGCAGCCTCATAAATATTAAAACTGAGCCTGTGAGTTAGTTATAAGGAAGTTCCATACAGTGCCTTGCTACAAATAGAAGTACCTAAAGGCCTAAAGGTTAATAACGGTACAAGTACAGGAAGAGGTGAAATGAGGAGTATGGGAATAGAAGGAACTGAGGAGGTGGGGTGGGGGCGCTGAGAGCGAGAGAATGAGTGAACAAGAGAAGTAGCCTGGGATTAATTAGAGTGGACTGAGTGGCTGACTCCTTACAGAATGTTAATGACTTGTATCAGCAGTGGACGGGGATTAACAAACACGCTTTGTGTGCGCGAGTATGTGTGTTAGAGAGTCAGAGATCAGCTGTCTGAACTTGTTTAATCCATTCTGGTATTGTATAGAGAAACCAGACCGTTCCCCATTCATCTTCACACACACACAAGCATAGACACATGTATCCAGCTCCTGCCCACACTACAGTATAAAGAACTGATCACTCCGCTTGCTGGTATGATCTGCCCCTAACAAGACAGCAATCAGAAGACAGAGGACGAGATAATGAGATGGTCGGTGAAAGAATATAAGACAGATGAAGACAGGATGACAGAAAGAGAGAGGGGTGATAGGATGGGCATTACATGAAGCAGTGAGCAACCTGTAATGCAGCACATTCTCTTCCAAGGTGTTGTGTACCTTGATGACCCTGTAACTGCAGCTACATGAAGTGTGTCATTTACAGCACAGCTCTGTTGCTGTGTAGTCTTGGTATTTTACTGAAAAAATTCAGATTTGAGATTTGACTTGGACTTGCCCTCTAGACTACAACAATGACCGATTAATTGATTTTTAATTTATTTTTTTTTTTTTTTTTACATTTTTTATTGCAAGACAAGGGACAGAACAGTAACAGGTATGAGACAAAACAAAGAACAAATTAGCACAAGTACGAAACAATATAGTATAACAGAGCAACACAAAGAAGACAAGAACAGCTAGAACAGGTCAGTACAACAATGTTGTCATAGAATAAGAGCTGGTTTGGTTGTTTGGTGGTGTGTGTGTGTTGTGTGTGTGTGTGTGCGCGCATGTGGTGTGTATGTGTTTGGCTAGGTAAGTGGGGGTGTGGGGTATGTGAGACACACAAGAGCCACCATGTCTGCTATAAAACCCAATAGTAGTAATAATAATAATTAATTAATTAAAATAACTAATTAAGTAACTAATAAACTAATAGAAAAAAATCTTGGGTATTGTATGGAACAGACTATGCGAAACATCGTCAGTCGTTATAATGCCTGTTTTAAGGTCATTTATGTATATCATTGGTTGACTGGTTGGACAAGCTTTGGGTCGCCCTCCAGACTTGAGACCTGTCTTGTTCTTGTTCCAAAAGACTTGGGATTTGACTCAGACATGGTCCAAAAGACTTGAGACTTGACTTAGACTTGTCCTCATAAGACTTGACTTAGATTAGCCCTCTTAAGATTGACTATGACTAGCCTGTATTGCCAACCTGTAGTATATCCATTCTAAACCAGTTCATGGAAACGTACCATTTTCTTTTTTGTTCTTATTTGCGACATTTCAAAAGATCACTTAAAATTCGCTTGACAATTAAATGAAAACACAGCTACAATGTCAAACTACTAAATTCATTTCCTCCATACTACTGTGCATATGCGTGTTGAGCCATCGTGACGTCACAGCTCAGGGTTTCAAATAGGCCAGAAGATCTTTGAACTGCAAGGCGCAAAAGTGGTTCACTATCCTGAACAGACACACTGCTTTGCATCACACAAACCTAAAATTTCAGCTGATGTTGTATTCATTCAGATCAGAAAATTCAACAGTATTTTGTTTTAGTTTGCGGATTGTCATTTTCAACCAATACTGGCCAAGTTGTGTGCAACAAAACTGTGCACAACTGTTGTGAATTCTAACTGACTGTGGCTGCTGCCCTCTGGGGGGAGGATGCTACCAACTTTTTGCAGAATCACAACGTGCTAAAACACTGTTTATTTGTGCTTAAGGTTAAGGGTTTTCTTTCAAATGAACCAGGTGTTCACACATCTGCAGTATTTCTTGGTTCACCACTCAGTACAACAAATGCAGAGCTGAAATCACAAGTACATTTGAACTTGGTGATCTGTATTAGCAGGTTGGAACTTTCTCTGCTGTCTCTTGTGGTGTTTGACTGTAGATGTTTCTCGGCTTTGACATTCATAATTATGTTGACTGTGATGGACTGTTTGTGCTGTGGGGAGGTGGAGTAGCAGGGAATAGATTGGGGGTGGGTGGCTGATGTGTTGTGTGCAAATGAGAGATGAGGAGGAGTGCTGAAAATAATCTCAGTATAGTATTCAGAAGGAGCATATTTAAAGCAGCAACCCTTGGCAGCTTAACAGCTGTGACAATGGGGAGGACAGAGACAACAAACATTGATGCCAAAGGAGGTGATTGAAGAAGGAAACAAGTCCATTAGGGAAGGACCACATGAGTCGGACAAGCAAGCAAAATACAAGTTACTGACTTGGCCGGCAATGTGGAGGCAAAGTGCAGGATGGAAGAACTGAAAGAATAGATGGTGACACAACAAAAAGATAACAAAGATGACTGAGTGAGCCAGAACAGGTGAATGATCAGGTCACTGGGTGAGGGTCATGGTACAGCCTGACCAAACACAGAGAGCTACTAGAGGCCGCTATGTCCGATTAATTTCCTTTAAGAAGCAGTGAAGGAGTATCATCAGAAAGGGGTGGAAAATGCAACTCTAATGCCTGACAGAATGTTACAACATGACAGTTCTGCATAACCCCACATTACATTCAATGACATTTTAATACAGTGGTGATTTACATGTCTTTCTACCTGTCCACCTCATGGCCTCCCCCAAGCTGGACGTGCCTGGACACCTCCCTAGGGAGGCAACCAGGTGGCATCCTTACAAGATCCCCGAACCACCTCAACTGGTTTCTTTCTATGCAAACGAGCAGCGGCTCTACTCCGAGTCCCTCACGGATGACTGAGCTTCTTACCCTATCCCTAAGGGAGATGCCAGCCAGCCTCCTGAGGAAACCCATTTCAGCCGTTTGTATCCATGATCTCGTTCTTTCGGTCATGACTCACCCTTCATGACCATAGGTGAGAGTCAGGAACGAAGACTGACTGGTAGATCAAGAGCTTTGCCTTATGGCTAACCTCTCTTTTCGTCACAATGGTTCAGTAAAGCGAACGCAATACCGCTCCCGCTGCTCTGATTCTCTGGCCCATGTCACACTCCATTGTCCCCTCAGCAGTGAAAGACTGTTGTTGTTTTTGTTTGTTTTTTTTAATAGACATTAAGGACAGTGCATAGGATTTAGTGGCTTCTAGCAGTGAGCTTGCAGATTGCGAACACTTCACCTCACTCTCGCCTGCCAAGCATAGGAAGTGAAACTATTGGGCCACTGCAAATGGTTCCCAAACTTTTTCTGGCATGCCTCCCTTTCAGAAGCTGAAGTAAGGTTGTGCCAAACTCTTGTTTGTTTATTTCCCCTACATAGATCATATTCATTTAACTTTGTTTCATTCTTTATGTCTCCCCTGGGGCCTCATTTATAAAGGTGCTGCACACAAAAAGATTGCGGAAACGGGGTTGAAATGTGCGTACGCATTTTTCACTGCCAACTTGGGATTTATAAAGAAATACTATGCGGTAAAGGGTGCGCATTCCTACGCATACTTTTGACCGTCCGTAGACCTCCCGCAAAGTATTTTCAGGCACAGGAAATCAGCAACATCCAATGATTTATTTTATACCAATGCCGTTTTCAGTGATCCAGTTGAACATTTATATTGCGCTTTGTTTTCCATTTATTTTTAATGGCTTTTCAGTTTGTTTTATCTCTGTGTTTAAATGTGTGGAGTCGATTGTTTCTATAAGGATGCAGCTGGCTGCTGGGGGTAAAGACGCACAGCCGAGGTCAGTGGAGGCGCACAGCTGCAGCACCTCTGAGCCCTGGAACACAGCGAGTAAAAGAAACAGAAACTCTTTATTTGGGAAAAAAAAGACCTGATTATTTTTTTTGTACATTGGTTTCTATCCAATCTTATTACATACCGTTCCTTTTTCTACCACTCTGTTCCATTACCCGAGCTTTCCCATGATCGGTTCTTCGTCCTGCAGATCAAGTGTGGATTGAATAGGTTATATTTTTGTGGCCCAGTCTTCATTGTGACCAGATTCCATAGGCAGCTTTCTCTGGTGCGTTACACAATAGATGCCTACAAAAATGGTAGCTCCGCCACCACTTTACAATGTTTGATTGTGATTATTATGAAGGAAAACACCAGCGTAGAAAAGTGGCCCATTCAGTTATTGTATTTATGAGGAAAACACTTCTTGTTTAAATCTGAATTTTTTGTGCGTAAGCACTTTCTGTGTTTCATCCATACGCCATCTTTTAAGGTGAATCCTACACACACTTTTATAAATGAGGCCCTGGTCTTCCGTGTTCCCCCCTGCAGTGGAAAAAGGTAAAAAAGGTTGGGAGCCACTGGCATACAGGAAACTTATTGGGAAGTAACAGGGTCTTGTTTCAAGGTTAATAAATGACGTGAGTGACACATGTAGGTTACTTGCTGATATGGGATCCAGCAGGGGGCATTGTGTATGTTTATTTATCTCATAATGATAAAGTGATAGGTATGGTGACCAAAACTAAAAAACAAAGACCCAGGTTGTAAAAAATGTCACTAAAATGATAACATTATTAAACTGCTAAAGTTAAACTTTAATTAGATACCTCTGCACCAACCAGAAGAAACTGCATTTGGATTGACAAGACCATGAATCAGCAGCACCTGGTGGCCTCTCTCGATGTGGTCTCACTGAACTGTAAATGAATGATTGAAGTGAGTGAATGTGTTTGACTGGTTCTAGGGAATAGCTAAAGGGCACCGGGTTCCAACAGTTTTGTCTTGGTGTGAAACACCTGCCAGGATCAGCAAGTGTGGAGTTTAAAAATTGGAAAAGATGTAATTCAATGCTTTCTGAGAGAGATTTCCAATGAAAGAAAATGAGAAACTTAGTGTGTCAATAATGCAGTTGGAACCTAACTGAAAAACAGACTGACGGCAGACAGAGAGAAGCAAAGACATCCTAAGAAAGTAAGCCAGATGCAAACAACCACCTACAGCGATGTTGAATTACCCCACCGCCTCTCTATGTGCCTTATACGTGTGTGCGCACCGGGGGAACAAAGCTAGCAGGAAAACAAGACAGAAATTGGGAACGACAGCATGAGGGCAAACGACAGAAAGAGATATAGACACATGAGCATGAGAGGCAGGCAGAGGCAGGGGGAAGACTGAAAACAGCCAACAGGCATAACAAGAGAGCAGGCCGCCACAGCATCCTCAGCATATGCTGGGACCATTAGAAAACATGCTGGGCACTGTGCATGCTGGGATTTGTGTGTTCTGACCCTCGTATTGTGCAGAGAGGGATGGAACCCCTCCCTGGGGAAAAAGCTTCCAACGAACCGATAACAAGAGAATGTTCGCTTAGAATAACAAGCTCTATATGAGGACAGGCAGCTACACTCTTGAAAATATGGTTTCTGCCTGGAACCATTTGCTTCTGAAGAAATAGTTCATCAAGTGTTCTTTGTACCATATAATATAAAATGGTTCCTGGTAGAACCCCCTGGATGGGCTTTAGATCAAACTCATGGACTATAAAAAGGTTTTTGGTGGAACTACCTCAGTGGGTTCTAAATAAAATCCTTGGATATAAAAGATTCTTGGCAGAACCCCCTGGGTAGGTTCTAGATCAAAACCCTTGGAATATAAAAAGGTTCTCAGCACAATCCCCAACATTCATTTGAGATAAAACCCTTGGAATATAAAAAAGTTCTTGGTGGAACCTCCTGGGTGGGTATAGATAAAACCCTTGGAAATGTAAAAAGGTTCTCTGAGAACCTCCTGGTGGGTTATGATAAAAAACCCTTGCATATAAAAAGGTTTCTGTAGAATTCCCTGGATGGGTTCTTGATAAAAGCAACCCTTCAATATTAAAGGGTTTTCCACAGACCCTCCTGGGTGGATTCTAATAAAAATAATAGATAAAAACCTTTGAATACAAAAGATTTTTGACCAAACCCTGTAGCTGGGTTCTAGATAAAATCTTTGGAATGTAAAAATGTTCCTGCAGAAGCTCCTGGGTGAGTTCTAGATAAAACCCTTCTAATATAAAAGGTTTTTTTGGCAGAACTGCCTAGCTGTGTTCTAGATGAAACCCTTGGAATATAAAAAGGTTCTTGGTAGAGCCTCCTGGATGGTTTCTTGTTAGTACCCTTTGAGGTGGAAAGATTCTGGATAGAACCCCCAGGGAGGGTTCTGGTAGAACCATTGTGCCAAAGAAGGGTTCCTCTTTAGAACATCTCATAGGGGGCTCTAGGTGGACTCTTTCACAAATGGTTGTAAGTATAACCCTTTATGTTGGGTTCTAGGTAGAACTCTCTTGTAAAGGTTCCACTTGGGACCCTATCAAAAGTTCTGCCAGGAACCAAAAACAGTCCTCCCATGGAGACAACCTCAAGAACCCTTTCTGGTTCTAGTTAGCATCTTTATTTCTAAGAGTGTATGAGGATACATGGATAGTACAGCAGAATCACACACATGTGGATATACACAGAAGCTGCTGCTAGAACTCTCTTTGATGTGTTTGATATGCTGCCCTCAAAGGCACGGCCACAGGGGCGAGCCAGAGACTCAGTGAGAACAAAGGAGGAGAGAGCGCAGCATGGAGGAGACAGAAGGATGGAAGGGTGGAGGCAGGATGAGAGGATAGGAGAAGCAAAAGTATGCAGGGAATAACCTCTCCATATCTGGGCCATGAAAGGAACCTATAGGGGGAACTTGTGTTGTGTTCTTGAGTCTTCATGTGTCTGTGAGAACACGTGGGTCTACTCCTTGCATCAAAAGAGAGCAGGTTTCTGATCTGAGTACATCTGAGTATGAACAGACAGGTCTCTTTATCTGCAGAAACAGGAGCTGAAATATCATGCAGGCCCTATCCATATTTTTTTTTTCTATAAAAACAGGCTTTTCTATGTGTTCTGGCCTTTCTGCACAAAATACCCCAGAAATCTTTTTTAAATTCTTGCAAGAATCTGGATTGTGTCTGGTGCATATATGGTTGATATGCTGTTTACCAGGTCAAATACAGTACTAAGCCAGCATTTGTACAGATACACCTAATGTTGCATACACATTAAATAAGTTATCCGATGAAATATTTTGACTATTTGGCTAGAATTATGACCAAATCTGTGGCGTACCATCACTCTTTGTCACTGAAGTATGTGTGTGGCATTCAAAATATGGCATAATCATATCAGAAAAATATTTTCACTCTATATTCCGATAGTGTCAAAGTGTTCCCAATCCAGAGATTAGATGTGCTCCAGATTTGATATCTGACCTCCTGCCTTGACTGCAAGCAAGTCAGAAGCGTTTTTCACTCGTATGTCTCATGCATTAGAAATGCTCTAATTTTAATCATTGCAGCTGTCAGCACCAGCTCCGTGGTGCGTCTGAAGGGTGTAACACAGGCTGAAGACTTAATTTAGACTTAAAAACCTATTTTTAAGTCAGATCAGCTCACTCTGCTCAGTTTTATTCCCACAGACTCTTCACTTAACCCTGCAGCTGGTAAACAAGACGTGAACTTCTTTAACTTTTTCTGCACTGTTTTTGTGGGCAAATTGTACATTTACTGCCACTAGACAACTTCACTGCTAAACTTTAATCCCTTTGCTCAGATCAGCAAGACCTGTCTGTCCTGAACACAGCCACAAGTATTCTCTTTTTTTCTCTTTCTTTCCCTGTTTTCATCCACAACCACTGCACGTACACACACCGCCATGTTTATGCCACAATCATTAGCATATTGATGGAAAACTGCAAAGAAGGTTTGGTTCATTTGCTTGTGACACTTTGAAATGCACAGACAATACGGATACTATATAGACAGATGCTTCTATGTGGCACAAACAACAACCCAATAAAAACAGCAGACACACGTTTTTTTTAATAATTCAGTTTTATTGCAACTTAGATCTCATTTTCATAGTTTTGGCCACCATTTATCATAATTTTATATATTTATCAGTTATAGTACTATTCTACTCATAAATTTAATTTTCCACCATCTCTAAACATGGAAACATCACTAAAAATACACAGCCACTCATTAAAACCACTGACAACTAAAATGAATAACATTGATCATCATCTTACAATGGCACCTGTGAGGGGAGGTAAATCAGCTCTTGAAGCTAGCCTGTCTGGTCCAATCTCACAGAAGAGCTACTGTAAACTGCTGAACAAGTCAATGCTAGTTATGATATAAAAGTGTCATACCACAGACCAGTCAGAGTGCCCATCCTGACCCCTGTCCACCGCCAGAAGCACCTACAATGGGCATGGGACCGTTAGAACTGCACCATGGAGTGATGGAAGAAGAAAATCTACTCACTTCTTCTTTGAGTCCAAGTGAACTTTCTTGTCAAGTTTGAAAATATTCCCTCAAAGCATTCTTGAGAGAAAGTGTTAACAAGAGCGGGACGTACATGAGGTCACATTGAAGTCGACCTTCGATGACCAAAATTTAATCAGTTCATCTTTGTGGCAGTGAACATTTGTGTTAATTTTGAGAAAATAAAAGAATGGGATGACCTGAAACATAACATAATTCTGAGTCACAGGTTCTTCAGCAAACAGTCATGAATGTACACCAAAAAAATTTGGCTCGGTCCAATAGTGTTTGAGATCAGTTGCGGACAAGCTGTTGGTCCAGTGATCACGCACATGCTCACTCACTCACACATGCACACACTGAAGCAATTACATGATCCCCTCCCGGCTTACACCTGGCAGGAATAATTAAATTTTTAATTTGGTATTCAGCATGAAGCACTATATACTGCTGTACTCTACCCTATAAATAAAATAATGTGAATGGCACATAATTAATGTGTCATTCACATTATCAGCTGATCTATGAATCAGCGGGAGCAGGAGACAGCTACCTGCTGGAGTCATTTGTTTGTGGTTGACACTAAAGTGAGTAGTTTGATGGAAAACATGAACATTCACTTAATAAGTGCATTTGTTAAGTATGAAAACACTGATCAGAAGCAATGAAGACTTCAAACGTAATGTTAGGAGATCAAACGGAGCATCACTGGCAAGTTGTTGCTTTGATCAGTCAGCTCATTCTGACATTTATTCCCATATGATGTGAACACAGACTTACTGAGACGCTATTGGACAGGAACTTGTGTTAAGATGCTTTTAATGTGTTCATCATTTTGCACAGACAACACAACCTCCTTGTGATAGCCTGTTACCGATAACCTTTCCATTTATTGCTTTTGCTCAATAGAATACTTGTTAAATTTGAGATTAAGTTCTGCAAGACGATCCCTAATTGCTGTTTCCAAGAGTTGCTATTGTATTGATCCACATCTAATGAATGAAAATACGCTTGTTTCTGAGATTGCTCTTGGGAGAATCTATGAACAAAAGCAATCTGAGAGACAAAGACCTATAAGATGTATTTGCCCATGAGGCACAAGATATACCGAGCATTCAGAAATAAGAACCAACCTACACGTGTTTGGACTCATTGTGTGATAGTTTATTTTAACTCCTCTTAATAACATGATTAAGTATTGATTGACTGCCAAGGCGTATCACATCTGAGAGAGAGAATCACGTTTTTTTGCCTTAAAGGAACAGTGTGCACCAATCAAAAAATACATATTTTTCTCTGTAGTGCTATTTATCTATCTAGATAGTTTTTATGTGAGTTGCAGAGTTTTGGAGAAATAGTTTTGGAGCTGTGGCGATGCCATTGTCCTCTCAAATATAATGGAACTAGATGCACTTGGCTTGTGGTGCTCAAAGCACCAAAAATACATTTGAAAACTCAGCTCAATTCTTTCCAGAAATCATGATCCGGTTACTCAAGATAATCCACAGACCTTGTGAGTAATTTCATATAGGAACTTTTCTTCTGACAGCAGAGAGACAGGTCACGGCAGAGAGACTGTGAGATGAGAGTGTGAGACATCGTGAGAAAATGGTTGAGATCCAACATGGTGGTGCCCTGCTGCTAGAATCAATACAAACAAAGTACTTCTCAAACTCCTGAAATAACGATCAAACAAACTGAACTCTCACATTTGCTGGATTGTACTTCACAACTCTGGAAGACTTGGAAAACTTCATTGACAACTGCTTTTACAGGCTGTGCATCATGAGCCCTCGACAGGGCAGTCGAGTCGAGACTGGTCCACAGAAACAGATGATGGAGCCACCACGATCGAGGTCGAATCAATAAACAATAAACTGACAATTATGGAACTACATCATCCCGAAAATAAAGACCTTTAATCCAGTCTCAAGTACAGTCAGCCACAGATCAAAACACTACAAACTGAAAACAAGGAACTAAACTCACAGTAAACACACTCCCTGGTCCACACATTTCCTCCGAAAACATGAAAGAAACCATCCTCGACATTCAGTGCCACATGTGCGACAATCTAATAACCACAAGAACGACTGAACAAACATGAAAACCCAGAAATTGCAGTGAAGAAATTCGTGCACTCAGCCCTAAAACCAACACAAGATGCCATAAACAGCATCACCTTCCACCAAGTACAACGCATCAGCGCAAAAAACAACACCGGCACAGCCCGACCCACCGTAACCAAATTTGAACATTGCAAACAAAAATAGTTTGTAAAAAGCAGAGGAATGGAGCTGAAAGGAACAACCTACAGCATGGACGATCAGTTCCCCAAGGGGATTCAGGACAGGAGAAAAAAAGGTCTAACAATCATGAAACAATACTGTGAAAAGGGAAGAAGAGTGCATATTTGTTTTGGTTCAACTGTTTTTTTTGCATACTGTGAACTTATTCAGGTTTACAGTGTGTTTCCAGGCATTCAACTATGGAGACTTCCAATCCATCCATCTATCCATTGTCCATAACTGCTTATCCTTGATGGGTTGTGGAGGGGCTGGAGCCTGGGCAAGAGGCACAGCACACCCTGGACAAGTTGCCAGTTCATCTCAGGACTAACAGACAAAGACAAACAACCACTCACGCTCACTTTCACACCTACGGGCAATTTAGAGTTACCAATTGCGCTGCATGTCTTTGGACTGTGGGAGGAAGTTTGAGAACCCAGAGAGAACCCACAAGGAACCATACAAACTCCACACAGAAAGGTCCTGCCCCTGCCACAAACTCCCCAGCCCCAGCTGGCTGGGGATTTGAACTCAGAGCCTTCTTGTTGCAAGGCGACAGTGCTAACCACTGTACCACCATGCTGCCCTGAATATTTTGTGACTTGGACTGAGAAAACAAGACATTTAAAGACATCACCATGGACTTTGAAAACAGGCATGGATATTTTTCAGTAATTTTCACTATTTCCTTACATTTAATAGACGTTGCATCCCTAGCTTAAACATGACAATGACTTTAGTCTTTGTTGTTATTTGATAACCTCTAAAAAATAAAAGAATTTGCATGAGGGGTGAGTAAAAAATGGTTTCCAGCAAGTAGATTTCTGAACATGTCGAACTGTGCAAGTGGACAAAAAACATTAACGTGGAACCCTGTTTATGAATAATTCTTACTTGTAGCCAACAAATACTGACAGCCCGGGCCACTGCTTGCATTATACATACAAAGCCCATGGCTTCAGAATACACTGAACAGAAAACACTACCAGGACTGGAAAAAAAAACTTGCAGTGAACCAAATCGGTGCAGTGATTACACCTTCTAGCAAAGCAAATTCATTGAATATTTATGCATTTTGGAGACAGGATTGCAAAAAGATGGCACCATATTGGTCAACATATTTCTTGACATATTTCCTCTTTATTTTTTTCTCTGCTGCATATATATTTTCATGACAGCTCTGCTTTTGGATGGCACAGACCAGACGGAGGGAAGGAATTTCACACTCTGCTGCCGGCCAAAAGTCCAGCCAGACTCTGTGGCAGGTTAACAGGAGATTTTTATACTGCTCTCATCAGCTCTTTATCTCCTACATCTCTGTATCTGTTTCTTTCTTGTGTCTGTGCTCATTCTGTTTGTTTCTTTTATTATTATCGCAGGACTCCAGTGCAATTGTGTTGTTATTTTCAAGTGGACCCTCAGAAGAGTAGCTGTCACCTTGGCTGTTCCTCCTCAAGGATCTCTTCCTCTCTCATTCCTTCCTTTTATAATGTGTGTGAAAACTGGTGGAAAAAAGTTTTGGCAAGTGATTTTTTTTCCTTTTTTTTTTTCAAGATAATTTTTCCAAGCATTTATTGCTATGTTACTTATTTCGGCCTCAAGAGGCTGAAATTCATCACTACGCTACAAAATGTAACATTTCCGCATTAATATGTCCGGACATTGCTATATATTTGGTTGAGTTGTGTACTTACGTTATCCAAAATGTTTCCAACAATGTTCAAGCCCAGAGGATTCCATAAATTATTCGATACCCATAACCATGCCATGCTGCTAATGGCTATAACTTGTGTGACAACACGGGATGTCAGATTAAAATGCGAGGGCAACACATCTAACTAAACACAAAATTCAATAAAATGAAAACCTACAGAGTGCACCGTTTTCATAGCTTGAAAGCTAAATCCCCACAGCAGCCGCAGCTAATGTTAGCACACCTGCAGCCAGTGTCTAAACTGTGTAACTTGACCCACCATGGACAAAACTTTAAGTGAGGCATCAGCAACTTTATCGACATCTCGAGGTGATTAATTAACTTGTTGGAAAAGTTGTTGTTAGAGATAAGCCGGCTCCTTTCACTATGTAGGTTAGCTTAGCTATTTTACTAATGTTGGCCAGCACGTAGCCACTGGTGCCATCTGAAACTCCTTACCAATTTAGTACGCTGCAACAATGTGTGAGATTTATTAGCATGTGCGAAAGTAGTGCGAGAGTATGAAACCAATATTCACAAATTGCAGACTATTAATGGGGAAATTTTACAGTAAGCCCGCATAGCAGTGATAGTGATGACAGGCTGGCTAGGGGGAGTAAGGATGGGGGGGGAGTAAGGATGGTTTGAGAGAGGAAAGGGAAAGATTTCATTTTGTGTGGTGTGTAAAATACTCATAATAAGCAGAAAATCTTCAAAATAAATCATGTTCGAATTGAGAAGTTTGCATTTACTTTATGCAATAGATATTATCATTTTTGTTATTACAGAGAGAGTAGAGTACCAAAAAAGTTCCCGTTAGGTAGTGATACCAAATTCCAGATGCCAGTATTCAAATGTTCAAATGTTAACAGTAACTCTGGCTACTTGTGGCCAAAATGAATATTACAGCTTGCAAAAAAAAAAAAAAAAAAAATCAGTTACAAAAACTGGCGTAGGGATGTAACAATTTTTTTTATACATTTAAAATATCAAGAAAAAAAAAACTTTTTTTCTTTTTTTAATTTTAAAAAAAGACTGTTACTGACTGCTGAATTGTCTTTGTTTTGCCATTGTACGTACATAATTCAAACATTCATTGCCAAAGACAATTCATTTTTTCATTTCATTCATTTTTTTTGCACATGCTTACTTCATGGCTGACTAAATGTACTTTATTTTATTAAAGAAGGAAAGCTCATTTCAATTAAAAGGAAATTTTGCACGAGCAAAAAATATCAGACAATTTTTTAAGTTGTCATTTTTTTGTTTGTTTGTTTTTTCAATTTTGCAGTAAATATTGAACCACAGAGTTTTTATTGCGATATTATGATACCTTGAGTTTTTGGTATTGTTACATCCCTAATCACCAGAATTTCTTTCATTCATTTGCCTCTGGGGGCTTCTGTACAGTCCCCCACCTCAACATATCTGCATTTTCCCTCTCAGCTCTCCACGACAACATTGTGCAAACTCACCAACACCTCCAATGAAACCAAAATAGAAATGCTTGTCAACATCTAAAACTCATGCTTGGGAAATCCCACATGGAACAATTAGGTTTGTGTGTTTTGTTTTTTTTCTTCCGTTCTCTAATCCTCTTGCTCTCCTCATAAGAAGAATGTCAAATGCTATTTCTCCTGTGGGTGGTCTTAAAAAAAAAACAAAAAAAACAAAAAAACAAAAACAAATAAAAAACCCTCCCACACATTCAATCAGCCACTGCCATTTCTTGTTATATGATAGCCAACAGTTATTTGAATGCAGCCCTCCTGTCAAATGCCACTCAGATATCATTATCTGCAGCAAGGTGAGTCACCTCCAGTCGTCTCGTGTCCTGCTGACAATACTGCGAGGGATCCATAACTCCCTGGTGGATCACTGGATCTATACTGAGTGTCAGGGGCAACCTATCAAACTGTGTGTCTGTCACATTCCTCTCCTGTAATTGATGTTCACGGTTAAACTTATGCAGGAGAGATTCTCGTACTCTATAATCCTCTTATCTCCTCAACGGAGGGACGCGTACGTTGGCTCGCCAAACCCCCACGGGAGGAATGTTGGTCGCGTCCAATTATGCCGTTTGCACTCTCCGTTTCACCGACTTTGCGCTTCTCCACCTCATTTCACTGCCTTCCACCTCCACGCTCGCTTCCCAAGTCACATCAATATCACAGCGACGCTCTCTCATCGTAATATCAAACAGTCCGGTGGGAACATTTCTGCTCATCCTCAGGCTGCAGAACAAAAGGTGCTGCAACAGACACAGCATTTCACTACAGTCTTATGGAGGAATTTCCAACACAGTTACAACATATGCTTTGTTTCTTTACTGTAATATTGTTTAAAATTGCTTAAAACTACTAGGGCCAAGCATAAGGGGGTGAAATGAGGAGTCTTGTTGCATTCTGAGAATAAAATCACACTGTCGAGCATAAAGTCAGAATGTCAAGAATAAATTCAAACTTTAAGTATTTGTGCCAGGGAATAAGAAAAAAATTATCATTATTTTTTTCATTTTGACAATAAAGTTGAAATGTTGAAAATAAAGTTGAAATACCATTTCAACTTCATTCTTGAAATGGTATTTCAACTTTATTTTTGACTTTTCAACTTTATTCTCAACATTTCGACTTATTGCAACTTCCAGTTTTCATTTATTACTTTTATGCCTGGTCCTATTACTCTTCTATAATTAAAAGATCAGCTTGCACATCATGTTCTCTCATAGCTGTGCTTATGAATATGAATTTCACCTGCAAACTAGCACTATACGAATGACATTTGAAAGGATAATTCCAGAATAGTCTGCATATGGAAAAGTAGGGTGGATGGATGAGCCAAACAAATGCTTGACTTTGATCCAGGGTCCCTTGTGACACCAAGAGTCAACTTCTTAAGAGTTAACTTCTTTGTTAGACCTTATATAAGTTGTGCTCCATACCCAATGTATGTTATATTATGTTACATACAAGAACTTGTGTAAGTAAAGAATTTGCTACCAAAAGTTATTCCTAAACCAACCAAGCAGTTTGTGCGCCTTTATTTTGAAAATCTACCAGGAGATTGCATAATTATTACCTAACTTGATTGCGAGACCTGCACTACAAAAAAAAAAAAAAAAAATAAAAAAATAATGTAAAGGAATAAAGGACTGAGAGCATGTTGGACATCTCTAACAATAAAAAAAAGCAAGCCTTCAATCTCCAGGTCCCATAATATCATGGTAAATAGGTGGTAATTACCAAGTAATATATTTGAAATTTCATAGAAATTACCCACAAATTACCCCCAGATTTCATGACAGTATGTGATAATTCGCTGGTGTTGTTTTCATGCAAGTGGGTCTGTAATTAACATTTGTTTATTTAGAAATAGAAGAATATAATTATTAAATAATGTTGGAGTAATTTTCAAGACATTTGGATAATTTTGAAGAAATTTCAGTGATGCTACCTGCTAATTATCACATATTTATCATGAAATTTGGAGTAAATTTCCACTGAGTTTAAAGAAAGTTCAAATGTAAAATGGTAGTTACTACCTGCTTGCAAATGATCACATACTCACCATGAAATCTGGGGGTAATTTGTAGGTAAATTCAAAGAAACTTCAAATATGTTACTTAATTAATTACCACCTATTTAGCATGAAATTATGGGACCTGGATATTGAAGCTTTAACACTGACACTTTTCTTCCTATTTGTTTGATCAGGATCAGTATTTGAATGACTTGATTGCCCATCTTGAGAGGCGTCTCATTGAGACTTAAATGCTGGCTGCTTTAGGGATACTGGGTCCACAGGCAGCTACACTCCCACACAAAATTGTACATACACACCTGAGGACACTGGTGGGGAAGTTTTGTTTCCTTGGCTTTGGCATGAACAGAGTTAATCATAAAATGAACCTTTCCAGAACAAGACTCAGTTGGCCTTATTGTCAGAGTTGTCCTCCAAATAGGAGTTTAGGATCCTGTCTCTATAAGCCAGCTGGCTGCCATCAGCCCTGACAGTCCCGGTCAGCAGTGTAAACCGTGAAAGACTTCTCCACCATGAACAGGGTATGAAATACCTCTCATATAGTGCCATTTACTGTGTTAAGCTGTCAGTATTTTAAAGGTTAAAGCTTAACAGGTCATGCATTTGCAGGTCAAGACAAACATCCACGCTGCAGGGGGTTGGGGGGCATCGAACAGCATCTCAGTAAAAAGGCCAGAGGTGTCTGACTTCCTGTAAGCAGGAGGCACTGGAAATGTTCTTCAAGACAACCAGGAAAAAAAAAAAACATGTTGCACACTAGTAAGTGAGGATTTTTTAAAAACAGTATGGTATTTACTGTATTATTTATTTTATTTATTGATTTCTTTTACAATGTTACTAATTTTGCTTTGTTTAGAAATTTATTTTGCACCCTGAAGAGCATACTTGTTTCTGAATTGTATAATTTTTTTTTCTGAATAAAAAGATATTTCAAAAGGTGTTATTTGTTGAAATAAAATAAAACAAGGGAAGACTTGTAAAATATGACTCCTTTAACTGTTTTTCAGGTCCAAATTTTCTGTAATATTGTAATGAATAGGGACGTAATGATCCATCGATTCTGTATCATCAAAGCAGATAAAATCATAGATCCATATAATTTATATAAATACACAATTTGGCCATGATGTCAAATTTGTTTAGTTTGCCAT
This sequence comes from Lutjanus argentimaculatus, assembly GCA_034769285.1. NCBI lineage: Eukaryota > Metazoa > Chordata > Actinopteri > Lutjaniformes > Lutjanidae > Lutjanus > Lutjanus argentimaculatus. The sequence continues at coordinate 1,936,410 of JAWZSL010000061.1, forward strand.
TCCCCTCCCATAGTAATCATGATTCAAGTCTTATAGTCTTATGAAGAGTGTGAACAGTAAAACAAATGCTCATGCAGCACACTCGAGGTGAATGCCCCCCCCTTCATGTGAGGTTTTTCTCGAAGCCTTTGACATGGACGAGACTCTCTGATCAGCAGGGGAGACCTGGGCTTTATTTTCTACCCAGTAATCACCTCCCACTGGTGTCATTACAGGAGGCACAGAGAAACGCACCTCGCTATTTTCTATCTGCTCTGCTTCTCGCTCTGATTGGCCCGCCTGTCTATCCATCTATCTATCCACTGCGCCCTCATTCTCCCTCACCATCTTGTTCTCTCCACATCAGTACACCCAGGTCCTGTTTGCTTCCGTCCATCATCTTCTCCCACCTTCTGCCTGCCCTCCTCCCTCCTCCTCCATCCTCCTTCCTTGCTTTACATTCTTTCTTCCCTTCCAGTTTAACGCTCTTATCTGCCTCCCAAAAATGCTGACAGACATGTTTCCTAAATGGCTTTTCCCTGTGAAAAATCCCACCGGCCGGCCAATCGCTCTGAGTAACTAAAAGGTCAGAAATCCCTTGCTGGTAGCTTGATGACATATTTTTGATAACACATCTAGCACAGAAGCAGCTCCCTGTAAAATCCATGGGAGTACATGACACCAGAGCATGTAGTGAAATTCCATGTAGCCAAAGTGGAGATAAAGATTGTTTATCCATCTAACAAAATGTCTCACTCAGTCCTTCTCAGGGGTCCCTGAGGCCCCACAGAAGACTAACTGGGGCCTCTTTCCAACTGCAGGCTTCACGTGTCTCACTATGTAAACTTGCTTGGATTACAACAGTGTTTTCTAAAAGCAGTACCTCCTCTAACAACAGTATGAAAAGAGATGCACAAGGCCACATGGTACATGGTTGTTGTCTTTCCCAAAGATGGAAGGATTTCATTAGACAGATATTATGTAATGTGACAACAGTATTGTTTTTCCTTAGCTCTATTTATGTGGGTCAAGGTTTACATAAGAACTGTGTACTGTAATTATTATGAAAGGACATTTGTAAGTAATTCATGAGCCATAAAAAGCCCAAAATAAACCCATTTGAGCATTTTTACTGGAATGGTAGGCAATAGGGATGGAGATGTCTGCTAATTAGCAAATGTTAACATGCAAAGCTATGACAGTGAAACAAACCGTAATAGCTGCTCAATTGTCATGGCTAATTTGTTAACATTCAGTAATTCCCCAATTGATAAATTCTCTCCACTACGACTCCTAGTTGCAAGTTTCCAGCAGTGTAGGCACACGAGTTAGACATAATTTTGCATTGCGCAGAAAAACATGCCAGCACTGATAAAATGAAGGATGGACTGCACAATTTGGAACAGGTTCTCTGAATGTATCTGAAAATTTGTGCCTGTTCACCAGATGTTGTGCAAGTAGGCCTAACTTGCAATCAGTGTTGTTTCCACAGTGGCACTGTGCAGGCCAGTTGAATTCCTCCACACCAAATTCATCTAACCATGTCTTTATATATCCTGCTTTGTGCACAGGAGCACAGTAATGCTGCAGCAGCAAAGGGCCTTCAAAAAGTGCTACATACTACTGCCACAAAGTTGGAAGGGCCGAACTGGATTAAATGTCTTCTTAACCTACAGCATAAAGAAGACCTGTGCTTCAGCATTTGTTGGCCCCACTCTGAGTTTGCATGGTCTACCACTTTGTGGCTGAGCTGTTGTTGCTCCTAGGTGCTTCCACTTCAAAATAATAGGACATACAGTTGACCAGGGAAGGTCTAGCAGGGTAGAAATTTCACAAGGTGGCATTTTATCACAGTGCTATGTTTAAAGTTTTACAGTGTGCCATTTGGCCTGGCTCAAAATACCCCTGTCCTGCCCAGGATAGACACAAAACTTACTGAAGGGATTACTTATCTCATCTGGCCTGGGAACGCCTCAGGATCCCCCAGGAAGAGCTGGGAAGCATTGCTGGGTAGAATGGCATCTGGAATACCCTGCTTAGCCTGCTGCTGCTGAGCCCCGACCCAAATAAGAGGAAGAAAGTGGCTGAATGGATGAATATTGAACCTATCTTTCCTCACCATACCAAAGTGCTCTTGCAGGCTGAATCTAACCAAATCGGGGGGGAGAGCAGCATAAATTTTTTCTTAAGCATTTTAGGCAAACTTGAAAGTAATTTCTGGGTTGAACTGTGCTTTGAAGAGTCGCAACCTTTTAGTGGTCCATGGGTGCACAGTCGACTTAATTCGTAGAAGGAAATTTGCTTGTCCCCCTGTGAATCAAGGCCTCTGGCAGATGACCCACCAATGACCCTAAAGAAATGAAGACAAGCGTTCTGGCAGGGCGATCTAATGGATGCAAAATCACTGCATAGACCATTTTAGAGATGCAACATCACCATTTTCACCGTTCTTCCATGTTAGATCGAGAAGTCTTTGTGTAGAGGCCAACTAGTAGTTTTGTTGATGCTTGCAATTCGGTAAAAGGTTCATGCAACAACAGCGACCTTCCAAAGTTGTTTTGCTCCTGTTTTTTCCTCGTGGCTCCTCCTCTGTGGATAACCTCCAGATAGAGTTAATTACTTGAGTGTTGCTCCAGGAAAAAATAGTCAAAGATAAGGGCTGGAAAGTGCTGACACAGGCTGATATGGTTAATAGTTAGCTTTGAGACCAAAATCCTCCCTGCCTCATTATCATTCCTTTCCAGTTTTCCCTCAAAAGCCCTGGTTTTATGAGAGCATTACCTAAATTAAATATTAGTTCGTACCAGATGAAGAGGCAGAGGAGATGAGATGTGTGTGTGAGACCGGGGAGCAGCTGGGGCCGAAGTGATGCTGAGTTCAACTGTTGAGTCAGTAACTCTGGGACATTTGAGGCGATACAGTTCAGATTCTGTCCTACACTGGTAATAATTATCACTCGACACTCGTCATCCATCTCAGTGACTGGAGAAAACTTGTGTTGGTATTTCTCATTAACAAGATTTATCTGATGTCCTGACTAAGAATATCTAACTGCATCTAATAACTCAAATGTAATTCAATCTGTGTCAAATCATTTTCAGGATGTTGTGATGCATCTGTGGCGCTGTGGTGAAATAATCAGGTTTGGACAACTGAAAAACACATGAATCATCCGCTATTCTCATTACTGAAGGCCGCCTCACTGAATGGGGCCCGACTCTGCTCTCCGCTGAACAGTCAGAGTGTCCCAGCCTGCTGGGAAGAGCCGTGGTCCCACCTCATTTGGTCTTCGTTCTAGCAACAGTGAAGCTTTTAGTGTCGCTGAATGCTGCAACATACTTGTGTCTTCTCCTGAAGATTGCATAAACAGATTCACTTAAATACCACAAAGAATTGTCCTAAACAACTGGGCAAGAGGTGGGGTACACACTGCATAGGTCGTTTGTTCATCACACACAGACAAACAACCATTCCCACCTATGGACAATTTAACATCACCAGGTAACTGCATGTCTGCATTTTTGTGATGCAAAAAATGCTTTGCATTGACTTTTCATGTGACCACACTATGTCTGTTCCGATGAAAGAATTCTTTTTTGTTTGTTTGTTCTTGCAAATTATTTTATTTATGATAAATTAAGTACATTTGGACAGAAAGGCTGTGTGTAATATTATCTGTGGATTTTGCCTCACTGCCCACCAGACAACTTTATGGTCTGAGCAAGCTAGCAGTTGAGTGGGTGTTGCAGACTCCTGCACTTTTACCATTTCTTTTTGACGTATAGCTATATTGTTACCAGCAGGGCATGTCTATCGAATAAATTTACATATGGCAGCAACACACACACACACACCAGCAACAAGGCTGGCCTCTGCGCAACAACAAAGCTAACACAGTTCGCTCTGCAGAATAAACTTCTAAAAAAGGCAACATTAAAAAAAAAAAAAAAAAAAAAAACAGCGACCAGCAACCAACCCACAACTCTCATAATTTAGCCCCACATCACCCCAGCCAGTGGTAGTAGCCACATTAGCTACTTAACCTGCAAACACTGAGTTCAATAGGAAATAAGCACTAAAACATGGCAATAAAGACAGCTTCCAAGTTTGAAGACAGGTCAGCCGGTATCGATCCATCCTTGATTTTGAACCATCACTGGCCCTTTATTGCGTGTCAAATTTTTTGAAGCATTGGTTCATTCATTTAACACAAGTGAAAAAAAGAGGCTTAGCCTCATGGAAAAAAAAAGAAAAACATGAACATAGTGGTTGTTGCGGGTGCGTGCCATCCCCTGTGGTTGGCATAGCATGGCATTTCAAAACTGTGGTTATTTGACAGCCCTAGAACACACCAATACATGAACAACAAACATAAAACTAACGCAGGCTGATATAGGAGGTTAGTGTTGGGTGGCTGCTGTGCACATGAGCTGTGGCTGAACTGATACTAGCTGAGCATATAGTTTTTATGGTATAGTTATCATACTTACATGTAGTTATAAAAAAAGACCAGTAGAAGATCGGTAATAATGGTGAGAGTTTCTAAAAAGACAATATCTATTGATAAGAAAAAGTATAAACCCATGACCCACAAGCACATGACAAATAAATATACCAAAGAGTTCATTTAAATTGTGCCAAACAGTCAAACTTACTTGTCAAAAATGGAAAAAGGGATATTATATAATAAATTTAATAATATTGTACTTGCATACTGTTACCTTAGTAAAGTTCATAATGCAGAACTTTTACTTATCATATATTCACAGTGGGGTTGGTATTAGTACTTTTGCTTAAGCAAAGGACCGAAATACCTTCCACCTCTGGTTAGCACACCCACATTCTAACTGCACCTGTGTGTTACCAGCCTAACCTGTGTGTGACAGAGTCTAGTGGGTTTCTTGTTCCCAGTGTGTGAGGGGGTGGTAAGTAATTTTAGCCAGCCATAAAGTGAGTAGATAAGCTCAGGTTGTGGTATAATATTTACTGAAAGGCTGTGTGTAGTGCAGCAAATGCTAGTTAGCAGCTATGAAGCAGACTGAAGACAATTCAAATAGCCTAAAACCAGAGGTCCCCCAAATAGGTTTCGGATTTGTAGAGCTGGAAGCCGTGGAAATACCTTGAGATGTTTTTCGACTTGTAGCTTTGTGTAGAAAGGAGCCAGTTGAGGTGATTTGGGCATTTCGTAAGGATGCCACCTGGTCGCCTCCCTAGGGAGGTGTTCCAGGCACGTCCACTGGAAGGAGGCCATGGTGCAGACCAAGGACAAGGTGGAGGGATTATATCTCTGCCCTGGCCTTGGAGCACCTTGGGGTCCCCCAGTCAGAGCTGGTTAATGTAGCCAGGGAAAAGGGATGTCTGGGGTCCCCTGCTGGAACTGTTACCTCTGCAACCTGATTTTGGATAAGTGGTTGAAGATAGACGGATGGATGGATTGTAGCTGCTACCTAGCTAGCTTTGAGCTCAGTGGAGGGGACAGCTCTACAGTCAGGTAATTGTGACTGAAGCAGTGGCTGCAATAAATTTAACATTAGATACCAGAAACACTGGCCAATTTTAGGTGGCTGGAGGAACACTGGAAGCCAAAAACAAGACAGTTGCTTATTGTTACATTGCACAGTGCATTTGGAATCAGAGCTGCCACACTTTCAGAACCACGAGAAAATGACTAAAGACATCACATTAATTTTTCATTTGCCCAATCAAACAACTGCCTGAACACAGAGTTTATTTGCCCTGGACAAGTAGGCAAGCATTAATGTTGAGCCCTGGGTGTGAAAGAGCAGTAATATCAGAATTAGGTAATATTTTTATTTGGCAAGTATAACAACTTAGTTAAGTTTTTAAAAACTTGTGCACAGGACAGCAGTCAGTGTACTGTTTATGTGTTTGTGTCCCTCCTCCAATTTACCAAAGTTAGGTTTTGTGGTTGCAGGAGTTTAGATGACCCATGTGTCTTAGTTTGAAGTCCAAAACTTTGCTGCTGTCAGCCTTTTAAAAGAGGCAGACTCTTATTCTTAAGCTCACTATCCACCTCCCTCTCTCTCATTAGCAGCTCTCCCCTGGTGCCTGCAGAAGCTCATTATTGGTGCTCAGAGTATTGATTATGGAATTGGTTCAGCAGCACATCCCCAGCACAGATCCCATGGCCTGCATTGTTTGGCTCGGTCCTCCGTGTTCCAGCCACCTGGCAGGCGGACAGGAGCTGTGGCCAAAATTATGGACACAAGTCATTTGAACGGCAGGCAGAGTGGGCGAAAAGTCAGAGTGAAAAAGCTTCTGGCTCGGCTCCTGACTTCTTTTTCCTCATTACGGAGTTTGTAGACGGCTTACAGGGATTTATGTATATGGATTTGACAAATGCTCTGAAAAGGAAGAACCAGCTACTATAGAAGTTGAGTTACCAAACTTTATCTAAGGTTTGGTTAGATCAACTTACAGTTTTAACAATAGAGAAATTGTCTTGCATTGTATTTTGAAAGATGATCAAGCTGTTTATGCAGCTTTGAGTAAAAATAATATTTAAAGTCCACTCTACAATACAAGTAAGAATGTCATCATTGCTTGTTGACAGGCATTTTGTACCTTATGCATCAGATAGCAAAAAAAAGCCAAATGTAGATGCATCTAAGACGCATTCAAGACATATCTTGAAATCTGATGGCTTAATCCTCTTGAGGTTGTTTGAAACATTCCAGACATATACTGAACAGTCGTAAATGCATCCATCTCTACTACAACAATCTTGGTTACCAATACAAGGTGTTTTGCAGGTCTGATGTTTTGTTGACCTATTTATCCACCCAGACCTACACCATACAGTAGTGATGGCAGTCAGACATCAATGCTCTGATACGTGCGTCAAACTTGAAACCACATTTCCATTGAACCACTGCTCCGATGCTTGCTTTGGTGCAGACAAAATTACGTGACCTATGACATCCAAAGCAGCAACTGGTTCATTCCCTTGGGGAATCAGCTGACTGGTTTGCTGTACCACGTACCAATTTTGACAGGCAGAGAAAGGTTTGAATTTTGAAAGGGCTTCCCCGCTATATATGCACCCAAAACAATACACAATGCGTGGGTTTTAGTAGTTGTGCATGTGAAAGAAACCACCTCAGTTGAGAAAATGTTGGTTTCTAAATAAGTCTTTGATTGTTTCCTGGCACACACACTGCCATGTTGCCCAAATACATAAATACACACATTTACATGATACTCTATTTGATTACATAGAGTGAATTATTATTCATAAAGATGATAACTGTTTAGGCCAAATGTTTTAAGACTGACAAGGCGTATAATATAAATGTGTGTTACGTATCACATATCGATTACATTGATCTGTCTAATTAGACTGCACTTATCTTCACTTCCCCATTAGAGGGCATTGGTTTTCACCAAAGCTTTGAGTAATGAACCTATATTCAGGACAACTGGCTGAAGTGGTTCAAAGCTTTGCAAAAGCTTCATTTGCCCATCACTACCATACAGACTTTGTTTCTCTTCAACAACATCACGATTCCTTCTGTGCTTGTGTCATTACTATGACCACTAGAGGGCTTTGTGACTTGAACATAAAAAATGTCATGTTGGAGCAATATCTGAAATGACTGATGGGAAAGGACAGTCTCTAGTAAGTATTTATTGTTGTAGCAAGCTTTCTTCTGGTAGTTGTGGTAGTTATCGAACAGCTCCAGGGGCATTAGGTCCACCGTCTAGACTGGTTTGGGTCAAATGCTGATTTGCATGTACAAAACCAAGACAGAAAAAGAGTGCATTCATTGAATGTGGTCATGTTTTTGATGCACAGTGAACTGAACATATCCATTTGACCTATTGGATTAAAAAAAAGTTAACTCTAAACACTGTAATTTTTTTTTTTGCAAATTAACTCCAATTTATAACTTCACTTCTGAATCATCAATCATCTTCATATAAGTTTTGGAAAATAATTCTAATCAAATTTATTTTCATAAATGTCTCTTATAACCCTGCCCATTTCATTGACATCAAAAGCAGTGCCTACCTGAGGTCTGAAAGATTCTGGAGTGATGAACTGACCCCGGCCTCCGTGTTGGAGATGACAGTGTTTAAGAGCTAGAAAAGTTCATGTAAAAGAGGTTAGCCTGTATTTGTCTCCTCTAGCATTAACACTTGTATTTCATACAATTAATTAATTAATTCTTGAACTTACCTGTGAGTCCATAAAAAGCCTCCTTCATGGAGCAGCTGTCTTTGTGGCCAAGGAAAGAACACACTACTATGTTTTTCTTCTTCTTCAGGGTTTATGGCGAATCGCAACCAGATGGAGCATTATCGCCATTTATATTTTTTCCATCAGTCCAGTATCCTTGAGAAAGCTTAAGAAGTCTTTAAGAACATCATTTCCAGTGCTTCTTGTGAGGATTGATTTTAAGTCCATGTTCATAATCCCTTTTTCATATGTTGGACAAATAAAAAAAATACACGGTCAGTTATCTCTGGTCGATGGCAGACATCACAGTTCACAGGTTGATGTTTCCCGATGAGCTGCAAACAAGAATTCAGTCTGGTAGGCTCTAATATTATCCTGCTAATGATGCACCGTCACCACCTCTTCTTCCAACACACTGTTATGGAGCCAACAGTGAACATATATAGTGGCTTGGCCAAACCAAATAACACACAAGGGGAAAACAAAATGGTTGCCAACTACAACTAATACCAGGCAAAAACTAGCTAAAGCCTGATCCCCCCCTCTGACTTGGCAGCACATGGATTGGTCTGATGAGCTGGCTTTAGGATTTAAGAGTACCCACCCCTCAGATACACCTTTTGCACAACCAGGAAGTGAACCGCCCTCAACAACCACAAGTCAAAGACAAAGAAACACATGGTCAGTATAACAGAGCTTGTTTAGCCCCGCAGAGTGAGAATAAAAGCAATTCAACTAGATTTGCATCAAACAAACTGGGTTATGTGAAATGCTTGGGTGTGATTGACTGCAGATGAAATGAACCTGTGCAGGTAAGTGTGAATGGCTGTTAGCATGTGTGGCTCAAACATTTCTCACTCTTTTTAAAGACACCACTCGTATAGAGCAGCAAAATATTCTCTGCATCTCCAACCATGTACAGAATTGTACCAAAGGGGTGTTAAAATGTTTAAAGGGACATTCCATTTTTTCCCTCTCTAATCTGTTGTACAGATTTATCCATTTAGATAGTTTTGGTGTGAGTTGCAGAGTTTTGAAAACATCTGTCTTCTCTCAAATGTAATAGAAATAAATGACACTCGAAGAAAAAGTTTAACAGCAATGTTTGTTTCTCAAGTTTCATGTAGGAACTATTTTCTTTCTGCAGTAGTAATTATAGAGGGTTACTTTCAAAATGTATACGAAAACAGTTATTACTTAAATGTTACAAAATATAGTCGGTAATCCAAGTATCACAATATCAAAGTAATGTAACTTGATTACTTTCTGTTACTTTTGGATTACCTCAATACAAAATATGGTGAAATTTAGCCTAATATAGTGTTTTTAAGGCAGCAACTAATGATTGTCTTCATCATTGATAAATTGTTTGATTATATTTTCAATTAATAAATTAGTTGTTCGGTCCATGAATTGTCAGAAAATGGTGGGAAATGTTGACCAAAGCTCAGAATGATGTACTCAAATGTCTGATTATGTACACAACTCAAAAAATATTAAATGTACTGTCAGAAAGTGGATGCAGTTTAATTTAATAGTTGATTAACAGTCGATTAATTGCTGTTGATCTAAGTGTTTTATGTTCATTGTTAGGGTTATTAGTTTGTCTAGCTGTCCCTTCTTTTGTTGTGCCCAATCTATTGATTGATTGTGCACAACAAAGGAACAGCTGGAGAACTGCAACCATTAATCTGTTACCAATCAACTATTAAATTAATCTGCATCTAGCTTGATACTCACTTAATCGTTTTGAGTCAAAACTCTGATTTCAGCTTTGTAAATGTGAATATTTTCTGGTTTCTTTACTCTGACAGTAAACTGAATATTTTTGAGTTGTAGATATTTGGACTTCGGGAAAAAACTGATCAACATTTTTCACCATTTTCTGACATTTTATGTCCAAATAACTAAATGACTAATGGAGAAAATGGCCAACAAATTAACTGATAATGAAAATAATCATTAAAGGAAAGACTTGAAAAATAGAAAAATAGGCCTAACGTGGAGCACACAGTAGAACGTTTCAAGTGATAAGATTCTGACGTGATTAATTAATTGAAGAAGAAGGGAAAGAATAATAAAGAATAATCAGAGCAAAAACAATAGGGATCCGCAGCAAGCGACGCTGCTTGGACCCCTAAATATATTTCTAAAAGCATTTTAAGCTAGAAAATATGCAATGCTGTAACAGAATCTTGATTTATATTTGATCAGCACTGTCCGGTTTGACAGTTTGATCTGATTTTCATGAGCCCTGGTTGTTGCAATGGATGGACTCACTGAGAATGACCAGACAATCACATGGCAGCCCGGCCCTAAACCCTTTATTGTCTATTTTGAGCTCAATGGGACCATAATTCACTAAATGAACAGCATGCTTGAAGAGGACTTGAAACTAGTGATTGGGACCATGAACTGGTCAGGAAATTGTTTACTGAAATAATAAATCAAGTGAGAATCAGGGTCATTTTCTCATAAAGCTTCATACAGTCTGACTTCTTTTTGTACTTTTTGGCCACTAGAAAAAATGCAGGTTTAAAGCCCTTAAGATTTCAAACCCAGAAGCTCTGTTCTCTTAATTAATATCGGCTCATCTTCTGCCACAGGCTAACCCTCTACACGCTTGTACTGTAGCACACTCTTAGTTGTCTGTAAGTTGGAAGGTATGCACTTGGAGTTTACTAAGACATCTAACCCTTGTTTCTGTGTAGTTTGACTGCACTTATTATAGTGCACTTATTGTAGTTGCTTTTGATACAAGCATCGACCAAATCAGTGTGTTGCAACTTTAAGAGAACTTCCACACAAAGCAGGAGGTGTCACTCCCCATTGTGAGAAAAGGTTCATATGGCAGATTAATTTATTTTTCGAAAGGTTATCTACGTGAATGAGTGGATGAATGAATTTTCCAAAACTGTTTTAGAACTATAACTCGGTTTGAGAATATTATGAAGCTAATTGGCAGCTGACTCCCAGCACTTTGGCTTGCCTGGCTGAATGAAGCGCCGTGAGTTCAGATGCTGGCTGTCAGGTTTGGTTTTCGTACTCCTTCGTCTCTCTGCAGTAACAGTGTGCTTTGGCTGCTGTAGGCACGCTTGTCAGATGTGCAGCACAAAGTCCCATTTTACAGCTTCTTTTTGTTCAGTTAATATTTAATGATTTTGTGTGGGAGGAGAATCGTTCCATTATTTATCTGGAAGCCAAACGCAAAGACAAAAGTCTAGTCTGGTGTCCGGAGGGCACAGCCTCACTTTGTTCAGTTCATTTGTTTTCTAAATCTTTTTTTTTTTTTTTTTTTTTTTTTATCACTGATTGAAATCACAGAGGAGGAATTTTAAAATGAGTTACAGCCTTTTGCTGTATGTCTTTAAATATTCCTAAGCAAGATGTGACATTTAGAAAGAAATGGATTGTCAGTTATTTGTTCCAGTTTCTTTTTTGTTTGGTTTGTTGGTTATTTGCAAGTCACAAGACCCTGATAGATACAATGTCATATTTTCCTGCCATGTCAGAGTAACAGTGGCAAGAATGTTTTTTTTTTGTTTTGTTTTGTTTTTTATCTCTTTAGGCATCTTTTTAGACACCACAACTGGAGCAGTCAGCTGAGATTCATAAATGTTGTCAGATTTCCTAAATGGAAACTGAGGCTAACAAGCTAGTGATAGCCCAGCAGGTTAAGTCCATCAAATTTCTAGGCTAGAACTATCTCAGCTACAGCAAGAGGTTTATAGTGAAGAATATATCATGAAACAGTAGGATGTAGTTAATACAGTTGCATCAAATATACTCATAGATAGCCTGATAATAAGGCTGAATGGTCATTTCATCTCTTGGCCTCACATATTCAGGATCATCTACTTGCTTCTATGTGTGCACAAGTTAGCGTGTGCCTGATCACTGGACCTCCAACTTGTCTGGAGCTAATCTCGAATACAGCTGGACCGATCGGCCTAATTTCTTTGCTGCATATTCATGACTGCATACTGAAGGATCTTTTTTTTACTTATATGCCTAATGTTTTTATGGCCATAGGCATTATGTTTTTAGGTCACCCCATTTTTGTGAACACAGTATCTCAAGAACGCTTTCAGGGAATTTCTACAAACTTGACCCAAATGTTCACTTGATACAAAGATGAAACTGATCAAATTTGGTGGTCAAGGTCACTGTGACCTGTGTCCACATATTCTTATGAACGTGATACCTCAAGAACACCTTGGGGGAATGTCTTCAAACCGACACAAATTACGACTTGGACTCAAGGATGAAATGATTAGATTTTGGCGGCTGGAGGTCAAGGTCACTAAACACTAAACACATTTTTGGTCATAATTCAAGAATTCATACACTAATTTTGCCAAAATTACACACAAATGCCTAATAGGATAACATGAGGTGATGACATATTATATCCAAAAGGTCAAAGGTCAACCTCTGTAAAAATAGTTTAAAAAAAAGTGAAGACAGCATGTTTCTCACTTGAAATTATTTACTGGAATCACACATGTATAGTGAAAATTTCCATTTTGCAAAAAAAAAAAGATTCCTTTTATTTCCTTCAAAGTTACAGGTCAATATAATGGTAAGCACCACATTAAATTCCTTCAAAGTCTTCACTACATTTATTAATTGAGACTGGACAGACATGGATATAAACTGTAACTTGACTGGTTGATGGAGACACAACTGTGAGGCAGTAATTCTGTTTTTTGACTGCTCTATGCAACCATTAACAGCTGACGTCTCACTCTTCATAACTGGCCACTAGGGGCTGCAAGCGATCAACAACTACTTCAGTTTGAAATCTTGTTTCAGCTCAGGAGGATGTATGTGGGGGTCATGTTAATGTTGGTGGAACTTTGCAAACCACTGTTGGTTGCACCTGGCAGTTGCAGTGGCATTGCAGTAGGTGCTTCACCATCTGTCTCCTGGTGGGGATCTGCACTCTACTTTGTGACCTCCTCTAGTTTTGTTTTGATTTGCCCTAACAAAGCAGTGGGGATGTATTTACCCCACCAGTATAATTTTCAGCCGAGACAGAAGCTGCAGTAGCGGTTACTAAGACCGACTTCCAGCCTCCCTAGCTAGATGGCTGACTGCCATGTAATATTGTCAACATGATGAAACTATTCACAAAGTTAGATTAACTTTGGACCATGTAGTCAGTTGACTAATATAAACTCACCACCCAGGAATAGTGACGACATAACCTGAAATGAATCACAACCTAAGCATGTAGATGCACACATGCTCATCAAAGGTGCAATCTAGTACACATAGTACAACACCACTGGTAAACTGCGGCCATTTCACAACAACAACTACGTGATGATGAAGGTCCGTTAAGACAAAGATCTGGTACTGCTGTCGCTGCTGTTCTCCAAAGGTGATAAGTTGTTTTGGGAGTCATTGGCAAATAACACATTCTGTCATTTTAGGTATGAGGACATGCTGAACCTTCAGACAGTGAATGAGGGTAATTCCACAAATACTAAACTTTAATCCTTTAATCCTGTCTACAAAGCTCTGATTCATTGGTTGTGTTTCCAACTGGGAAAACAGCAGCCAGCGAGTACAATACCAGGCCCAGAATCACTGAAGGAAACATGTGGGCAGTGATTTAGAGGTGTGGAACCAGACATCCTGGATTGATAATCTGACACACTTGTGACATGAGAATGCCTCTAAATTACATTCATATACAATGTGTTTGATTGAAAATGGTCCACATTACATGCAAAGAAACATTAAAGTTCAACTAAAAGCTACAGTATATGTATATGGAGAAAAAGAGTTATGGTTTAGTGTCATTAATGTCCCAATAACATAAGTTCATAAGTTGCAGGTTGAATAAAATAATTGTAAACTGCAAAGCCAACCAGAAACTTCCTCTTTAACAGTTTGTCTTTGGAGTTGGACATCTTTGACCTGATGGAAGAACCTGCAGCTCACAGTTCTAAGTGAGCTGAAAGCCAAGCAGTTTAAATCCTAAGATAAGCACTGAGAAGCAGGTAAAGTGAAAGTGAAACTCCTGAGGTGCCCTTGAAGAGTGAGTGGAAATTTTATCAGTCTACTTTTGCCATTCAAAATAGTGTAACATATGGTTTCAGATACCTCAGGGAGGAAAGTAACAGCATGGTGCAGGGCATTGCAGTTTGAGCAAGGGTGCCTCTCGACAGGAAGCACCCTTACTCATTAAAGATCATTAATTCATGTTTTTGCTGTTCCGGTCATTAAAACTGAGCCCCAAGGGAAATGGTTTTCAGAGCATTAATGCAGATGTTAAGCCAACACGAAAGAAACTATTTATGAACAAAACAGAGTGAAGGTCACAAACCACAGAGCCTGAAAATGAGAGGAATGGAAAATAACGTGTCAAAAATATGTGTTGCCTTGTTTATTTTGTCACAGTATTTTAATAAATTATCAACTGTTTATCAATATATATTTATTGTTATCATAAACTGTATCTCTGAAAAAAAAAAAAACATCTTCCCACTTCATCTACTGTTTGCATTTTTGCAGCACCAACCGAGAAAGTCTGGGGAAGGAAATAAAATGAATTTGGGGATGTTAGAAGATTGTTGGATTGCTGTCAAATATGGTGCTCAGTTGCAGTTTAATCATCATAAATAAGGGTCTGTTTTTCAGAGGTGGGACCAAGTCATTGTTTTGCAAGTCACAAGTAGGTCTCAAGCCTTTGCACTCAAGTCCCAAGCTCAAGTTCCAAGTCAAGTCTGACAAGTCCCAAGTCCTACACTTTGAGTTTTTAGTCCTGAACAAGTAGTAATGTAACACTGAGTTTCCAGCCTCATTGATTTACGAAGTTACTTAGCTGTTAAGCTAACATTAGTGAAGCATTAGTTTGCTAACATGCTAATATTAGCCTCTACTTACCGTTCTTTGTACAGTGTTAAAGATGGCTGTTGTTGCATCTTTTTCTGTAAATTTTGACCACCGCTCAACCCAAACAAGTCTTTTAACTGCCACTCAGTAATGTAACGTTAGTTCTTCATGGTACTCTCCAACAACTTGATTGTTGGGGAATTATGTGTCGACTTGCTGAGAATGAATAGCATTAACACTAGCTGCTTCAGGAAAGGAAGGAAAATCAACTGATTTGTCGATTTACACTTTAAATAACAGACTTTTTCATCTTTGAGCTTTGAAGAAGGTATCAAGTATTTTTAAGTTAAAAAGCTCAAGTTCAATTGAAGTCATGAGTCGTTGGTGTCCAAGTCGAGTTGCAAGTCATTTGTTTTTGTCAAATCGAGTCTAAAAAATTTTCATAAAATTTGTGACTCGGGTATGACTTGAGTCCAAGTCGTGCTTTTTTCTTCACCTGATAGATCGGCAAGTTGTCCACAGTGTACCTACTTCTCACTTAGTATAAGCTAAAAAACAACAGATGTTAATCCCACAGTGCTGTGAGATTAAGTCAGAGGATCATCAAAGTAATTAAGAGTCATCATCTGGGTACCATGGACATCTGCTCTAAATTATTTCATGACAGTCCTCCCCAGTAAAGGTTGGGATATTTCAGTCTGGACCAAAGTGGTGGCAGTTGACATTGCTATCCCCTAGAGCCATCCTGCAGGGTACTTTTTTTTTCTAATCTACAAGCAGTGTGGAAAAAACAGCCTGCATGCTCTCATGCTCCAGAAACCCTTCCATCAATAAATACAGGTTTAAGAAAAAGTGCAATTTGAGAGGCGCAGTGGGCCACCTGCACACGTCCCTGTCCAAGGCCTGTGACCTTGTTTTCAGTGTTGCTGAAGAACTATTTTTACTGTGACAGCTTTAGATGAATTTACGTCACAAGCCGCATGATTATCCACAACAAGCTGAACAGCAAACTACCTGATTTCAGCTGAGACATAATGTACTGTAACTCTTAAATGGTGCTTTGAGACCTGGCACGGTTTTTTTTCCAGCTCGCTGACCTCAGTATTATTCATAAACCTGCGAGCTGCAAAGGCGATGGTGAACTCGCCCCCTGCGTACATGTCCACCCCGCCCCCCTGTTAGTGCCCACATACCTTCAAACAATGTCCACAAATTGAATCCTGGACATCTGCAGCTTCCCTCTGATTGAGTTACTTTGTTTATTGCCTCTTATGAGTTTTCCCCTCAGCCTCCACAGCTGCTGTCAGCTTCCAGCAGGTGTAGCGCTGCGGCTGTCAAAGGTGTGAACTGCTGTGTGTGCATAGGTGAAAGTCACCGTTGTGTGTGATGTGGGCTGTGTGTACAACACCTCACGACTGCTGGGCGGTGGTGATAATAGTGTTTTGTGCCCGTGCCAGTGGCTCCTTTGCCAGCTGCGGCAAAGCTAATAACCTTCAATAACACCGGCTTGCTTTGAGAGGAGACACATCGTGCTCCATCGGCCGGTTTTCTCCATCTCTGTCTGCGCTGTGTCCTTTGTCCTTGAGACACGGACTTTCTTCTTGATGTGTATTAGCGGGGAGGTTAAGCGTGTGACAGCCAGCTTGGTAGGAAACGCATAAAGACAGCATGTACACATCTGTGGGAATGGCAAACATAAGCAAGGGTTACCATAGCAACAGTGGGAAGGACTGGTCGTGTTGAGATAGCACAGCAGCGTTTGGAGCTGAGCGTGCTCAAAGTCATCTGTCACTTTGTTGTCGGCAACACTCTGTAGGAGACTGTGTAGCATGGTGCCCATATACACTGAATGCAGTGTGTAATATAGGAGTATATAAGGTATATGTATCAGAAATTAATTAATATGGAATGACTCTGTGGAGGACAAAGGAATGGTCCATGTGGGCAGGAATAACACTGGATATTTTACTACTTTGTTTAACCACACCCAAAACTCCTGCAGCTCATCAGGCCTAATTCTCTGACACACTCTCATTCGCAGCACTGCAGATGATGAAACAAACTTGTAATTTCCTCATTTTAATTTTTTGAAATTGTTCATCATATTCCCCTCATGTTCCTCTCAAGCCGTGTTTCCATTCCAAATGTATTGCAAATTTTAACAAAATTTTGATTATAAAAAACATGTAGAAACTATGATGAAAACATGATTTTTCTGTTTGTTTCATGTATGAATGTGAGGAAAGTTACATCAAATCTGTGTGGAGCCATCATGTTTCATGATTATAGACACATGGGAGCCATGAGGAACTAATAGAGCAGCAACAGCTGATCCGTCATGTGAGTTAAATATTCACTACATCAGAACTTATTTGAAAAAAGTGTTACCACCTCCCATCAAGCACGTTAACTCTTCTTTAAAAAAGCAAAAACAACTCCTGAGTCTAACAACTTTTTGCCTTTTTCTGAATTTTGCTGTTTCCATGAACTTTTTCCCTCACATGATACTTCCAAAATAAAAATACACTGGAAATGGGAACATGGCTTCTGTAATGTTTCTTTGCTCAGGAAAGTTAACTTTTCTTAAGGCCGACTGTTTTAAGCTAAGCTAGCTTGCACCACTCCCACTAGCTAGAGATGGCCTTGTCAGTTTGTCGTGGTCATGCTTGGCCTTAATTAGGAATTTTTTACATCCTAACACTTGAAACTTTATGCCTACTAAGCATCTGAATGTTGACATTGTGAGCATGTTACTGTAGTATGCTGATGCTAGCATTTAGCTCAAAGAATTGTTTTGCCTCAGTACATCTTAAACAAGCCACAAGCATGATTGTAGACTTTTTTTTTCAAAACTACACCAAACATCCCGCATTCATAGATTATGAGAGGTTCATTCCTAGGTTTCTTGAGTTCTATGTTCCCAGGGCTTGTTACCCAGATTTTTATGGCACATAACAGGAACAAGTTTTCTATGGGTCCTATGTTCCCAAGGTCCTAAGTTTCTAAGGGCTCATTTTCCCAGGGTCCTATGTTCCTAGTGTCCTAAATTCCCAGGGTCTTTGTTTTCAGGGTCCTAAGTTTCCAAGGTCCTATGTTCCTAAGGTCTTAAGTTCCGAAGGTCCTATGTTCCCAAGGTTTTATGGTCCCAGGGTCCCAAGTTCCCAAGTTCCTATGCTCCCATGGTCCTATGCCAGCTCTACATAGCACATAATGAGTAGTGGTTAGGAATTGGCATGAAACATATGACCCTGGAAACTTAAGACCTTGGGAAAATAGACTGCCAGTTATAAGCCAATATTATGCAAGGAGATTTAATTTATCATTTAGTGTGTTTGTTCTCCACTGTCTAGATGTCATATGGTGATTACAGATAAACAAATCAGTTCACTTATTTTGCACCGTTATCCAGACAGACATGGAAAGTGCAATGACATAACAGCCCATGATTTCCTGAATGGCTAAATCCAAAGGCATGTACCCTGTGAGCTGAATGCAAACACAGACTACAGTGATTGACTGTAGCAGTGCCACAGCAGCAGGACCGTGCTAAACCACACTGAGCTGGAATCCCTGACGAGACGTTCGCCGCTGTGAGCTCGTCTCTTCCTCCTGACATGTTGCTCAGTGTGATACATCTCACACATGGTTGTATAGTCGGTTTCTCTGCAACTGGACAGGTTGATGTATACATTATTTACTGTGGCCTAAAGGAAAGTGAGAGCACTTAAAAACATCCAAATAAAACAAAAAATACAGAATGTATTTGTGTCTCTAATGTTTTCGTGTAATATTGCACTTTATACAACAGTTAGTTCTGACAGGATGAAAATGAGGTGTCTTGTACAGTAATGATTCAGGGCTTATTACTGTGGGATCACTGTCACACACTTTTTAATTTGTTTAAGTACACAGAGTTGGATTAAAGACAAGCTTTTGACCCGACCACAAAAACAAACCAATCACACCAGATATGGGCTAACAGCGGCTAAAAAACTTATACTTAGTTTTTTGAAGCAGCATTGTTTAAAAGTATGTTTAAGGCAACGTTCTGCTTAAAATCTGTTTTATAAAAGCAACATCACTCTTGAGGTTGAGTTGCAATAGCACACCCTCTTGTGTGATACTACTTTAGTCACACTCTTGTGGGCACAATACACAAGAGCTTCATCTAAATCATACAATGGAACTTTTCAAAGATGAAATAAGACTTCCTCCTACAAATGAAAATTTGGATTCAAAGGCGATAAATCACGCCCTCACAGTCAGAGTCAGAGGTTTTGCCGCTACAGCCTTATTTGTCTGGTATGATCAGTGGCTTATGATGGCTAATGTTAGTAATGACAGTTACACATTATAAAATCTAAAATTTGATGAGTCAGTTTAATGACTTTATGACTCTACTACTTGTACTATTGTCACATTATGATTTAACATCCACCATTATTCAGTAGTGGAGCTGAAAAAAATTAAGATAAACTAACAAAATGTCAAGAAAGTAAATATTCTTACATCCATTGTCCGTAATAAACCGTACACCCTCTGAATTCTTTGGAAAGTTTCCCTGTTTTACCAAACAAAGATGAGCAACAAACTTAAAACTCGACAGCCACAAAATAAAACTCACCACTGTTCAAAACTTATAAACTATGAAACTAAACCCTTAATGCACCACGTTGGATGTGAAAATATTCTGACTCCCCACTGCCTGTCTGATGCTTGACCTCCCTCTTGCTCTTTTCTGTTTGATGTCTCAGAGTCCTGGTCAGAGCTGTGTAAATCACCTTGGTACTGTATACCCTGTCATCAAGCTGGTCTCCTTTTGGTCTTGGAAGCTGTGTGAGAGCGGCTGAGCCCAGTTTCATTGCCCTTGATATGAACACCCACACACCCCTAGTAGTCCGAGCTGCAAGTCTGGACAAACTCAAGTCAGCTAAGGGCCACTAGCTACACGGCTAACTGAGCTAACATCAGCTTGTAGCTACAACCAGAGATAGTTACAGCAAAGAAGCAGTGATGAGCAATTAGCGGTTATTCTGGTGACATGCTGCCCCCAGTATACAACAGACACAAAATGTCAGTAACTACCTGGAGACAGATATCTATAAATTTATATATATTTATGGAATCATTTTTATGATATCTAGCCTGTTGTAAATGTTCCTTTGTCTTGTACATATACCACAAGCAAGGACGTGAAGGGATAAATTGTGGATTCCTATAGATCTACAAGCAATAGACACTGACACATTGTCAGTTCAGTTCAAGGCAAATCTGGTCTTTACACCAGGATGCAGGAAAGCACACTTAAGTCTAGGTTATGTTTTTATATAGGGAGTTAATGTCTCTGATAAATAGCAGTGTTGAGCCCCCAGTTTATCCCTAAATTTCTTCACTCTCTCAGCTGCCAAAAATAGCCTTTTTCATTCCAAATCCCATTCTCTACCTCGAACACCAGGAAGCCATTCACCACCTTTCGACCCCTTCTTAATCCCCGTCCACCTACGCTTCTCTTTCTGTTAAATGCTCCGTCACCTGAGCTTAGGGAAGATGGTCGATATTTGAAATTCTTCCCCTCACACTACATTTACTACTAAACTTTTTCCTTCTCTCAAGTGAAAGCCTGAAATGTCCTTGACCCTCTTCCAGATCAGTGCTGATGAGCTCAACCCTTTTCTTTCATCCATGCCGGCTGGCTGAGACTAAACACCAGTTAGTCCACTCCTTGGATATAAAAAGTCGTAACAAATAAGTTGTATTCAGCCATGTAGATGATGCAAGTTCGCACAAATTAAGGCAAGGACACACTAGTGAAATCACAGAAGTTACTGGTGAATTCAGAGAGCAGTCAGAATTTGAACCATCACATTAACAGCTAGCTAACTACAACTAATGCCAATACAGGCTTTGCATAGATTGTTAGTGGCAAATCAACACAAAGTACACAAACAGATTGAAAAAATTGTATTAATCATGGCATGATTTTGGTTTTAAAACTGAGAACACTTATTATCAATTTGTACCACAAAGACTACCATTTCCAATCAGCAACAATACTATCTCACTACCCAAATAATTTGATATCTATGGAAGCTGAGGTGGCAAGGCGAGCGGTGGAAGGAAGTTGCTGACAACGCCACCTGGGGGCTTTCACCCCAGGATATAAACAGGATTTAGGAATTACCAATTTCAATTTGAACCAAGGCACACAGTTCGAAAAATCCCACAGGACAAGAGCGTGATTTCCAATTATAAAAATACTTTTATTAAACAATTATTTTAAAAGGAGCAACAGACTAAATGATAATAAATATAATGATAAGGAGTGATATGAGGAGTTACCAAAGGAAAAGGGGACAGGGCTGGGGCTTACCACGACAGCGGTGACAAAAAAAAAGGGGGATCCAAAACTACACTGCACCCGTGACACAGCAAACCAAAACGTGAAAAGGAACCACCACCAAGGGAACCGCTGTCGCTCTGGGCCCTCAGCACCTGTCAAAGGAAAAGAACACAATTAAAAACACGAAATCAAGGCAACCCTCACACACACCATACCCAAAAGAAACTATTCTAAATCACAAATTATCTAAATAAGAAACAAAAAGGTTTCTAATCAATAAATCAAATATAACCCAAAAACCCAATCAATAATAATTCAAAGAAAGAAATAACAAATGAAATCGAAATAAACTCAGGTGATTAATTGAGGGTCTGTCACTATAATTAAAACAGTCTCCAGATGGCTCTGCGTCTTATGAGGGGGTCAGGACACCCTCTCTTGGCTCACATTGACCACGTGTCCAGGCTGGATTGCCACGGCTTTGGCCGCCGACAGTGGAAATAAACAAAAGAGTCATATTGTATGAGCCAGATCAGAGCGCCAAATTAAGGCGATTGGAGTCCCAAATTAGCCAAACCACAGGACTAACAGAAGGGACGAAAAGAAAAGATTAACAGAACTAAAACAGCAGCGAGGCTCACAGCGGCAAGTGACGGCCGCGCACTGCAAAATAAACAAATTAACCTAATTAGAATTTGTGTATAAACATTACAAAAAAAACAACAAAAGCTACAAATAAACATTTCCTACCGGAGAGCAGGATCAAGGTGTCACAGCGGCAGGAGGAGGAAGCCCGCAGCTCAGACTCCGCCAGCGATGGCTGGGAGAGAATAATTATCAATAAACCTCGGACCAGACCATCGGCAGCTTAATATAAAAGGCAGACAAACTAAGCGTCTTACCCACAGAGAGCGCACAGCGCGCACACAGGCCCAAAGGAGACAGCCCAGCTCCCGGTAACACCACACTGATAGACTGAGCAAAAACCAGAGTAAACACACGGCACGTAACGCTGAATAAATTGAGTAGAGCAGAGCATGCATACCTTTGTTTTGAAACCCGATCTGCTGACCAGCGAGACGCGCCACGCACACGGCTGTCGGCTCCGTGAAGGAGGAAGAGGAAGCGGAAAGAGAGAGAGGAAGGGTCCGACCGGGCGTATTTATAGGTGATCGCTTGCTCATTATCTGCCACACTGCCCCTCACGGCGGGGAGTGTAGAGCTGTCCTCCCACACTGATAACAGCCATTCTTGCAAATTTGTTTTTAATGCTGTTATCTAAAGATCATAAGTTAATTATTTTGTTATCTTGAGAAAACAAAGCTCATTTTCTCATAATAAAACTGAATAAGTTAGTATCTTTGAGATAGCAAAGCTTGTTTTATCATAATAACAGCTAATCTTGTTATCTTGAGAAAACAAAAGCGCGGTTTCTCCAGATAACAAGATAAATTAGCCCATTATCACAAGGAAACAAGCTTTGTTATCTCGAGATAATGACGGTGTGTATTCAGAGTGGTTACTGGTACACCAATACCTTTAAGGCAACGATTGAAACAACCCAGTAACAAGTAGTATTGAAACTTCTCCAGTCAAACAATACATGCATTCAATTGTTTTTGTACCCGATCTTGAAAAACTTATTACTATTTATATGCTTTTGCTTGCAGCCAATCAATGCAAGTGTTCTTTGCGAGGAAGAACCATCGAAAAAAGGTATCGAATGAAGTACTCTATTGGTAACGGTATCACTTTTAGGGTACTGATATTGGTACTGGTATCATAATCATCACCTGGTCGGAAGTTTAAACAAAGACAGTTGAAGCCTGATATACACACTATCGTCATATCGAAACTCATTGTTATTCCTCTCCATAGCTCTCTTTGACATTGTTGTCTCTGTAGTTCTTCTCCCTTTTACCATGTAAACGTAGTTCTGTTTTGGATGTGACGTTCTCAACAACATACAGTTTGATTGGTCCGATATGTACATGTCGTTTGCAAAAATGGCCTTGACCCAAAAAAGCCCCACTGTCGCTCAGCAAAATTTCATCATTCATGTGAAATTTTGTATTGACTGGATACAGGTTTGAAAAATATTGTTAAATTGCAAATTAAGAGTAGAAGCAATTATGTCTACTTGTGACTGTAATTTTTTTTTAAAGTAAGTCTCGATCAGGGCTATATATACAGTACATACAGTACAGCCATACATCTACGATCATTTGCAGGAGTCTATATAAGCTGACCTTATACAACAGCAGCACACATATTCACACCTATTGGCAGTAAGGATTCAAAGTGAACAGAGCTGTCCTAGTTGAATAAAAGTGAAATAAGGCCAGAAAATTCAGGTCCTGTGTATTCCTGTGCTTATGGTACTGACCTGTTAAGATGCTGCGGACAGTCATAAGACAGTTTCTCCAATGCACCGTCAGTACATGACCCCATTTTCTAAACATCTTCTCAGTCCCTACGGCTGAAGTTGCCCTTTAGCCATGCATGCAAGCCCCAGAGGAGTTGCTCGGGTTAAATAAATGGATTAACTAATGAGGCCAATTTTGTAACCATACCGCACGGTCAGTATACACAGTGAATTAGGAACCGAGCCCTGGGAACAAGTGAAAAGGCTCAGACAGCCATTATGGATAAATAAAAGTTCAAAAAATGGTTTGAGAAAATGTCAAAATGTTCAATTTGATGCCAAAAACATAAAAACGAGCTTTGTAAGCTGCTTTTTCTGGGTCAAGACGAACAATAGTTTGTCCCACAAAGGTCCTACTGAGTGTCCCAGTTAGTTGTTCCATTGAGCATCTGAGGAGATATTTTTGTGGACAGACAGAATAGACATACACACAAAGCACATGCACATTTTGGCCAATGTGGGATGTTAAGGAGTCAGGAAATCATAAAGAGATCGATGTTTCTGTGTTGCATTCTCAAGATCCTCTCCTCAAGTGTTTTATATCAAAAGCACTGAGTCCTTGCTAACCTTACAAAGCATATTTTGTTGACAAAAGCATGTACAAGAGGGAAATTACCTATCTGTAATTGTATCCCTGTTGGTATGACACAGAGTTAGCTATTTTCTGTCCTCTGTGCCGTGCATTTAAAAGTATAACCGAGCCAAAGTGGTCCCAGGCCTTCCAGTGAGCACTCCACTGCTTCATCCAGGGAATCATTTGTTGAGAGGGGTGGAGGAGGGAGCCATCTCCCTTGTTAGCACAAAATAAATGAATCCCCCTGGTTACATCTAAGTTTTGGGTATAGAGAGAGAGATAACAGTTTATCTGCCCACCTGTCTTGTTTTATTATAACAAGTCTGCTGTTTTTAGTGAGTTATTGGCAGCAAAAGAGCAATTTTATGACACTTTTGGGGGAATTTAAATAGTAGAATCTGTCTTACAAACTTATAGTTACAAGATTTTCAATTCAATTTTATTTGTGTGTCGCCAAATTATAATAAAGTTGTCTCAGGGCACTTTTCAAAATGAGCAGGTCTAGACCGTACTCTTTAGAAACCCAATTGTTCCTACCAAGAGCAAGCACTGAGGTGACTGTGGGATGGAGAAACTTCCAGGCAGAAACCTTGAGCCAATCCAGGCTCTTTATTAAGGGTGGGGGCCATCTGCCGGTACAAGAAAAAAGAGTGCAACTTTCACATAAAGAGTCAAAGTAGTAGTGATTGTAGCAGTTGTAGTGATAATACTGACAATCATTATAATTGGGTTCACGCCTACTGTAAGTGCTCACTTGGACAGTACGTGTGAATGCATTTTGTGTAAAAACACTTGGAAGGCAAATGTTTGCCAACCAACCAACCAACAGTCAACAGTTTTGTTTTTCTGATTGCCTTATTCTTATAGGATCTGAACCTGATATTTTATCCACCTGGTCTCAGGCTGTGGGGCCTCCTTGGCGTTAATGCTCCAGAGGAGTGCTGTCTGGTCCTCATGTAGGGGGCCACCATGCCAGGCAACCATCCATCCATTCCTAGGCCAAACAAATATTCCCTCAAAGGGCACCAGGAACACTTTCTCATCAATGCGTTAATTTTCTTAATAGCTTTTATTGATGACAAAGGCAGATACAACACTAAATACTACAATAGTATATAGTTCAGGGGTACAGACACAGATAGAGGGAATATTAATGTTGAAATAAAAAAAAATCAATGATAAAAAATTACCCTAAATTAACAATATGTGTTACCTCAGTAGGAATCGCTGTTAACCTTCACAACAGTTTTCTTTGGACACATATCTGCTTGCCTGGTCAACCTTGGGGTATCTCTACACCTCCAAAAAATCCAGGTACAGGACTGGACCAGAGAAGTGTTTTTTGTTTGTTTTGTTTTGTTTTGTTTTTTGGAAATGTTCTGGGTCTTTTACTGGTTGGCCTCAGAAGGGTCTCTGATAATTGCCTCACAATTTAGCTTAGTGGAGACAGGGATTTTCACACCAGCTCCTTGAGGTTGTGTAGAAAAATTTCATATTTGAAATAACTGAAATTATCTAACACCCCATGGTGTCTAATATCATCTGCCAGGTATATTAGATTTTGCAAATGGAGAGCAAAAAAAAGAAAGAAAACAGAACTGCATTTAAGTATTCCGTGTACTTTGCTGTAAGTCTTGGGTTTGAAAGAATGAGGATCAAGCAAGAAGATATGATAAACTGCAAAGCCTTTCAAAAGAAACAGGTCTTGTGTGTAACAGAGTCTCTGTTGCACACAAGACCTAGCCTTCCAGTGGTACAGTTCTCTTAGTGCCCCGAGTCTCAGAGAAAACTCAAGAGGGACGTAGTTTATCACACCAATGAGTCTTTGAGAAAGCCTTGCGTCATTGAGAGAAGAATATTAACAGTCTCTGCATCACCCCAAGGCAGATAAGATGCACATAGTCTAGTGGGAATCCTGACAACATTCCTTTGGAGGGGAAAAGGGCCAACCAAGATGATGCTCTTCATTAGTCATCTGATGGAGGTTCTACCCAGTCTTAAGAGCTGCACTGGTATCAGGATAAGATACCTTACTATCAGTCTCTTTCTTTGTGTATTGCCCACAGGCAGAGTAGCCAGTGTGTCCTTTACTGTTTTTTTTTTATAAACTATAGATTGAAGGTGTCTTCAATCTGAACTGAACAATTTCACCTACAGAGTCCTCCTGATGGTTGACATAGAGCATAAGGATTACTCTGGAAGTTTTGTACATGTCCAAGAATGGGCCATAATTCGTTCATTGAACTGCTAAAAAGTGGTTATCCATCAATATTTTTTTGCAAATTGACACACATGTTTTGTTCCAGCTGGGCTTTGTTTGCATGAAGTATTCCTGGAATGGAATTTAGCACTCAAAAGTACAAATACTGTCCACCAGCTTTCACTTGTATGAAAGTCCACAAAAAGCACAGCAACCCAGCAACTGCCTGGAATCTGTCAGATGGAAGTCTTCCCACCTCAGCTCTTCGACTTCAGGTAATGTTTGGTGTTCCATGAATCTGCCCTCACTGTTGTCAACAATTCTTGAAGAAAAGACTGCCTCAGCTAATGAATGAGAAATGTCTCTCTTCTAGTCTGAACTGAATTTCTGTCAACTCTCTCCTTAGCATCCAATATGTTGGCATCCCAACACTAACTAGATTAATACTGTAGCTAGTCAAAGAACCTGACACTCTTTATGATAGTTTACAGCTAAATTAATGGATAATTTCCCCATTCCCCCAAATGCACCGCATTATTAACACTGCTCACTGCAGTTATGACTGTAAGATAAGCTGTAAGTTAGGAGCCTTTTTTTTGTCCACGGAGGGAGGACCTGCTCAGGTGACAACAGTAAATCCACAGGCACTCTAGCATAGCAAGGAAGCCCAAAGGAAGCCCAAATATCGCCCAGTCTTGCTACACCTGCAAGGAGAGACTTTCTTCTTTTCTGGAACCGTTCCAACTTCGCAAGTTAGCGTGCTAAACAGGTGAATCATTTGACAAGTGCTGAACAGGTGTGGGAAAGGGGGATTTGTTAGTGGGGCTGAACAAATATACCTTGAGCTCAAGCTAAACAAGCTCAGAGCTGAAAACAACCCTTGATAGTGACACTCTGGGATCTGGGAGATCAGGTTATGCAAGGTGATGTGCAAAAAGATTGAGGAGATGAGATGTACAGATGTTTTATGGTCCTGCAACAGTCTCATTGGCCTTGACAGGAATTTTAAAAAGGTGTCTTCAAGTTGGTCTCACAAGGACACAGTCCCCATACTGTGCTATGTGTTATATTACGCTCTGTCCAAAACGGAACATACTACAATGGCAACAGTAAATGCCTGAATGTTGTAAGCACACTTTGAAAGCATCTGCTTTCACATTAGAGTGCCATTTGATCACTTGCCTGCATTGTCTGTATTAATCTGCTTGACCCAAGTAACCTGTAGGTCTGTTTTGTGAACGTTTTCCAATATTTTCCAGATTTTTCTGCTTAAGCTATGCATATCACACTCAAAGTATTAAAATAACACATGGGTTCCCAAACTTTAATATCAATGATTCCCACAATTTACCCTCTTAAGTCTCACCCTTTTTTGCTCTGTGCTCCAAAGACAGTTGAGCAAGCTTGGTACCTCCGTCAGCTTTCTCCTTTCCTTGAATTTTGTTCTCAAATATGCTATCATCTATGCTAAAAAGAAAACCACGTTTTGAAGATGGTTAGAAGACATTGCTGGGGAACATGTAAAAGCAACACATCTTCAGTAAAGCTAATGTTAGCAAGCCTTAACTAGCTTGCTAATCTAGATCAATCATTAGCTAGCTAGTTAGCTGTACTTTTGCTAACATTAGCTAGCAAGTTAGCTAGTGTGTTATTTACTTAAGGTGTGACCCTATATGTCTTTTATTTATTTTAAGTTATTTTTTTGGCATTTTTGCCTTTATTGGATAGGACAGCCAGAGAGTAGACAGGAAACGGGGCAGAGAGAGAGGGGATGACACGCAGCAAAGGGCCAAAGGCAGGAGTCGAACCAGTGGCCACTGCAGAGGACTAACAGCCTCCATACATGGGGTGGACGCTCTACCAACTGAGCTAAACGTCCACCCCCTATATGTCTTTTTTACAGGAAAAGGAGAAAGTTGACCGAGGTACCAAGTTTGCTTAGCTATTTTTGGAGCACAAGGTAAAAAGAGGCAAGACTTATGTTCAGTTTCAGAGGGTTTTGTATTAAGGAATCTCCTCTGAGTATTTTATTTTTATTTTATTTTTAGGTTTAAATATAATTAAGTCTTCATTGTCAATCAGCTATCAAACTAGGATCACTATAAATTACAATCAATAATCAATCAAACCAGCATAACCCAGCAGACCCCTGTTGTTCTCCTGTTGGTCCCTGGATCCCAGTTTGAAAAACACTGACATTTCACACAGTAGCCAGTTGATTAACATGACCACAAAGCCAAAATAGTATCATAGAATGGGGTCCCACTTGAGAGGAGTGATTGAATGTTGAGTGTTCAGCAGTGGCAGTAGCATATTTACTCTCTGAAAAGATCCTTTGAAAAAAGGCTACATTAAATGCCTCTAATGATGCAATATTTGTGTCCATTCAGTGAATATGTCTGGCGGTGCATCAACACATTTGTGTTTTTCAGTGGACAACAGATGATAGTGGAAAAATTGCCAAGCCAACATATCCATCAAACTTAAATATAAAACAAAGAAAGAGTGTAATAATGAGATTTATTTGCTATTTTACACAAATTTGTATACAGGTTTTATCTACCAAGCATGTTTCACAGCCTGAAGGATGCATGAAATCCTTATAAAATACAACAGCTTGAATGATTTGTAGTATGCAACACTATCATGATATATTATTTAATGCTTGAGCATGTTACAAGGAGCTTTGAATACCCAGAGCACAAAACATGTTGCAGTACATGTTATGTAAAGGAAAGAAACAGCGAGTACACAACCACTACTTAGACATGTCATATACACATGCGTATGTCCACGTTACACACTTGCAGCAGCAGTTGTTTCCTGTGTCAATTTCACACTTCAATCCGATATCAGATCATCAGAAATGTTTCATTTTTTCAGCTGCTGAGACGCTGGCGTATATTCTCACTGATAAAGTGAGTCTTCTTTAAAGATGATAGGTTTAGCAGCAGCCAATTAAAATAAACACACCAAAAAATAACCGTTAGCGAGGAGAAAATAAATCTTGACTTTGCTGTATTATATGCCAGAGCCACCAACAGAGGCGAGAAACGCTACAGCTCAGAACAAAACCCGGCTATTATATTGTTCTTAGGCGCTCTCCTATAATAGCAGGTTTAATGCAGGTGGAAATTATGGCGATTATCTCCCCCGCCGAAGCTGGAGACGCTGGCGTTTTCATGTCAAAGTCATTGTGTGTGGAGGTCGATGGGAGTCGCCTTGTCAATTACAGAAAGCTCAGGGCAGGATATCATGCTCTGCTATCCTCCGTCTCCCGTCTCAACCCCAGCAGCCCTCCCATCACCCTTTCGCACCGCACTCTTCCTCCTATTCTCTCCGTATCTCACTGCTTCCCTCCATATCACTGTCTCTGTCTGTTTCTCTCCTGTGGGTGATCAGTGATGAGTTACTGAGCCTGAGGAGCGTGTCTCTGACAGCAGGTATGAGGGAGGTTGCAGTACAACAATAGCAAATCATACTGTGAAGTGTGATTCCAGGTGCACTGACAGGAGAATAGGGGAAGATATACCGTAGCAGCAGACAGTGAAGGGCAGGTTGTTTTCTCTGTGAAAGTCCCTTCATGAACTATACGGTCAAAAGTACGTGGACGGTCTTTTCTGTACTTTTGGTCTGATTCTGCTTTTCAAGATTAAGGCTAGGTCCCCTTTTTTCTAAATAGTCCCAGGGACTATGGAACCAACTAAACCGCAGAACTGAAGTGACTTTTCCTCTTAACATTCCTATCCCATCTTTAGAACCATGCTAATTAATTTTGACAAACTGACAACACAAAATTTTTTTCTACACAAAGAAAATATGCTTTATCTTTACTATTACACAACTATGATGTTTGATTAAATGTAATGAATGGATGTGAGGGAGAGTAATGAAGATGTTTATGGTTTTTCATTTAGTATGTTAACAATCTCGAAACTCTTGGCTATTGTCTGATGATGATTTATGTCTGGGGGCAGCAACCAATGTTTCCAATGTAGCCAGCGGATATCTGGATATGGGATACCGGGCCAAGACTTTCTCCTATGTGCGCTAGTCATTGCTTATAGTCCAACAAAATGAAATTTTGGAGTTGAGAGACAGTGCCTACAACTGGATTGTTTAACAAGTATGAATGCAGATACATTTAAAATTGCTAATTAGATTGCATTTCATCTAGTGCGTTCCACCTCTTTTTCTCTCAACACTGTTTATCTGAATGCAACCAAAGGTGACTGGTCAATGCTATTGCAACTGCAAACGAGTTATGGTACATACACAACATACAAACACAACTTAGCTAGAAACCTTCATTGTAAACTTTTGCTTGTTGACAGCAAATCTCCATGGGTCACCTTTGGTTTAGATTCTCAAATTTATTCAATTTGTTCTCCCATTTGCCGCTAATTGGAAAGCTGACAACACAACTTTTTTAAAAGAAAAGCCATTGCAAAGGAATCGCCACATCCTAGTGGCACCCAGTCCTCACTTTTTGTGTAAATGAATGAGGTTGTGTTTTTGCCAATAAGTCAAGTTTAGCACTGCAAACTCCTCCCAGAAGAGCAGACACTTTTCTGGCACCGGGAACTGTATCTGAGAAACTGAATATAGATCCTAGTTCCACTTAAAGTGCAGAGAAGGTTCCTAAAGTGGTTCCCATTAAGTGGAAACATGGCATGAAAGGATATTTTAGATACCCTGACTTCAACATCCTATCCAACACTGCTGGAATGAACTGGAACAGTATGAGCCAGGCTTTATCACCCAACATCTGTGTTGGACCTCACTAATGTTCTTGTGTCTGAGTGGGACTAAATCCCTGCTGTCAGGTTCTAACATCTGATAAAAGCTTGCAGCCAGAAGACTGGTGGCTGTTAGAGCAGCGTCAAAGCCCATTCTCTTGAAATGTTATGTTCAATAACCTCATGTGGGTGTGATGTTAATGTGTCCACACAGTGTTGGCCATATAGTGTGTCACTGCTGGGCTGCATTTCAACATCAGTCTCGAACGTCTTCCTCATTTCCCTTTTAATCTAATTTAGAGATTACGATTCCATTAAATGTACATTATCATCACATTATCAGTTACATTTACAGCTGTCATCACTTTTAGTTTTAGCTGTGCACATCCTGGCAGTGTCTATCATCTCACGATCCAAATGCCTTTCTTTTTTTACATTAACTATAAAAGATTACAGAAACCATTTCCTGGAATCGGATTAATATAATCCCATTGCATGCGAATCTGTCACTTTCCAAACCTGCATAGCCTCTATATGACAAGCAATATGAGATTATAATATTAATCTCAGTGTTGAATTCGGAGATAAGGGACAGCACTTACACTTTGTTGGTGGAAAATACAGTGATACACAGTCTTTCTGTTCAATGACAACCTCACAACTCCAGCTTTTAGTGATTAACTGCATTCAGAGAGTTTCATACTCCAGGATGGGTTGAGATTGCATGTATATCTCAAGGTTCTAAACTCAAAAATACATGGTCAAGCCAAAGTTTCTAAAAAGTTATGTTTTATGCAGGGTTTTTAGCTGAAAACATCAATATGTTGCTCTCAATGTTGAAGAGGAGTAGGACGCTATCTACAGGGAACTTTATTGACTACACTGCAGCTTTGTAGAGTGAACTTGTTTCATGTATGATTTCTCAAATACTCGGCCAGTATACAAAGTAAAAAGTTCATCATCTGAATCTCAATGGGATTACACTTTGATCTTCATCCGATGTTCTGGGGTTAGGCAGGGCAGAGCAGTTTGTCAGCTTGGAGGCTGGAGAAGCTCTTGTTTCTGAGCTCCGGGGGACTCACGCACCTCAGGGCGTCCCGAGGTGACAGGGTGGCCTTGGTCTGTCCCATCCACTCAACCAAGGAGATGATTTTAGCAGTCACACTGCCACGGGTTGTCATGGAGGTGCAGCTTTTTCAGGTCTGAGAGGGGTCAGAAAATAAATATATCACTGGCATCAGTAAATTGTCATTTCTGCCTCTACCATTATGAGTCACTCCTTTGCTCCTGTGAAAATGGGACAGTAAAAAGGAAGGCTGGTGGTAGTCTCACCGGGCATATGGGCGAACATGTTTCCATCCACTGTCTTCAGGCGGTTTCCACTGAGAGCCAGCTGAGAAAGCTTGGCCATGCTCCTGAACACATCAGGTGGCAGGTGCTCCAGCTCATTGTTCCTCAGGTAGAGTTCCTGGTCCAATATTCAACACATTTAGTTTTCTGGCATTTAGCTTACCAATGCACAATAACACGTGTAATGCAGTCATAGAGAACTAACCCTACGATGGGTGAATTTTATTGTATATGTTAAGGTCACCTAACTCAGGTGGCCAGAGTGTTTTCATTTGATTTTCTATTTGTGTATAAACTCAAGACACTGCGTTACCTGCAAGTTGCCCAGGCCATCAAATACTGATGGACTCAGTGTGGACAGAAGGTTGTTGTCTAGAACCAGCATCTCCAAAGATCGCAGTGGGCTGAATGCTCCACAGGAATGGTCTTCAGACTGGATTGGGGAGAGAGTCACAAGTCCTCAATTAGCATCTATATAATGTATGACAACTGTATTAGAAATAAATGAAGATATCTGTTGGATCAATGCTCGCTGCTTTGAGCACTGTCGTAACAAGTCTGTCCTCCCAAGAAGAACAGCACCAGTTATGTTTATGTTTAACTAATAGAGCCCTTTAGTGGCCACCGAAAAAAATAATGGGAACAAAGGAGGACTAGTGATGTTGTGATGTTGAAGTCAGGTGATTGTTATAGAGCAACAGAGTCTGCATGGGGGGAAACCAAGGAGGATGGATGGTTGAACAAAAATTGTTTGTTCCCCATTTCCAACCAATGATCAGTGTTCTTTAGTAAATCATAACAAAGGTCATTCCATAACCTTAACCTGATTAGGTTAAGGAAAGATCACTTGGTTAAAATAAGTATCGCAGTAACATATCCACACGGTTATGTGCCTAGATCTAACCAAACCTTAACCATAGCACTGTTACATCATAAAACAGATTATTGTCAACAGTGGATTGTAACAGTTTTGGAGGGTACAAACAAGTAGTGTCAGTCTGGCCATTTGGGGCATCAGATCCAAAAATGTTTCTATGGTCATTCTAGAGGAGCATGGACAAACAATTGGTCCTAACAAACCCTATCCCTAGACAGAATGTTTATGGATAGTTGGAACTCTGGTTCAGTGATAATGTTTTTGAACATCCTATGCCAAGATTTTTAAATAATTAATTTCCACAATATCCGTGCATGGCAACTACAGTATGGTTATGGCTAGAGAATGACTATGATTATGGCAAATAAATTATGGTTAAGGACATCATGAAGCAGTTAAAACACTTGGTTAGGGTTAGGATTAAGGAAAGATTGTGGACATGGTTATATCACCAGGATATTCAATAGGAAGCAACCTCCGACATGACCATCTACAACCTTGAACTCCAGACCCACCTTGCAAAATAAAATGCACATGCCATTCTTGCATGAATATAAATCGTGCACTGCAATATGCTCCCAACATCCCACTTTCCCTGGGACAGGAATTTCATTCTCACTGGACATACCCGCCCCAGAAAATCTTTCAGCATGGCTAACTGCAGTAGGTTTGGCATTGCCTAGATTTATAGAAGTATCCACCAAAGGGCATATATGATAAGACCTGTTATTATCTAAGTTGAGGAACATGAGCTGTTTGAGTCCAGAGAAAGCCTTTGGAGAGATCTTCTGAATGCGATTTAGGGAAAGGTCCAGAACTTTGAGGGCGATCAGAGGCTTAAAGGCATTAGGCGTGAGCGTTGTCAGTGCGTTGAGAGGCAGGTCCAAGTCTGACAGGTTCCTCATTCCTGCAAACATCACAGGTTTGAGGTTCCCAATCTGGTTCTGTCCCAGCATGAGGAAGCGAAGGTTCAGGAGGTCCTAGAGACATGGATGGAACAACAATTTTGTAAAGCCCAGATTATTGCAATGTGATTGCTGTACATGTAATTCCTCTGGAGGCTCTTTACCTTGAATCCCCTTGGTGGAAGGGTGGTGATGTGGTTGCCGTAAAGATTGAGGAGCATCAGTTGCTTTGCACCAGCGAAGGCCTGGGGGTCGATGGACTTGATGGCATTTCGTTCCAGGTTGATACTTTCAATTTTTGGAACTGATCTCAGAACATCAGCCTTCAGGGTTGTGATACCATTCTCACCTTTACACAGCAATAAGAAAGACAGTTGTTTACTTAGAGCAAATGTCATATTAATTATGAAATTTCTTGAATGTCACAATAATCTTAGGGATGATTTGATTAGCTATGAGGTTACTCACCTAGTTTAAGGATCCAGGCATCAGCGGGCAGTTTGGAGGGAAAGGCATGAAGCCCCCTCTTATGACAGTTGACCTCTGACTTTTCTGGACCGGACTTCCTGGAGCATCTACAGACATCGGGGCAGGCCTCCACAGTCTGTGCCATCCATAGGATTACCAGTATCAACCACGCTAAGTGCTGCATCTCCCCTGACGAGTGGTGTGTGTGGAGTGACAGAGAGAGAGAGAGAATTAGGGTCACCTTGACATTGACAAAGCAGTTGTAATTATTTCTACTGGCAAATGTGAGTCTGAATGTTCTTTAAATATTGAGTTGAATCCTGGGAATTGAGATTCCTAGTATTTCACAGGAATTTCCTCCAAATTCATGCAGTTTTCCTGGGAAAAATACCCTCAGTAACTCAAGATTTTTAATTTTCATGTGTCTGCGTGTTTGTGTACCAAAATTTTTCTGAATTACAACAGGGGTTCTTAAGCGTGTTTGTCTTTTCATTTTCAAAAATGTGATCATTTTTGTGAGTTAGCACTAGATTTCAGGAGCAGAGCAGCTTCGTGACAGGCACAGACCAGTCCAGGTGGCAGGCAATTTGACAGATGGTCACGGCAAGTAAGAGTTTGATATCTTATATATAATTTTAAATTATATTTTATAATAATAATTCACATTATGATCATTTGATTTTGTTTTATTATTTTCTCTTAGCATTTTGCAGAAGACCCCCTGGCGCTCCCTGGAGGCTCCCAAGGGGGCTCGGGCGCCATTATTGGAGGATGCCTTCTTCAAGGCTGATTAATTATTTATAGCTAAATACTGAGAACCAACCTTGAATTTCCATTATTATGGTAATATCACAAGACCAGCTACAGTGGTGTATCCAATTACTTCCCATGCTGAAATGGCAGCTGTACAGTAACAGCTATTTGTACAGTTCCAGTCTCTTTATTTATTTACTTAACCTACTGTATGTTCAGTTAACATATATTTTTAGGTTGAACTCAGAATGATTTATTGTGTACATTGAAAGCTTGTGTGCAAGCTGTTTAACATAAACTTCCAGATAGAGTT
Source organism: Lutjanus argentimaculatus (assembly GCA_034769285.1). Classification (NCBI taxonomy): domain Eukaryota; kingdom Metazoa; phylum Chordata; class Actinopteri; order Lutjaniformes; family Lutjanidae; genus Lutjanus; species Lutjanus argentimaculatus. Next base: position 1,972,379 of record JAWZSL010000061.1, read on the forward strand.
AAAAACATTGAGTACATATTTTACAACCATTATTTTTAGTTGCAAAAAGCTACACTGTAAACACCAATTTGCTATGTTCACATGACATGTAGTCAATTTTTTGTTTAATAAAACAAATAATTTGTGTTCACGTAACATAACAAACATTTTGTAATATTCAGTGTGATTGAACAGTTGTTGGCTCAACTTAATATCTTAAGCAAATTTGACTTTTGAAAGTTGAATTGTATTTTTTTTTAAAGCTCAGTTAATTCAGTTGGTTTTACAAAACTCAAATAAGACTGTAACTAATTACTCAATATAAGTTACTTACATTTTAAGTTGAGACAGCTCAACATTATTTACTGTGCAGTGAGGAAGCTGTTTGCAATAAACTTTTAAGTAGAGTCACTTAATTGGAGTTCACAGTGGCCTTTATGTTAACTAAAAGGTGGTCACTGTTTTCATGTTGATATGACATGTTGTCAGTTTGTTGTTCAATAAAAAGAATAATTTACGTTCACTGAACATAAACATTTTGTAATCTACAGTGTGATAATTGACGCTAAATTAACTGTTTTGAAAATTGAATTGTTTTTTCAAGTTAAGTAAACTTAACTCAATTGGTTTTACTAAATGCAAAGGAGACTTTAAGCTAATTTGAAAACCTAAGTTCAGGTAACTTATATTTTTAAGTTGACCCAACTCAAAATTAATGACCATACACATTAAAAGTTTGTGTGCAAGCTGTTTACAATAAACGTTTATGTTGAGTCAGCAAAGTTATAAATTTTACATGCACTAAAAATTTTTTTGCAAAAATATATACTAAATGTTTTTTAAGTTGCTATGACATGTAGTTAATTTCTTGTTCAATAAAACCAGTAATTTCTGTTCATTTAACATAACTAACATATTGTAATCAACAGTGTGATCAAACAGTTGTTGGTTCAACTTCGTATCTAAAGCTTACTGATTTTCTTCCATTTAATTGTTTTTTCAAGTTCAGTTTATTTAACTCAATTGGATTTATAAGACTTTAAACTAATTATTCTTTTAACTTTTAATGATTTAAGTTGAACCAAAATGATTTACTGTGCCCATTAAAAGTTTTGCATGCAAGCTGTAAACTTTTAAGTAGACTGAGCAGATTAGTGTTTACAGTGCCTATACCTCCATCCCAAATGAAAGTGCAGAGCAATACTTAACAAGTGGAGTATCCATTGAATATAATAGATCTAGCATTACAATTGTATCTCCATGAATAATGCTACTGGGCTTCAAACCACCAAAATAAAATAATGGCTGCATTCAGCAGTTTTTTTTTCCTCTTTCCACTGCTTAGACAAATAAGCTCATCATTATAAAGATGGTCTTGGGCTCACATATAACCACGCAGGTATTAAAACTGGTAAGAGAAAAACAGAGGATCAAATGATTCAGTATTGTTGGCACTGTGTTTTGTCCACCTCAAAGCCTTTTAAATCTGTCTTTTATTGGTCTCTATTAAAAACTATCCCTCCTGCTCTATTTTTAATGCTTCTATTTCATCAATGTTTCTATTTAAATTCAGATATGTGGCCCCTCAGGACAATTTTGGGATACAACTCAAATAGCCACGGTATAATGTGACTAGTGCCTCTTCGTGGCTTCCAGCACTGAAAAGTTATTGATTTTCATAAAATTGAATAGTCTGTTAAAAGCTCAGGATGCCAAATGTGTAAAAGACCAGGCTCATATTATGGCAAGCCAAGATACAAAATCAATGACAAACTGACCTCATAGTGGAGTATTTCAATGTTTTCCTCTAAAACGGGGTAGTCTCAGTGAACAAGTAGAGCTAAAAATACAAAAAAGCTGTGTTTCTTAAATTATTTGCCAAAATAAACAAAGGGATGTGAAAAATCTGAAATTTATCTGCAGCTAATCCCATTTTTTAAGCCCGACCGTGTGCACAGACAATCCTTTAAAACATCAAAAGCAAAGCAGAGCAACAAACCAAGTGCCCACACACTGCAGTGACACTTTGAAACAGAGAGCAGCTTTTCATCAGTAAAAACACTAATACCTGATTATCGTTTGAACTGGCTGAGGTGCGTTTGATTTCTCCCACTCCACTTGAAAGCTGGTCCAAATTGGTAAAAATCAAAGCAAAACAGTTTTCCCTCCTGCTGGGTGGTGCTACTTACCTGACCAGGCTGTCATCGCTCTTTAGAAACAACACATCAGATGTCTCCCGATGTCTGTCCACTTTGTTTTCACCTCCCGAACAGGTTGAAATCAGTTTTACCTTTAAAAGCGTCCGTTACACTGTTCTCTAAGTACCAACTGCCTGTCACGGAGAATTAGCTGGGCTGCATGCGGCCTCTTTTCCACTGAGCTTTAAAAACTAATTTTGTAGTTACGCAATTTATACTTTTAATTCTTTTTAATGTCAGAGGAAGCACTGCAAAATACTCAGCTCTCCCTGTGTGTTCTGAAACAGGTAGATGAAACTATGCAGCATATAAAGCGCTCTCTCTAACCTGAAATAAACACTTGCCAGTGCAGCCGTGTGGGAACCAGCCTCAGCCTGAAAGCAGGGTGTGAAAGCAGGGTGTGAAACTCCAAGTTCTGCAATGTCACAGAGTCCAGAGAAATGTGGCATCCACAGATTATGGCACCAATCCATGTTATACCAGCCAGGTCTACTGATTGTGTGTGTGTGTGTGTGTGTGTGTTGGTGGGTGCTCTGATTCTGTCCTCATGAGAACCAACTTTGGCCATTCAAACAGTGCACATTTTTAGCTTTCAAATTAATAAGGGTTAGTTCCAAAATATTACTAAAACTCTTTTTCGCTTTCTTGCCAAAAGTTCTTTTGACACCACTCTAATGTCTGTAAGATACATATGAAGGTTCAGCCAGCAGGCATTTAGCTATGGTTAACACAAAGGTAAGAAACATGGGGAAACAGCTCGCCTGGCTCTGTCTAAAGATCATGTAACCCACCTACCATTACCTCCATGGCTCACTGATTTACCGTGCAAAAAGTGTAAAAACTATAAGTTTTGTACTCTCGCCAGACAACCAGCAGAGACTACAGGAAATCACTGTGTCCAGCACAGGCCTGGAATTTCATTGTTTTAATTGCAAAGCCACTTGTCCAATTTTTTGAGGGCACAAAGGCAGAATGCCAAGACGTCAAGGCCATCAAATGAAACAATGATTTTAAAGGGACAGTTTCCTTTGCCATGTAGTTCTGTCTATGTTGATTAGAGTGTATAGACCCCGTTCCATGGCTAGCTCCAGCTGGGGTGGGCGTGACCTACCCCCATCTTCCATCTTCCCACTCCCATCCTGTATGATCTACCGATTGGTGCGGTCTTACTCCAGTCCACCAATCACTGGGATGCGGCTGGGGTAGCAACACTATATCAGCTCAGCGAGACCGTCTGTCTGGACGTCTGACATTCTGACATTCGGCCTGGCAATTGTGCATCTCCATGTTGTTTCTTGTGTACGTCAATTAGAGTAGCGTGCTCTGTGTAGCATGAGGCACTTTGTTGTTGTATAAAAGGACTGGGCCAGGCATATAGGTCTAAAAGCTGATGAACATGATCCACACGTAGAATTTGAAGTCTGTTTAGTTATGTCAGGCATTAGGGCTGCTGTCTCTTTTGTATTGCTGTTTTTACCAAGGTAAGCCAGGTAGACAGGGTTTTGGTTTTATGGCTCTTTTTATTTGTTGTTACCTTTAGCCAGTAGTTAGCTCTTTTGTGAGTCCTCCTTTTGTTTTTTTTTCTTTCATTGAGTTGAGAAGCTCCCACCCCTTCCCCTCTTTGCAGTTCCTTTTTTTAAATTATTTGTCAATTTCTCAACACTGTGTTAAATAAATAACTTTTTTACTACTTATAACTGGCTTATGTTGCTTTCCCCTCCCACCATGAGCTAGGGGTCTGTAGCGTTATTTATCCATTTAGGTTCTTATGGTGTGAGTTGCCCAGTTTTGGAGATATTGGCCATAGAGATGCATTCTTTTGTTCAAATGTAATGGAAATAGTTTTTTTTTATAGTTGAAGGAAAGTAGGTCTAGTAGATTCTATTGCAGAAAGAAAGTAGTTCAGGCAGATTCTACCATAGTGAGAAAGTAGTTCCGACATGAAACTGCTCACAACAAGGTCTGTGGATTATCTGCATGATTGGGTCCTGATTTCATGAAGACACTGCTGCTGAGTTTTCAGATGTACTTTTTTGTGCCATCTAGTTCCATTAAATTTGAGAGAAGGCAGAAATCTATAGGTCCGGTAGTGCATAGGACTATAATTATAGGAATGATGGAGATCCTTATCAGGATCATAACATTCATATGTTCAAGAAATAAAAGTCACACAGGACATTTTCAGCTGTGCTTTGTTTTCAAGGCCGCAGCAAAAACTAATTAAAAGTTCCATTCATCACTATGTAAATGAGTTACAAGATCACAAAATAATGAAGTACTGTATGAGTAATGAGAAAGGTAATTGAAATATTTTAATAACTGTAGCCACCAGGGTCCTTTCTGGTTTTCATCATGGTTAAAGATGTAATGCTGCCAAGGATCACAAATCGTATGCAAATATTCAGTAATGAAGTTTTCAAGATTCAAATCAGGTCTTTCAATAACAAAGACATCCATTCTGTGACACTGAGGGTTATGATAGGTATGAATTACTGCTTTGTTCCTGTGATCATTTCAACATCGCTGCTACTCAACTCATAGAGGGATTCTTGCGTATAAATAAATCCAGGCAGGATTTTTATCACAAGCAGCATTGTTGTTTCTTTCAAAAAGGTTGTGACCATTTTCACTTGATATTTATGTGATCAGGTCACCACATTAAAGATGCATGAGGAACTTTTTACCAACAGTTTGATCATCTGCAGATGAGACTTTGAATCTTGGTCAAAGATTGTGCAAATACTTTTTTGGAGGAAGATGATTTAAGTCCCAGTATAAAATGGTACATGCAAGTTGAAATAGTTTAGTGCTACGTCCCCACTTCCAAAAAAAAAGGTAAAATGTGTGTGTAAAATGTAAAGAAAAACTACGGTGGCCAACAAGTACAAACGCGCTGCATATACTGTACAGAAATGCACTGCATATAAGAAAACAGATGCAAAAAGAAAACGCCGCATATCCAGTCATACAACGGAAGTGCTCCAGGCCTCTAGGGGCAGTGCTGAGCTTCCACCCGAGAGACAGACAATGGACGTATCAATGTGTGGAGCAGATGTGTGAATGAGAAGAAGAAAGTTATTGGTGGGAGGACAATTGGAGTTGGCTGCACTTTCATAATACAGTAAAAGATGAGGGCCACATGTGGAAAAAAGAAAGGAAAAAAAGAATACGTACTTTTTCATGTACCCTCTCCCGACTCCAACTTTCTCTCGGTGGACGCTCAGCACTGCCCCTAGAGGCCTGGAGCACTTCCATTGTATGACTGGATATGCGGCGTTTTCTTTTTGCATTTGTTTTTTTATTTGCAGTGCGTTTCTGTATTTGCAGCGTTTTCCTTTTGTATCTGTTTTCTTATATGCAACGCGTTTCTGTATTTGCAGCGCCTGTCTGTATATGCAGCGTGTTTGTACTTGTCGGCCACCGTAAAAAACAGAATGCAATGATTTGCAAAAAGCTTTTTGACTTGTACTCAGATGAATACAATATAAAGACAAGTTATTCAATGTTCAAACTGATAAACTTTATTGTTTTTGGAAATATAACACTCGTTCTGAATTTGATTCCTGCAACACATTTCAAAAAAGTTTGGACAGGGGCAACAAAACAAACTTGTGCAATGGGAAAAAAAAAAAAAAAAAAAAAAAAAAAAAAAAAAACACTTTTGGAACAGATTGATTGTCAAGAGGTGACAATATCATGATCATTATCAAAGGGGCATCCTCAAAAGGCTCAGTCATTCACAATCTTGGATGGGGTGAGGTTCCCTACGTGAGGAACTGTGAGTCCACAGTGTTTCTCAACACAAAACTGCAGGGAATTTAAGATTTCACCATCTACAATCAATACTATCATAAAGGTTTTGATGCAACATATGCTGCCATCCAGACAACGTGTTTTTTTGAGACGTCACTGCTTATTGTCTTAACAAGACAAAGCCAGGACGCATGTCACGTGTGTTACAGTGGCATTGCTTAGTAATAAAAGAGTGTAAGTACTAGACTGGCCTTGCTGCAGTCCAGACCTGTCTTCCATTGAAAATGTCTGGCGCATTATGAAGCGCAAAATACGACAATAGAGAATCTGTACTGTTGAGAACTTGAGTTTATATATCAAGCAAGAAGGGGAAAGAATTTCACTTTCAGAACTTCAACAATGAGTGTCCTCAGTTCCCAAACACTTGGCATCAAAGTGGTAAACATGCCTGTCCCAATATTTTTGAAACATGTTGCAAGCTTCAAATTCAGAATATATTTTCAAAAGGCAATATATTGAATTGAATACACTACACGGACAGGATATTTAATGATCAAACTGATTAACTTTAAGTCAAAAAGTTTTTGCAAATCATTGCACTCTGTTTTATTTACAATTTACACATTGTCCCAACTTTTATGGAATTGTGATTAAAAACAGTCTTTGGATTTATCTTGAGATGACTGTACAGTGTTGTAACTGCCGTAAATATTAAAGGAAATACATCCTCGGGTAGTTCTGGGAGGGTGGTGGGTTCGCTGTCAACAGTGGTCAGAGTTTGGACAGACTGAGTTTGGACACCGATGTGCGATATATCCCTTTCCCTGGTTTGGAATTAAGTACCAAATCCATCCTGGCTGGCTTGCCAGATGTTTTGCCAGATGTTCTTCATCGGTCATGTGGTGACAATGGCCCGTGTATGGCGTTCTGTACTCACAGTGTTGTATGGAAGAATGGTTGAAACCACTTTGGGCAAAAACACACCAAAATGATGAACTCAGGGCAGCTTAAAGCTGGAGAGTCAACTGTTGATTCACAGTGGGATGTGTAGTGCTGTCAGTTGTTTCACATTCGTTGTTCAGTCTTACTCACTGGATGTAGAAGCCTGCCATTGGCTGCCTGTTTTAGGCAGCATCCCCCTAACCTTCCACTTTATTTTATGGATTAAACCTGCCACTATTTGTGTTACCATTTCCAAAATACCCACCGGCACAGGAAGCAACAACAACATCTGAGTTAGCAACCTACACACTGAAAATGGCAAGTTGCCCTTTCCCTAACGTTGTTGCTAGTGCTACCAACATAAACAAGTTAGGAACTGTTGACTTTTATTTAATAGGGATTTAGACATTTTAATGCCAGGTTTGGCTCCCCACATGCAAATGTTCCTAGAATGTCCTCACTGGTTAAATTAAACTTGTGGGTAGAGCTAAAGGAGTAAGTAAATGGAGTTCTCATTTTCAGAATCCTCTCCACCAGACTGTTCCAGCATGGGTGAAGTTTTTTTTTCTTCAAAGGAGTCATTTCAACTCATTTTAGATAGCTAGACACACGTCATAATTTCGGGAATTATATAATGTCTATGCAGTGAGGTTTGTCTGCTAGTTTGCACGTCTTTTTCTTTGGCAGTTAGTGACACAAATTGTTCCACAGCCATGTAGATGTGGCAGCGGCTGCATGTGGAAGTGGGTCAGGACAGTAATTCCTTATGAGAGGAGAGAGCAGAGGAACTGCCAAACATGTCACTCTCTGTTACACAGCAAAGAAAAGACCGAGGATGGAGAGGATAGGGGAGGGGAGCGGGCACACAGAGAGACACAGAGAGAGAGAAAAAAGACCGAAACAGAAAGGAAAAGGGAGAAGAAACTGTGAGGAAACAATGATGGAGCCGAAGGGTGGAGATTTAGAGGCAAGAGAGCACGCCAGAGAAGAAGTGGGAGGAGAAAGAGAAGATCAGAGTGAAAGGATGAACAGAGAGAGAATGAGATTGCATATGAACAGAGACAGGAAGGAGGAGAGGAAACAGAGAGGAAGAAATGGTGCAAAAGACTGATAGTTTAAAAAAAAAAAAGCGAGAATAAAAGCAGTGGTGGAGGAGAGCGCATGCCGAGACTGAGCAGTGCAACACAACGTTGGGATTAATCGGGACGTGTGCTGGAGAAAAGAGGCCGCAGATAGACAGCTGTGCTGACTGGACAGATTCTTTTGTCAGAGGAGGAAGATGAAAGATCCTTTTCAAACGTGGCCAGTACACACACACACACACACACACACACACACACACACAGTAGGGTAGCCATCTGGAAGAGTGTCATTATCCAGCCTTCACAAAGATAGGGAGGGAGACGGAGAGCAGATAGGAAGCGAGACAGAGAGGTGAGAAGGGAGAGCGGCAGTGTGTGTGTGTGCGTGTGTGCAACAGAGGGGCAAAAAGGCAGGTAGAACATTTTTAAAAGCCAAAATCAACCAATATAATTTAAATGAACTCATGACTCAGGCTCAGGATGAGTCTGGTGATATTTTAATGTTATTATCGTCACACATCCAATGAAAAGGTAAAACTAACAATTAATTTATCCTACTAACAACTACAGAGTGCTGCAGGGATGATGCATTGTTGTAGGCCAACCTGGAAGTTAGCATCAGTGCACTTCTCTCCACAAAAGCCAAAGTTTGATATTATAATATGATGATTTTATTTAACTTTTTGTTAAGCAAGACAATCTTCACAAAGGAACCCTACTTTTATTATTTACAGAGCATAAATGGCCACTTGTAAAGGGCCAGTGTTAGCCTATAAATGAACTACATCCCATCACCATCACTAAGTGATTAGTGTTTGGTGTGATGCCGTTTAAAGTCACTGACAACCTTTGTGGTTTAATTTAGCCACTTGTTAGCAACTGCCTAGTCTGAGTCACTGGATGCACTCTGCTGGTATAAGTCCTGCCATTGGTTGCTTGCTTCAAGTGACATTGCGGTGCCTGCTATCTAGGTTTTCAAAGTCTGTGGAAACAAGAACAATCTCTTAGTTGCAACCTACATGCTGAAAACGGCAAATTACCACCTGGGACACTAATGGTATGGATGTAAACAAGCTAACATCTGTACCTTTTATTTCGCAGTGATGTAGTCATTTTAATGTCGCAGCTTGCCTTCCAAAGTCCAAATGCTCCACCAAAACAAGTTCCCCCTCGACACTATTTTGCAGCAGCACCATTGCTGCATCCTGGGCTTAGCACTGTCCAAGACATTTGTGATTGGTTTAAAGAAATCCAAACAAGGCAGGGCCTTTTTTTCCCCTAGAGCAGAATGTGTAATTGTGGAGCCAAACCCTTCTCCAGCACTGAGCGCTGTGGAGAGAGGTCTGGCTATGCCAGACTGGCAGCTGCCTACTTTTAAGACATGTAAAAGCTCATGTCCAGGTTTTTGGACTCATTGCTGCAGCTTTTGCTTTTTTTACCCTATATATCCATAGGCTAAAAGGCTATAGATCAATCAGCGGGAACCTCAGAATTGCATCGCTGCTTTATGCAGATGATGTTGGCTTCCTCAGACCGTGACCTTTCAGAACGCACTGGGGATGGTGTTACTAATAGCATTAACAACGTCTTTATTCTGTTCAAGTGTCTCAGTAAACCATGACAATATGACAGTGAGCCAGCATGAACAAAACCAGGACCCTGAAAGTGAATCATCCATCATTAATTTCATTATTTACCCCTGTGCTTTTCCTATTGTGGTGTGTACAATGTCTTCTGGAAAAGACCTATAGTTGTCCAAAAAGACAGTCTTCTAATCTATAGTTGGTTTGCTCTGAAGAGTTGGGAAACTTCTTGTGTTTTCCCTTAGTTCAATTTCTTTTCATGCAGAAAAAAAGTTTAACCAATGATTGAAGTAAATGTTTTCAAATGGTTTTTAGTTGTTTGTTTAGATATGTCTGGAGCAATAAAGTTTTATACTTTCCACATCTGTGAGTGTGTAACAGTCCACTAGGGTGTACCTGTAGGCTCTGCACAGACATCCATGTACCCCTGACATACAGCAAGACATTATACTGATTCTTTTGATGCAAATCCACCATGCATGTGTGGAACGTGTCCTCCAAGTGGACAAGCAACAGAACTACTACACATCTGTGGTCTCCACAGCTGTCCGTTTGGCATTTTAGCCTGGATTATACTCTCAAAGACAGGCTGGGTAAGTCGAATACCTATTGAGAGACAAACTAATGCACTGTTGGTTTTGGTCTTTTTATGGGATTTGCTGAGGAAGGAAAATACAGAATAACACCAACCTTATCCTTTAAGTCCTAATGAATGACAAATTCTGGCCCTACTTAGTATGATGTACTCGACATTATAAAATTAGATCGTTATGATGGTTTGTCAAACTAAACAGATGTAAAAACGTGGCTAAAATGTAAGCTGTTGGTTTAATCCCTCACTAAATCCCTGGATGGGGCCAAAATAAAGTAAGAAAAGTTTTAAAAGAGAAGAGCAGAAGGAAGAGAGTGGCAGATAGAGAGAGTGAGACAATTAAAAGAGAGAAGAAGAGAGGGAGAGGAGCAAACAGGGCCGATGATGACTGGCTGATAAATGCCTCTGTCTCTCTCCACACAGCCATCTGAAGCTGTTTACAGCCACTCTACCCACAGCAGATGGCTATTCATTTTGTATGGCAAGCATCCAATCGAAGCGTTTGTTAACAATGGCCCAATGCCATCAGATCAAAGCTAATAGTGATCAGATGGCGTTTTTATGGAGGAGCCCGTCATTTGCAGTGTCTCCCGAAAGCCCAACTGTCAATAAACGGCTGCTGTAAGAGGGATGGCTGCACCAAGTGCTTATTGATGAAAAGACTCGAGTTTACACGGAGTCAATAGACTGCAAATGGCGACAGTAAGTAATTGCCTGCTGGTGCACTGGAGCGCGCTCCTCGACATCAAAGGGGGACAGTTTATGAAGTCAGACGTCGGTGCTCAGGTTTATGACGAGCCAGGCGGCATCAGTGAGCATGAATGACACTCGTACAGTGTCAGAAATTAGCTGATTAGGGATCTGCAGTGTCATAAATATGAATCCTGGAGCTGCTCCAAAGATGGTAATTACACAGAGATGGCAGGAGAGACTATGAGAGCTCCCAAAGGGGACATTATGGGGATAACGTCTTATTACGAACAGGCTGTAAATGAGTTCTAAGGTCAAAGAGTAAAACACCAGCACTGAATTTATGAGCTTTTAAGGGAAAATTCAACACTTTCCAACCTAATTATAAATCATTTATAAGGTTAATCTTATTGTAAACACTTTATAAATCATAATTATAAACGGTTATAATTAAGATTTATAAACATTGATGTGGGCTCACTAACAGGCAAAATCCATTTACTTACAACTAATTACTTACTGAGTTACTACCATTTATAATTGGCAAAGGGGGCCTAATTGAAAGAGTATAAAACCCATCACTATTTATTAATGACTTATGTTAAATCAGCACCTGGGATAATAATGAGGAAGGCTCTGATCACCATGCTGAAGAAGTAGAGGTAAACAGTATTGCCAAAGCCTTTGTGTTTGAATCTCAGACTTTGATACATTAATTTGATGAGCCAAATAAATTTTGACGGTGCTTAAATGCAGTAACTTATTAACAAGTACAGATAAGAATGGACTCACTATTTGGCAAGCAACAGGCCACTGTTTTTACCTAATTTACAACAGTGTTCACAACCGTATTAATAATGTAATTACAATGTAATGTATAGTAATTATAAACAATAAATCTATTATAAGGGTAGTCTCATAGAAAAGTGGTATGAAAATTCACTTTTGATGTGGATGTCCAGTCAGTGTTAGTGGTAAATATAGTCAAAAGGTCACATTGACAGAGAAAGCGGAGTTCTCTTGCTGGAAAATCTGCTGTTCTTCCTGTATCCAGTGATGTCACAGTGATGTCATTGGTGTTAAGGAAGAACTACAGGCTATTTCAGCTGGTATTTCCAGTCTCCACCTCTGGGTAGCCAGGAGGTATGCTAGGTAAGTATTTCTGTCATGTTTTGTCCAACAAAGTTAAAGCTATAGGTTAAGGTGGTGATACACGCCAACATGGCATTGGCATCAGAAGCTTGTATGCAATGCATCCTGGTACATGTAGCACTGACAGCCAGGGTGTAAGTAACTAATTACAAATACTCAAATTACCGTAATTAAGTCATTTTTGGGGGTACTTGTACTTTGAGTAGATTTTCAAGTCTGTACTTTACTTAAACTGAAGTATTCACTTCACCATGTAATCTATTTAGTACTCAACTAATCTCCTTTAGTACTCAACTATGATTTTGAAAGAAACGGAGTACAATTTGAATTAATATCCAAACCTTTCATCTACATTTTTGTAGCTAATCAAGTGATCACAAACGAGCCAATAAAACCAAAGACATACAACTGAAAAACAAAACAAAATGATGCAGCAGCAAACATCTGGAGTAAGGATGTTGATGACAATTAATCGATTATTGATTAATCATCAAGAATTTACCCAATTAGAAATGTGTTCATTGATGTTTAATCAGTAGTCATGGAAGTAACTGCACCTCATTTGATATTGTTTTGTGTAGTGGAGCCATTTGTTGAATAAGGAAACTTAAACTTTGACTTGAAATGAGAAAAAATGACAAAAGGAAAAAGAAAATTAGGAAATTAATCATTAAAAATTTATGATACATAAGACATCTTAATCAGTTGTTAGCATTTTCAACTATTGGTTCAAGAAAAAGCACAAAATTTACAACCCTAGTCTGGTGGTCATAGAGAGGTGACTGTGACATCAACGGATTATGTTTTTGAGACAAATACTTTGTACTTTTACTGAAGTATATTTCTAACCCCAGTACTTTTTACTTGTAATTGAGTAATATTTTAGCAATGTAACAGTACTCATACTTGAGAATAGATATTAAGTACTCTTTCCACCACTGCTGCCAGCACAGCTCTGTGAGCAGGACTTCTCAGCAGTTTCACCTGACTACATTTACCATCAGCACTGATGGACAGCTTACGGCCTTATTAGTAGGACCATTAGCTGCACAACTAACTGAGCTAACAGCAGCTTAACTTTTTGGTGATATTCTGCACCCTATTTTTCATATGAATTTGACAGTGGCCAATTTTTATATAGTACCTGTAAAGGGTAAATTATTCCAGTTTGTTGGGTAAGTCCTCAATCTGGCTACCACAGTATGACCATTGCTGGCCAATCTGGTGTTGTTCGCTGTGTTACTGCAGTAAACTGTAAATCTGTTCAATTGTGCATTAACTCAAAGATGCTAACATTTCTATTTGACCAATATGGCTATCCTTTAGGAAATGCTTTGCTCAAAGGTGAGCCATGAAGGGCTGGAGTGAGACTTTTCAGTGCTAACAGTAAAAATCATTGCTTTCATTCTTACACTGCAAGCGGGAACTGGTCCAATCCATCAAAGAGACAAATGACTTGAAGGGTGCACTTGTTTGTGCGGCTCGATAGCCACTTACTCTGTATCCCTCCCACTGCAGTGAATATCAGATGACATGGGAAGACCAGTACGGTGTAACAAAGCGGAGTTAAAGGACACCACCACAGAGGAATATTGCTGCTGTGTTTTGTGTTGCAGCTGACAAAGGCAACAAACTTCATATCCTGTGCCTTTTTCTAACACATGCTATGGAAATGTTTTACTTTTCAAAATGGCAGAAGACCAAAGATCATGTCCGGTCATCAGGATGCTTGGGCAAGGTCATCACTGGTGCTGAGAGAGACAGATGTCAGGATTGGTCAGCACTCAAAGGATCAGATTTCTCTTTGCTGTACAGCTAAAACACAGCAAACACACAGAAAAGTGATACACAAGAGATATAGACAGAAAAAGAAAGACTTGTTATATGATTTTTTGCAGAGTGAATAAGGAGAAGGGCAGATTAAAGATTATTCCAAGGTGTAGCAAGCAGATGTTTAAGTGAAAACAGCATTAAAAGCCATCTCTATCCAGGAGACAAAAAGCAATTACATTAACTTATATTTACCAGTTGGCCAGAACTCCTGAAAGCTAATATTGCTTTATATCAGCTGAATGTGTAAATATTAAATATCACCCCCACCCCATTCAAAAATGGGTTTCTCTTATGTTTATGTTGCCAAAAATGTCTGAAATTGGTTATACTAACTTGTATCTGTGCAAAGTTCTACTTCCATAAAATCTGAAATTCAAACGTAACCTGGGCAAACTAGATTTGGTACAAATTTGAAAACCAATCCCTGTCTAATATGCAAATGCAGGCAAACAAATCTAAAACCTCCAGTGCAGAGGGACGTGTCAGTACAAAATCGAGAGTTACCATTAGCTGTGTCGGCCAGCTCACAAACAACAAATGATGTGAACTACACTTGCTGATTTTGATGCACAGCAGACTCCTCACCTGAGCCTGAGTCTGACTGAGTCTCAAACATGTATGGCTGTTTCTCTGATGTTTCCTCTAATGCTAATGCTAGCCATCAAGATGTGCACTCCATTTACCGGTCTACCCAGCACAGGCAGTACCAGGGATGTTTGCTCAGCGCATGCAACTTTTTATGTGGAAAGAAAACTATTTCTGAATATTTTACTCTAAAAAGCAGTGACCAGATTTCTGAAATGAGAACTGGAATATTTTCCATTTTAACCATCAATATATGATTAAAATATCCAATGTTATTATCTATGAAATTAAAAAAAGGAGGACAGTTCCAGTTTCATGTATTTTTGCATAATGTATTTTCATTATGTACTAAAATACTTTGGTCAGCAGATTCCCATTGCTTATGTAATTTTGTCTCTGATCTCAAAAACAGTGTTTGGAAAGATAACTGGCCAGCAGCATCCTCTGTGGGGCAAAACAAGCACAATGTGATTGAGACATCAACTGATAGGCTCTGCTGCAAGGTCTTTCTTGCTATGCAAAATATCTGTTTTTAATGCACAGCGAAAAGACATTTCCGGTGTAGCGGAATATGCTTGACTAGGGTTAGAGCAAATACTTTATTTTGTTAAGAGGAAGTAGAGGAAATACACTCACTTCCGGCTATCAGAAATAGTCAGTAGCTACTTATATTAAATAGCCAAATTGAATTTAAATTAAATAAACCTCTGGGCGCCACCCTTGAGAAAGGGAAATTGATAGCCTATTCATTAATTGAGACTCAGTCTGAGGGTTGCTACGGAGTTCTTTTTCCTGTGTACAGTGACCGTCATATTTCATACACACAAACTCACATGATCAGTTCTTTATAAATGAAGGATTTATTAAGTACTAACTAGACACAAATACTAACAAACATAAATGGACAAACAAATACGACCACACATAATGTAAAGACAAACACGAGCGAACATAATGAATACAATGAGAACGACGATGAACGAAAGCATAACTGATTGAATGACTGAAGCATCAATACAGCATCCTATGTTTGTGAATAAGGACCACCGAATCGGATCAAGCAGATCTTAGTCAGATGCATTATTAAGTCATTAAATCATAAGTGGACAACATCTTTAAAACAAAGCAGTGAAATTCACTGTTTAAGGCACCATTCAGCAGTTGAGAGAGATGGGAAACCAAAAAGAGAATATTTGAAATAGTTAGTTGTCGAGTTTTGATCTGAACCTAATCTTTACTCTCTATAACCTAGAGCATCAACCCCAAATGTCACAGGAAAAGCATCTGTATCACCTGGTTCTTTCGATGACCAGAAAAGGGGTTGCTTTGGAGGAGGAAGGAGAAACACGCCGGGTCTCAGGCTCTTGGGTCTCTCAGAGGGTCCCGCGCCGGTGGCGGATCTGTCCTTTCCTCTCGTCTGGAGCTCGTTGGAGCGGCATGCTCGGGCATTCTGGATCTCTTGTCTCTGCAGGCAGCAGAGTCGTACCATCTTCACAACACACCTCCACTTGGGTGGAGATGCAGGCAGCTGCCCTGGTTCTTCTAAACTTTGGTTTAATTAGAAGATCAGGCATTTCAGAGTTCTTGTAGGTTTCTCTAATTTGAAATCTGAGTCTTTCTGTTTCTCACAGAAGTCATCTTCACGCACCATGTTCCTCACGTTTGGTGCGGCTTGTGCTAAATTGTCCTCTCTCTGTCAGGCAGAGAGTTGGCCTCTTGGCAGGACAGGCCAGAGGCCTGTCCTGCCCTCAAGCAGAGGGTCAGGCGTTGACCATCATGAGGCTGAAAAGAGTCCAAAGAATCTTCATCTCTGTGTCTCTGAAGACTGTGTAGAGTAGAGTAAGCGTGAAGTGAGTGAGGAGAAGCTCCTGGCTTCTCTTGTTTAGTAGTCTTCTGTAGAAAGGGGCGGGGGTCTGGTCTCAGTGGCGTGAAACTTCACCACTCCTCCCTATAAATCTATCTTTCTAATTCTTTCCCTTGTTCCAAATTCTTTCTTAAAGGATTGATAAAGTTTATTAAAAGTTTAATGCTTCCATGTTTTCCATGTATGACCTTTCTCAGTTGCTGAGAAGTGCCACATTAATACACACTTGATTAACACTTTAATAAACCAGATGTTATCAACTTATAAGAAGTAATATACAAGATTAATCAGGTTTGCAAAGTTATAAATGGTAATCATGTCACAACATCATATTATATAGGGTGTAGGTGTTCCTATATACACATCAAATGAAATAATACAATAAAATCGAGTTAATGTCCACATCTTAGGGTTCCTTAGGCTGAAGGAATGTGTCTGCTTATCTCTCCTGAGATGGGTGAAAGAGGAGGGGTTGACAGACACACACACACACCCCAAGGAGTCATCTGAAGGTCAGGCTAAGGCAGAGTGGCATTTTTAACTTAAAACTTGTCATATTACAAGGTATGACAAGTTTTCCAATTAGACATTGATACACTTACAATCTATATGTCGTTAGCTGTTGAAAAAGTCTAAACGCATGACATTCATGTGGAATGGAAAGGGCACAGACCAAGGTTATTACTAACGTTATTAATGTATGAGTACAGGTTAACACCAATATCAAGAAGAATGAGAAATGAAAAAAAAAATATATCAGTTCCTAAAATGTATAAAGCAAGAACATACACTCATGACTCAAACATCATGAGGTTCAGGACATACGAAGCAGAGCTTGTTGCTTGATGTCTTCATCAATCGTGTGCTTCCTGTTGATTAGTTAGGTTAACGTTTATTAGCAAGAAGCTAATACTTTTCAAGTGGTTAGACAAAGTATATTGACAATATACACTTTAATTTTGCATGGCACAGGGTGTTTCTTTGTCTCTTGTTCCTGGCGGGAATTTCTCTTGGAATGTTTGACGGAGTTTTAAGTGTCATCGTAAATTTGATCACTGTCACTTGGCAAAGTCTCTGGTTTAGGTCAGTATCGGGGAGGATACATCTTTATGGCTCAAAGGTCAAATGAGCAAGAGTTTGACAGACCAAAGTCTTGGGTTTCTATCTTAAATCTTAAAGTTGTTTTCCTTCACACAAATCTCTGAGTGCCGGTCGGCATTCGTGCACTTTATGGCTCAAAGGTTCAAATGAGCGCGGGTTCAGCAGAACTTGATAAGTTCTCTGTGATCATCATGGTGATCCTACACCGGAGACAGCCCCAGCCAGGGACGGACCACCAAAAATGAGGACGTCTAGTTACTCTCTTTACAATATGTCCAAAGGGTGATTACGGCTTGTTTACACTGCCCCCAAGTGGCCAAAAAAAATAAGTTAATACTGTTTTAAGAATGCATTTACAAGTTCCCTTTGGCCAAGAACTGCTCATTTACTGTACTTTGTCAAATCTGAAGTTGAATAGTTGACAGATTAAATGATCTCAGATCCTTTATGATCAATTTGTTGGAATTTTACACTTGAATGTTATTCCATTGACGCATGATCACTACTTCAAACTGAATTGAATCATAGGCAACTTAAATGCAGCAGGTCAAGCTGACATTATATCTCATATTATCACCTAACAGTACAGTTGTCATGGTGATTATGTTAGCATATAACTGCCTATTTACACAAGGAGCATTTGATTGGTTATTAATAAAAAATATTGATTTGTTGGGGTTTAATTTTACAGTCTGGAGCAGGGTTCATCATAGTGGTTTATTGCGAGTATCTCCATTGTGCAAAATAACTGTCAGTTGAGTATAAGGGCATGGATATTATTGCTTCATTTCTAATACAGGCAACAGTATATTATGTCTTACAACTACAGCTAAGATGGAAAGCCTTGAAGGTTTCAGATCCTGCTGTTAAAAGAGCTTCTGTGATTAGATGCTCTGGGTGCTAACAACGGGCCTTCTGGGTAGATTTCTACCAGACAGATGTTGACTGTAATGATGTTCAGGCAAGCGTGGCCAGCCCAAGCACCTATCCCCCCATGCACCGGCTCAAAGGGGCGAGTCAAATCAACCAATGTCTATTTAAAGGAGGATTTCGATTGTTCCCTGCACGCTCCCACGTCAGACCCCCGTGCTTTGTCTCCTCTCAGATTTACTATGGGAACACTGAGTCTGCAGGGGGGCGTAAATGGGGAGCGCTGCCTCCTGCATGGCTCTCTAGCATCACCTACTGACGAATGGGGTGCAATACATCCCATAGTGTTTACAGGGGTTGTTTGAATCATAAAGAATTCAAATACCACCTTTGTTGTTCAGTTCCAAAATACATGTTTTGTGCATTTGTAGCTCCACTGTGGTTTGTGTATTGTAATGCACATTTAATGACAGTAGACTGACTGAATGTGGAAAAACTGAAACTGCACCTATTTTCCTAAAACATCTGAAGCTGCTCATCTGTTGTGTAAATGGATGGTTCATTAATTGTTTTCAAAATGTAGTTGTACTTCTTTACACTAAAAAAAGGAAAAAAAATCCTAGATGTAGTTACTCATAGGTTATCAAGCAATTATTTTACTGGTCCAGCCAACTTAAGATCAAGTGGGTCGTATTTGGCCATGACCTAAAATGAGTTTGACACCCATTATCTAAAGGGTAAGCGGGTATTGCCAGTGGATGGATGGATATATTATGCTTGCTTGTGATGCTACAGTCACTGCCTTTTTCCATGGTTGATTGCTCTTGATTAAACAGGTGTTTCCTTTCAACTAATTCAAATATTATTAAAGTCTTTGCTCCCTCCGGGTTTGGAGCGAGTTTCTGCCCCAGGTGAAGGGCTTTTGGTTGTTCACAAGTGACAGTACAATGGAGCGTGAGATTGGCAGCAGATTGGTGCACTGTTTGCAGTAATGCCGGTGTTGTACCGGGCCGTTGTGGTGACAAGGGAGCTGAGCCGGACGGCAGAGCAATTTAACAGTCGATCAACGATCCGACCCTCACCTGTGGTCATGAGCGTTTGCCAGTGACCAAAAGAATGAAGTCATGGATCCAAGTGGCAGAAGTGTGTTTCCTCTGTAGGGTGGCTTGGCTCAGCCGTAGAGATGGGGTGAGGAGCTCAGGCATCTGGACAGGGCTCAGAAAGCTCGAAAGAAGCCAGCTGAGGTGGTTTGGCCATCTGATTAGGATGCCTCCTTGGACACTTTGCTTTGGAGGTTTATAGGCATGTCCAACTGGAAGGAGAGGTAGGCAGGGTAGACCCAGAACTTGTTGGAGAGATCCAATCTGGCCTGGGAACCCCATTGGATCCCCCAGGAGAAGATGGAAAGCATTGCTGGGGAGAGAGACGTCTGGGATGTGCTGCTTAGCCTGTTGCCACCGTGTACCAACCTCAGATAACTGGAAAAAAAATTGATGGATGAAGTCTTTACCAGCTTTGACATTTCTTAAGTTTGAATGGTGCAACTTGATTAATTAAATCATCAGTTTGAAACTAGCCAGAAGTTAAGAAGAAATTGGGAAGGATTTAATGCACAGACTTAGTAATGGATTTACAAATTGCTGAAGTAATCCAGTCCAGATTGTTAAAGGAGCAATATGTAGCCATTGCACACGCAAGTAAGTAGAGCAGCAAATAGCAAGTTGGAGTCATAGACTGTAAATTAAATAGGCTGTAATTATGCTTAGTATACAATCTATGGTTGAAACAAGTTTTTCCCGGCCCCTTCTCCTAAGACACAGCACAGACAGGCAGGCTGTTGGAGCTTGGAAGTAGCCTCCATTGTAAGTTGATCAGCCGTTTATAACTGTTAATAGTCTGTCAATGTAAATTTAAACCTGTTATCCTAGAAAGGAAAAAAAAGCCCACCACTCTGAAATAACACACTCTGGACAAAGAAAGCAGCTGCCTGCCAAATTAACATTTTGATAAATTTAACTGTTACAAACATCTACTCCTTCTACAAAATTATAAGTTGTTTCTTACAGCTCATACACAGATACTTACTCATTTGTCAAAAATTCTGCATTAATTTGAACTCTGATTAATGTAAGATTGACATAAAAAATAGCTATTACAGTCTGGGATGGAAATTTCAAATGGTGACACCCTGGCTGTAGTGTTCATGTCAACTGAAGCGAGTATTTCAACTTCCTAGGATCTCTGATGACACATCATAGTCGTTTGATTTATTGCACTTAATATATTCAAGATTTCTCTTTTAAAGTCCAGACACACTACTGAGGACATGACCTTAGTGTCCTCAGTGCTAGACATGGCCCTCTACCCAAGAAGTGTTGGTCCCAGTACTGGTATGGGAATACTTACCCTGGTATTTCAATCTCAAGTGTCTAAATTTGGAAAATGTGCTGCAGAAATTAGCTGAACTAGCCTTGCATTGTATGGCTCTAATTTGTCAGAGTTTCAGCTAACTCACATCAGCAGCACTTAGTATTCATGGCCAGTTTTGTCCTTCAAACCACAGTACAACTACAGGGACAGAAAAATGTTACAGATAATCAGCCTTGGAGTATGTGGTGTCCTTTCAGCAGAGGAACTGGATGCAAAAATTTGCAGATTAAGTAAGACATTGATTATCATCCAGCTCTGGCTGATCTTTGACCTTTGTAAAAAGGAAGGAAATTGAAAGGAGAATTTCCGAACAGAGATAAGCGAAGAATCAGATTATAAGTCCCTGGTCTCCTTCATATGATGAGGTTAGAAAGATGCCATGTGGCTGCTCTTGCTTACCCAGCTGTTAACTCAGATCCCCGCATCAAAAACATGAAAATCAGGTCACACCGAAGACGCTTCTGCATCTTATGTAACCAAATGTGTCCATCAAACGCCTCATTATAGTATGAATCATTCCTGTGAAATTATTCAGCGCAATCCACTGTGCTGACACCTCGGATAACTGCCTTCAAAAGGCACAAGTGACGAGCAGGCTGATTGTGCCATCTGCTGTGTGTGCAAGTGTACTGTACGAGAGCGAGGTGAGCCTGTGTGTATGCAGGTGTGTGTGTAGTTGTACACGGTGCACTGCACCTGCATGTGTGGTTAAATCCAGGGGAGGCCTTTTTGCATCCTGTCTAAGCTGTTTGCCTGCAGCGCCTGTCACTGTGTCGTCTCGGGCAGCCGTATACACACATCCATGAGCTGAGCGCTGAGGCGGCCTCCTTCTGCCTGACTCATCTCACCGTCAAACAAATGTTCGAGATCATCTTTTTTGTTTTGTTTTGTTGTTTTTCATTTTGTGCTCATATTATGCTGACGAGTTTTGCGCTGTTTTGCCTTTCTGACCTGCAGACAGCAGGGTGGCGTTGTTGACTGGTCTGGAGCAGGGAGGAATTACTGCAACATCCATAAGGCTCATCCCATCAGGCACTCAAAAACAAAATCAGTTGTTTTTCTAAGGAGGCAGACTGGTTTAAAGTCTGGCGAGCAGAGTTTCAGTTTGAACTCATGTTAACAAAATGGTTGTCAAATATGTGTTCATGTTCTGCCCTTAAGGGGAATAATACAGGAGAATGATGAAGAAAAAGAATTACATGCAGCTCTCGCCTTCACTTGTCTCTGTTGAGTCACATAACAATGCAAACAAAATATACAGTATATTTTCCAAAGTATGAAACTCTCAATTTTAGGACCACAGTTACCATGATGTATTCCTTTTTTAGGTCAGAGGAGGCCGGACTGGTTTGAGATGATAGAAAGGCAACAGTAACTCAAATAACCACTCGTTACAACCAAGATATGCATAAGACCATCCCTGAACGCACAACATGTTGAACCTTGAAGTTCAACACTGGGTACCACTCCTGTCAGCTAAGAACAGGAAACTGAGGCTACAATTCACACAGGTTCACCAACATTGGACAATAGAAGACTGGAAAAACGTTGCCTGATCTGATGAGTCTCGATTTCTGCTGCGACATTCAGATGGTCGGGTCAGAATTTGGTGTAAACAACATGAAAGCGTGGATCCATCCTGCCTTGTATCAACGGTTCAGGCTGCTGGTGGTGGTGTAATGGTGTGGGGGATATTTTCTTGGAACACTTTGGGCCCCTTATACCAACTGAGCATCGTTTGAACACCACAGCCTACCTGAGTACTGTTGCTGACCATGTCCACCCCTTCATGACCACAGTGTACACATCTTCTGATGGCTGCTTCCACCAGGATAATGTGCCATGTCACAAAGCTCAAATCATCTCAAACTGGTTTCTTGAACATGACAATGAGTTCACTGTACTCCAGAGACCTTCACAGTCACCAGATCTGAATCCAGTAGAGCACCTTTGGGATGTGGTAGAACAGGAGATTAGCATCATGGATGTGCAGCTGACAAATCTGCAGCAACTGTATGATGCTATCATGTCAATATGGACCAAAATCTCTGAGGAATGTTTCCAGCACCTTGTCGAATGTATGCCACAAAGAATTAAGGCAGTTCTTAAGGCAAAAGGGGTCCAACCCGTACTAGCAAGGTGTACCTAATGAAGTGGCCTGTGAGTGTATATCGTCTTTGGTTAAAAACGTATTCATATTTAAATGTAGTGATATTTTATAACAAATACATTTGTAATCTTTTAGATTTTTAACTTCTTTAACTTACTCTTACAGGTGAATGAATGAACAGCTTAAACCTTACAGCACAAACAGTCCATGTGGTGTAAATGTAAACAATGGCAAGACTGAAGGGTCTCCTGATGCTAGATTACACAGAGTCAGAGCAAGGCAAAAACTCTTATAACAACAGTTCAAAAAATACTATTTGAACTTATCACCACATGTTTTAACTGTTACTGTGGTTTTATATAAAGGAAAAAGTGCTTGGTGTATGGTAATTACCTTAAATAAAGGGGAATAGAAAGGGAGAAGGATGAAGGAAGACAGCCACACACAGCTCTCTCCTTCACTCATCGAGGGGTGAAGGAGAGGAGCGTGATCCCCCTACAGGAGCCCAGAGGCATCACCAACAGATCCACGAGCAATCAACACACACAGGCAAGGATCTACGCATGTTATCTGTATTCCTTTTGTATCACTGGTGCCTAAACAGTGTTTTAACAGTGACTAATATGAATACACACATTACTAATAGAACAAAATATGAAATTACATATTCTGAACATATAATACTGTAATAACTGCAATAAGAAAAGAGTGAAGAGACTGACTGATCACCACACAGTGTAGCAGCAACAACTAGCAGTCGTGGCTAACCAACCATGGGCAGCTGCTGTCAGACGCTTTCATGGCTAGAAGCACATTTGTGAAGCTTTTTGTAAAAGTTTGTGTTGTACCTGTGTTGTAGCTAGCCGAGCTAACGGTAGCAGCTCAGAGAGGCTGCTCACTCAGATGTCTGTCAGTATGTATATGTCAGCAACATACTGTATATTAGAAGTGGACAGAATCACAGCTCCCGAGAAGTGAAGCTAAAGCATCTTGGTTGCCCCCTGGTGGCTGGCTGCAGTTCAAGTCATACATCCTGCCTCCCAGTGTTAATAGACAGCACATTGGGAAAAAATGTATTTGAGGCATACTTTGATGTTTTAATTTTTCCAAAGTAGTTTCTGCTCACGGCTGAGTCAGCCAGCTATGTGGGTAGGAACCCAATACCACGGCTCAAACACGGATCACTACTGCACAGACTTTGGCTCAAAATGACATCAACAGCACAAAGTGGCAGCACTCCTATCTAGGATATTTTGGCTCCAGTTTTGTACAGTGGGAGGAAGTAGAGACATGTCGTCCACCTTTATTTACTGTCATTGGTAGAGCTGTAGCCCTGCTGTTGCAGTCTAGTTGTGCTTCTACAGCCATCAAAGGAGATGAAATGAAAAAATGCTTTGTAGAGGCTTAGCAAAAATGGTCTTGAATCTTGAGGAGCATATATTTGAAAATGAGCTGTGCTTCACAGGCTCCCACTCAAGAACATAGGCTGGGGGAAGTGTACCACTCGACTCTGATTAAAGGACTTTGTTTAATATAAATATCCTGGCAGAAAACCACGAAATGCTGATTTTTAGAAAGAAATGTTGACATTAATATTAGCTTTTTTGTGTTTCATCACAGTACAGTTATATAATGTATAATGTTTACAGCTCCAAAAAACATGTTAATACTAGAACCGCTAGCACTCTACTACTCTACTACTGTTCTTTAAGTGTGTTTTTGTGCTCTTTTTCTTCACCAATCTCACTTGTTCGCGTTCAACTAAGGATGTGCAGCTGGTGAGATTCAGTTATATGCCTTTTACTCCCTTTTGGACTGCTTAAAACAACACTTGACAATCCATTCAGCCATGGCTCGATTGCCCACAATCAGCTCAGAGCATGAAAGTAAGGGAGGATCAACTAATAACATAAGCAACTCTAAAGTTAATGCCGAGAGGTACCAGGGCAGCGGCGTTGAATGTTTGTTGCCAACTGCTAGCGCTATGTTAACCCATAAAACAGTAAAAGGAAAAACACTCACCCTGGCAAAAACCAAATGGCAGTCATTGTAGAGCACTTTGGTACCGAGGTCGTGGACCCAACCGGTGACAAAAAAGTTGTATGTCTCCAAACTTTTGTATGCTTTCATCTGTTGTTTTGTGTAGAAAGAGGTCTGGAGAACAAGGTAGTTGCTAATATCTACTGCCTCGATAGCCGGCAAATCTTTCATTTCAGTCGAAAAATCGGTCTTTTTCATAAGATAAGGATCACGTCCAACATATCTACTTATTTTCTGTTATATCTTTCTCTTGTAATAACGTCTAAGCTAGCACAATATGGACTTTCCTCCATCTCCTCTGTACCGTCCTCAATCTTATCCATAGCTGCTGTTTACTTGCTGCCCTCCATCTGAATTTCGCGCGTCACCAGCATCACGTGATAGTGAACAAGCCATTTGCTCTTGCTTTGCACGTAACTGTAGCCCTACCCCTGCCGTCATGGCGCTTGTGATTGGTTGATTTGAATTGGTGATTGGCGCGCAGGTGAACTATAAACACAGGCTGCCATCCTAAGTGGTTTGTTTACTGTCTCGTCAGATTCAGTACACTCATGGAACAACAGAGAAAGGAGCCTTATGGCTATTGAGAGATTGTTGCAGAGAATCTTGCAGTGATTTCCAGCTTTATCCAGCTGTTTTTTTCATCTGCAGCCCTTGGATACTCCTTTGCAGTTCATTCTGGAGGACTTGTAGTGTTAATTCCTCATCATTGAGGTACATAGTGTTGAAGTTATTACCGCACCGGCTCACGTAGCTAGGTCATTAGCATTCTGTTGTCATGCTTTGATGTTTTACCACATTAATGCATGCAGAGCAACAGATAAATTGGCCCACAGCAAATCGGTTAGAAATGCCATCAAATGGCAATGGCGGTGTGATTGTGCATTGGATTTGTATAAACATGTCGCTTGTATAATCGCCTAGTTGCTCTTGCAGGTAAAAGAGAATTGAAAAGGTGGCACTTATGTTTTTTGTTGTATTTACTTGTATTTACTTTGTGGTTGTGTATTTGAATGGAGTGTGTTTTAAGATCATTGTTAGGGGAAAGTTATTGTTTCTAGAATGGTTTTTGGTGCTGTGATTGGTTTTGGCTTTATGTAAGTCGGTGAATTATAGTTACAGGGCTGTTGATTGTTTGAACAGTGGAAAAACGTACTAATAGTTTTTTTTTTTTTTTTTGCTTTGTTTTGTTTTTGTGATTATGTCGTGTTTGAATTAAGTGTTTTATTGCATACAGGAGTAAAGGTAAAGTAAAGGTGTATTAGCGATGTGGGAGAAAACGAGTAGAGAGGTTGTTGATATTTGAAGTGTAAACGAATACAGACCCACCCCTCCCTTCATACTCCACCCCGGGCTCCACCCCCGAAGTTCATGGACGCGCATCGTTTTTGTCTTTGTGGTTATAATACACTTTGCAAACACTGTGTAGCCGAGGGTTTCTGTTGCACCTATACTTATGAAGCTATAAAACAAAGAAATACGGAGGCCTCGTAGAGTTGAACAGACGGCTTCACTTTTTATTGCTGCACGCACAGTCAATGCGACGTATACCGAAAAACACCACTTCCGTTTCTGACCTTTCACAATAAGAGCTGCCGATATAAGCTATACACTGCTTCAACAGGTAACTCCAGCTCACGTTTACTCCAATAACATTATAAACAGCTTACAACTGTAAAAAAAAATGCTGTGATGTAAGATGGCCAACTACACAGCAAGTAAAGCAGCTGAAATAACCAAGTTGTGGGTTAGCACACTGCTAAGCCGCGAAGCTAAGGTTAGCTGACCCATCAGACAACTGTACCCACAACTCGACTGCTATTATAAATAGATAACATCACAACAACAGTACATTTTGGCAGATTAGACAATATGATGAATGCCCGACGGCTGTTACTGTTATGTGAAGCACCGCAAAGCTAATGTTGCTCACCTGTCCAGCAGAAAGACGGCGACCTCCGCGTCTGTTTTCAGACCTTTCAATTCGCGGAGTTCCCTCCACAGTCGGAAAGCCACACCGATGTTGACCCGGGTCTTCACCCTTTCATGGTCGTAGCCCTTCTTTTTTAATTTATGCTCCTCCGACCGTTTTCTCTTGGGCTGTTTCTGCACCTGATATACCATGTGTCTCTCTCTTACTCTAACTGCTCACGCTACAACCTATTACTCCCCCTCCCCGCTATGTCTGACCTGTGCACGAGTATGAACGGCCCCCCGGGCGTGAGGGGGTAGACCCATGTCTTGGTGGCTCGGTCCGAGCCACAGATTTACCTGCTGAAATTCAGAGCCCAGGCTGTGTATTGAAACCGGATTTTTTTTCAGCATGCTCTCAGAAGTGACAGCTTGCGGATAGTGAGGAGAAATACGGTGATTTTGACAAAAAGTGCGTCGGATTATGATCGCTAACTATACCTTTAAGCAAGTGGTGAATATGCACATTTAAGTCAATAGTCAATTTTTTTATTTTTTATTTTACTGCATATTTGTATTCCATCTTTGAAAATACACTCTACAGGTGAAACTCTTGCATAGTTTGGTATTAGTTGTTTTACTTAAAGGAATAATTCAAATTCTTGACAGTGTGGTTGTATGAGGTATGTATGCACAGTCAGTGTAAAGGGCAGTCAGCACACTATAGTTATAGATGTTTTAAAAATGTATCTGTACACTTTTTGTCAGGTAAGAAATGTCTACTGTGGCAATATTAAGCAGTTGTGCCTATATATTTGTAGATGCCTCGGGACAAGTCCTTCCGTTGTTCTCAGGCAGCTAGGAGGAAGATGGCGGAGTATCGTACTGTGGTTGTAGGGCCTCAAGGAGCTTGTACTGACTCCTGTGCACGTATGCAATTGTGAGACTACCATAAAACTCTTTACCATACAGGAAAATAATTTAGTAAGAATCGGTTGAAACAAACAATTTTTTCCTTGTTTTTTCCAATTGTGATTTGTTGTTTGTTTCTCAATAGCTTGCGGTACTGGTTATCGCCATGCTGTGTTGCAATGGCCAATTTCAGCCCTGACTGGACGCAGTCACACATTGGTCATTCCACATGAGGCTCTGGACAAGAAGGTGTTATTTTTTAAGAACTTAAGAGCAAAGGTTTTGATTGCAGGAATTACAAATGATTTTATTTAAAACAAAGCTTATATGTTGTTTCAGTTTGTTCTTGTTGTAGGAGCCTCTCATTTACGCACCATTGTGGATGGTTTTGTGAAGATGCCAGAGGGATGCATCTTCTTTGGCTTCATGTCCACGCCAGGGGCCTGTGCGGCTGAGTTGAGGACCGAGTTGCTTCATGCTGCTGTCCCTTGGACACCCGACGCAGTCTGTGTTATGGCCCCTAGCAACAACCTGACAGCAAGCAGGACCATAGACAAGGCAGGAGCAGACTTCTGCAAGCTCCTTGTGAGCACCTGTGGTCGTTGGGCAAAGGTATGATCATTTACTAGTAGGACTTCTGGATCATCTTTGGTACTATCAGCAATTTTAGTATAGTAGGTGTGGCAAAATAGTGTGTGTAATTAATTACGAAATTTTGAGGGTAAAATGTAGTTATGTAATAAGAGCTTTTGTTGTTTACAGGTCTTTGTCCAGGACTTCACTCCTTGTCTCAACATCGATGTGGTTCTGCAAGATCACATGTGCCAAGAGTTTCGCCGAGTGGCAGCCAGCATGGGTAAGTGTAAAAAGTTTTTAGTTTCAGCACAGTTACATTTAAAATAGATTGCATTTTTTTGCAAATTAATTGAATGTTGTATTTGTACGGAGCCCCTAAAGTTCCATGAAGATAAAAACAGCTATATCATGCACACGAGATACTAAAACGCTCGATTTAATTAACTTGTTCATTTATAAAGACAGGCAGCAACACAACAGACAGCCTTCCCCCCAAAGCCTGGGCTCCGTCAAAGCATTGAAGTACTACACCTACTTCAAGTATTGGTAAGTGGGAGCGTCAAGGCAGTTTGACACGCATCAAGATGCTTTCAGTGCGCGTTCTGCCATTTAGAACAATGGGTGAACATACATAATGCAAGCGTCAGATGCCTTTACTGTGTTTTGACCCTAATATCAACATCATAATCTGATCTTTGTGAATGTTACCTAATGTGGGAGTGAGAGTTCTCAAATCAAAATTAACTCACATTTGTTTTTATATGGGAGGACTTCATAAAGTATCATAGGCACATAGAAACAGCTGTTCTGCTGCGTGCGTCTCCCTCACACAATCTTTCCTCATTGACTGTCCCTTCATTGCCTTTTCATTTCCCTTCTGTCTGTGGATTGTTATAGTCAAGAGAAAGTGAATTAGGGCTGAAAGTTCAATTCGCAACAATGAAAAGCAAACAGGAACCGAAGTAAGTAACACATTCTGTCTGTCACCTCTGCTCTGTGTCAGAACCACGGACAGCGCAGCGGTCAGGTTGCCAAACACAACATTATCATTTATTTCAGGATCATCATGTTTTAGAGCTCCCCTCAATTGTCCAAAATGAGGCTTTCAGAGGAGCTCATGTCCTTTTCAGGCGACCCCAGCTCCCCCTAGCTCCCCTGTAATTCGAACCATGACTGTTTATGGTCAGCTATGTGAACAAACCAACAAGCGTTTTAATGGGAGTGCGCATGGCCACATGTAAACAGGAATATTAGTGGAATACTCATTTTCATTAGCCATTTTCATTTGACTTCAGACAAAGAAAAGCCGCCCCCCTCCCCCAGTGATTTCACCTGGGTGTCAATAGAGGTTTCCCCTCAAACAAAACGAGCACCCTCCCCTAACTTACTTTACCTGTGTTGTGTCACTACACTGGATGTCTACGTGATCATGATTATGTTACTTGAGCAAAGGTGGCCTGACAGTAAATTTTCTCAAATCTAATATATTTCAGAAGTAGCTGTATTACCAATTAGCTCATATTTAGGCTATTACATTGTATCTCGATTTGATGGTACTGTAATAACTTAGTAATATCTTGTTCAATTATATTCTCTGAGCATGCCCAGACACCGTTTTGAACCGCACTGGGGAGGCCACTTCCCATAAATGCTGTATTTACACATATCCAAGAATGGGAGATTTGATTTCTATAATTACCTCTTTTTCAACATTATTATGATTTGTCTGAAACGTCATCTTAGTTGGAGCAGTAAAATAACTTTTCATACTTGGCTGTAGGTAACATCTACTTTTTTGTCTTTCTAGGGAAGTCGTGGTGGTGAGGTTTCTCCAATAGAAACTGAATTTGCTAGAGTCCCACAATCCACTCCGACCAAGAGTCAAACAAAAGATGCTCCAGAGACACTGGGATCAGTTGGGCCTAGTTCGCCCTCAAGATTGCGACTTGTACTCTCAAGTCCTTATACTGTCACACCACGCACCAGGCCGTCTTCATCTGGAGTGTACCTTGCACTGCCTCCTACTATGGCATCAACGGTTGTAAGTGTAGCAGTGCTGACACTTTCTCTGGACAATTGAATAGTAGCCTGTAACCTCCTACATCAAGGGAATGACATCCTGTGTATGTTTTTTGTGTGCTAGGACTGCACAGCCTCTGCATCAGCCACATCTTTGGCTTTCTCACATACAGCCAGTGGAGACGTGTCACAAGTGAGTTGAATATCTCGTTTGTCATGTGTAAAAGGAAGGAAAAGAGTGATCCATCCATAGTAATATTATCAGTGTGAGATTTTCAAAACTCATTTTCAAAATATTGTTGCTGTGAGATATAAAATCCACACTTATCCCGTCTCTTCAGACTGAACCGGACAATCCAGAGGAACCAGAAGTGAGTGATATCAGCATGAGCTTTGGGGAGATGCCTCTGGATCCATTAGACACAAGTTATGCACCACCTAGCAAAGCCTCGCCTTCCACCCAAGACTCTGGCTCTGCCTCAGCTCTCATGGGGATACCCAAAGAGGATGGGCCGAAAACAAGTGGCTGGTGAATGAATTTAAGCTCATGGAACTTTTTAAAAGGTGCATCACACGAGATAGTAGAGGAAAAAAAAAAGTAATAACAAACGCAAGCCAAATTAAAATACAATGGACATGCATAAATGGACACTCTAACAAGTGGGCATCATGTCCTGACACAAGGGGGATGGCTGAAAACAATCTGCTGATTAGTGCAGCAACAGTTTTTACAGGAACAACATACTCAGATATAGCAGATTGGGCTCAACTACTCAATCTACACATCCCAAGGCAAACACAGTTCTATGCCATTCAGTCGACCTACCTCATAACCAGTCATCCACTACGCATACAGAGAGCAACATGACAAACTCATGGAGCGCCTCATTCAGGAAACAGCATCTGGGAGGAAAACTGAACTGTGTGGTGATGCCAGATGTGACAGCCCCGGTAAGCATTTTATTCGATCTTCCAAATGTCAGTACTTATTGTGATTTCACCAGTAAAAATTACATTTTGTTTCTCCCCAGGATTCAGCAGCAAGTACTCCACATACTCCTTCCAAGATGACGCCACAAAAGGTGGTTGTTCATTTTGAACTGGTTGAGGTAATTAAGTGTGACTTGTGTTTGAATGAAATGCCACATCTGTGAGGAAAAAAAAATATTTTACTTGTTGTCAAATTCTGTGAATATACCGTATGTGATAAGACATTGTTCTGCTGTAGGTTACAGAAGCATCAAGTTCTGTTGCTATGGAGGCCATGGGGTTTCAGAGGGGGCTGAACCACCTTCTCTGGATGTCGGTGTCATGACTACAGACAGGTCACCATCAATCCGAAAGATAATGAGGTGGACCTACACCAACATCCACCATGAATTTGACCCCTGGCATGTCAGCAAGAGTAAGTAAAATTTGTTTAGTTTATTTGTTTTAAGTATAAGGGTAGATACATAAACAGATTTTCTTTTTGATCATTTGGATTTGTTACTTGTTTTTCTCAGGTGTGAAGAAAAAGCTTGTCGCAGCCTCAAATAAGGACAACAAAGATCTCCAACCTTGGGTGAAATCAATCATCAACCACCTGTACTGGTCCTGCGAGTCATGTAAAGGTGATCAGGAGGTAATAATGACATTATTTTGTAATTGTAACACAAAAATTGACTTGACAGTATCACAGTCTTTGAAAGAATAATATTTTTTAGGTTACATGATAAGAATGGTAATTACTGGTTTGTCACTGTGATATAATCCAAAAGGCTAAACCAAATTTCTATTCAGCTGTCCCAGATGTATACTCTAAGTTTGTGATGTCTTTCTGAAAATGTTTGTTTTTCCAAGCATAGATGTTTTACTTATAAATGTTTTTATGTTCTCATTTCTGCAGGAATGTGTGCGTCGGTGGAAGTCTCTGCTCCAGTCTGTGCATCGATGGGAGGTGAATGGTGCGGAGAACACACGTCATCACCCAACTTTGACAGAGGAGCAGCAGAAAAGAAGGAGGTGGATCAAAGCAGATTCACCTCCTTTTCAGGCTCTCAAAGCAATTGTGATGGACAGGAACCTCCTTCAGGACTTGAAGCAGATGTCTCGTTTCAAGCACACTGATATGCCTTTTTTAGACTCTTGTTTTTAATTCACTAACACTTGTTTTGTACAACACTAATAAAAAAATATCTAATGCTGTGAGGAGTACTAATATTGCCAAACTCTACAGTACATATTACTAACACTGCTGCTAGTTGTACACTCCGAGCAAAATCACACTTACTGTATTTGTAGTTGTTTTGAACAAGTTGAATATTAGTCATTTATTATTCTTGTTTTTTACTGGGTGTAGCAACAACTGTGGAACACTTCCAGAGATCCTGTGTTGATGCAAGTTTAAAAACCATTCTTCAATGCTGAAGTATGCTGAGAAGAGGCTGCACTTCACATATGATTCTATGATGGCCCGTACCCAGCTGGCTATCACGGACCATAACGCCAACGCTGGGAGACCTCAGGAAACCACTAGAGAAAGTAAAGATGTAATAAATAGCTGGAGCTGTGTACTGATATATCTGCACGGTCTCAAGTGTTATGTAGTTATTTCTTACTAGCAGGTAAATTACTCTGGACAGAGCTCAGCAAAATGTGTCAAGAGTTATAAAAGCACCGTTTACTATCTGTAATATACAGAAGAAATATTTCAAACTTTGATCTTTTAGTGTATAATATAGTTGACAGAGGGGGAAATAAAAAAAAAATCTAATTGAATGTTGTTCATCACAATACAGTAGTACAAGCTACAGTGATGTTGTGGTGTATAAAAAATAGTGTTCATAATAATGTATAAAAACCTTTTTATAAACCACCAGTTTTCTCCTAAAAGCTACATTTAGCTAATACCACTCTGTGACCTCACGTCTGTCAATGAGACGGTCAACTAGAATTAGACAGTAATATTTTTGTTGTCATTGTTTTTTCCTCAGGAGAGCAATGGTACAAATTGGTTTATTCAAAACCAAGTCAACAGTGGGTTGCAAAGCCAATTTATGAGCAGACCCAGCAGACCTTCCGACATGACCTGGTGGAACGTGTTTTGAGGAGGCGAGAGGACCAGAGCGTTACTTTGTCAAAGCCCTTGCCCCGACCTAAATCACATTGCAGAAGACTACTACACAACATTGCTGCTGTTCCCAGGCCTGAAAAAGAGGAGTTACTAGCTCAACATTCCTACAGCACTGATGCTGAATGGCACACCTTTTCTTATTCTCTCTTTTGTTTAACATTTATTGTATATAGTTTTATAACTGTTATATATTTACAGTTTTGTAATAAAAAAATTAATACTAAAATATTTTAATATTTTTAACACAATTATCATATTATTATTTCTGTTATTGTATCTGATTGAATATTATGTCAGCATCAATATATAAAAATGCACACTAACAAAAAAAACAAGCAGGGCAAGGACATCCTCAGAATTTTATTTTAGAATTGAATATTTTTAGGAATATTCAATTCTAATAAAAATTAAGAGGATGTCTTCTGCCTTCCAAATCTAATGTAACTCAAGTGTGGGGACTGGATTTGCTTTTAGACTGGCAGAGTGAAACTATTTGAAATGTAACACAAACAGGGGTCCTCATAAGGATGAAATTAGAATTATTAATCAGCTTTATTGGCCACTGACATACAAGTGCAAATAATATGACTTTTTCCACATTGCTCTCAATGTATAGCAGTAGGATAGATATAACAACAGGTATAGATAAAGAGTAGACATGACTTATGTGCACAAAAATGTGAATGAATAATAAAATACGTGCGGTCATCGAAATAAAAGGGCTCATCTTCATTCTCGAAATCGGGTAAATATTCAGCCATGATAGCGATGCAGTAAAACTCTCAACTGTACTCCGGGACAACCACCGCCACTCTGAGTAGGGCTCGGCATGACTCCTCTGTTTTCTTCCGGCAACAAGGCAAAGCTTCCGCAAGATTGCGGGACACAGCCAACA
The DNA here is from genome assembly GCA_034769285.1 of Lutjanus argentimaculatus. Classification (NCBI taxonomy): domain Eukaryota; kingdom Metazoa; phylum Chordata; class Actinopteri; order Lutjaniformes; family Lutjanidae; genus Lutjanus; species Lutjanus argentimaculatus. Next base: position 2,006,611 of record JAWZSL010000061.1, read on the forward strand.
GGAAGTGAAGGGGAAGGGAGACGTTTAGCATGCTATTTACAGAGCTAGCACTGGCGATCTGAAGCGGTCTGTGGTGAAAAAAAAGCACTTTTAATGCGCAAACTTATACGGGACTTATTTGCCCCGATATCTACCGTTATAACTCGTTTCGCAGCTGCTGACTGCATCCGCCTACTGTAATACTGCACCAATTTTAAAACGAGTTGTACCTATCAATCATACACACAACACACAACACACACACAGGGAAATGGAGCCCAGGTTGAAAAATACCGAAGTTATCCTTTAACCTCAGTGATGATATTGGTATGAAAGTTTTGGTGCAGTTGCTGTGGCTTTCAGCTTATCAGCAAGTGGAAACACCATCGGCCAAGTCTAAGGTTTCTCACAGACCACCACCACCCCCTGTGAGAACCTTTGCTCCCAAGGTGGTTGTGAAGGGGAAGGTTATTAAGCCACGTTCATCAAACCCCTATGAATGGATGCTTCTTGGCAAGAACCGGAAGGTAAGAGACTATCAATATGTGTTCGAGACTTTAATAAAAAAAAAACATATCCTATGCGGTTTAACATCACAATGATCAAATGGTATGCAAGTTAAATATAAATTATGCTATTTATCATTACAGAGAAACCATCCCAGGGACAGCGAGCTGTCCACTGATGCACCTAAATGCAGGATCGTTCACCAGCACGTTTGTTTTGTTTGTATTAGGTCCTTGAACCGCCACCTTATCGTGGTGGAGGGGTTTGAGTACTTGAATGATCCTAGGAGCTATGTTGTCTGGGGCCTATTGCCCCTGGTAGGGTCTCCCAAGGCAAACAGATCCTAGGTGACGGGTCAAACTAAGAGCGGTTCCAAAGCCCCTGATGACAGACAAACAAACAAGGAAGCTTACGTCGCCCAGATTGGCGTCACTGGAGCCCCACCCTGGAGCCAGGCCTGGGGTTGGGGCTCGCAGGCGAGCGCCTGGTGGCCGGGTCTTTGCCCACGGGACCCAGCCGAGCACAGCCTGAAGGAGCGACGTGGGCCCGCCTTCCCGTAGGCCCATCACCCCGGGAGGGTTCAGAAGGGGCCGATGCGTTGTGGTTTGGGTGGCGGTCGTGGCAGGGGCCCCGAGGGCCCAATCCCTGAACACAGAATCTGGCTATGGGGACATGGAATGTCACCTCGCTGGGGGGGGAAGGAGCCTGAACTAGTGTGGGAGGTTGAGCGGTACCGGCTAGAGATAGTCAGACTCACCTCCATGCACAGTCTGAGCTCTGGAACCCAACTCCTTGAGAGAGGTTGGACTCTCTTCTACTCTGGAGTTGCCCGCGGTGAGAGGCGGTGGGCTTGCTTATAGCTCCCCACCTTAGCCGCCATGTGTTGGAGTTTTCCCCAGTAAACGAGAGGGTCACCGCCCTGCACCTTCGGGTTGGGGGCAGATGCCTCACTGTCATTTTGGCTTATGGGCCGAACGGCAGTGCAGAGTACCCGGCTTTCTTGGAGTCCTTGGGAGGGGTGCTGGAAAGCACTCCGACTGGGGACTCCATCATTCTACTGGTGGACTTCAACGCTCACGTGGGCAGTGACAGTGTTACCTGGAGGAGCGTAATTGGGAGGAACGGCCTCCCCGATCTAAACCCGAGTGGTGTTCTGTTATTGGACTTCTGTGCTAGTCACGGTTTGTCCATAACGAACACCATGTTCAAACATAAGGGTGTCCATCAGTGCACGTGGCACAAGGATACCCAAGGCCCTCTCGCGTGTCCATTATGGTCTATTAGACACTCAGGTAAAGAGAGGGGCTGAGCTGTCAACTGATCACCACCTGGTGGTGAGTTGGATCCGCTGGCGGAGGACGAAGCTGGACAGACTTGGCAGGCCCAAACGTGTTGTGAAGGTCTGCTGGGAACGTCTGGAGGAACCCTCTGTCAGAGGGGTTTTCAACTCTCACCTCCGGGAGAGCTTTGACCAGATCCCAAGGGAGGCTGGAGACATTGAGTCCGAATGGACCATGTTCTCCGCCTCCATTGTTGACGCAGCCGTTCGGAGCTGTGGCCATAAGGTCTCCGGTGCCTGCCACGGCAGCAATCCCCAAACCTGGTGGTGGACACCAGAAGTAAGGGATGTCGTCAAGCTGAAGAAAGAGTTCTATCGGGCTTGCTTGGCTTGTGGGACTCCTGAGGCAGCTGACGGGTACCGGCAGGCCAAGCGTGCTGCGGCCCGGGCGGTTGCGGAAGCAAAAACTTATGGGAAAAGTTCGGGGAGGCCATGGAGGAGGATTACCGGTCGGCCTCGAAGAGATTCTGGCAAACTGTCCGGCGCCTCAGAAGGGGGAAGCAGTACCCTGCCAACACTGTTTACAGTGGAGGTGGGGAGCTGTTGACTTCAACTGGGGATATTGTCGTGTGGTGGAAGGAATACTTCGAGGATCTCCTCAATCCCACTGACACGCCTTCCGTAAAGAAGCAGGGGCTGGGGACCCAGAGGTTGATTCAGCCATCACTCAGGCTGAAGTCACCGACATACATTTATTTAGCCATATTCATAAGTATCTCCTTTTGTTTTGACACACAAAGTACATAGCAAGTCTGTTTATATTGTACAAAAAGAACAATGTCCTAAATTTGTATTCAAAAAAATTATTTTGGTTTTCTTACATATGACGGCTGTTGTGGAATGTCAGCGGAGAGGCGTTCCCTTCAGGAGGAGATCTGCTAGGCAGCAGGTTGAGCATTTAGTTCAGTGTAATCTATGACTATGTCTCAATTGTGTATACAGTTTGAGAAGGCAGGCACCAACAGAATTTTTGCATGCGTGTAGAATTTATTAAATAAATGTTACATAATAGTAAGGCATGTGTATGCTGGTCTATTTTTATTTTGTGTGTGTGTGGTTTGTTTTTTAATTAATCAAACATGTAATGACCAAGTCATGTGATGCTTTGTGGCTCAAAAGACTATGCTGTGAAAGAGCCTGTAAAAATTGTGAATTTTTTTTTTAACTGTGCAACCTACTTTCACTATAAGAATTCAGCCAAAAATGCGGAAGCGCTGAACTGAAGCTGGCTTCATGCACCACTTAAAAGTCTCAGTTTATGATACATCTATGGTTCAACAAAATATATACACGGTTGTCATTTCTGAATGCAGAAGTGGCAAAAAGATTTCTTCTTTACATTCCTCTGCTCTTCCCTCTCAGAAGCATCTTGTTTTATCCAAATATGCAAACTGAAGGAAAGAACATGGGGTGAACTGGGCTGAATCTGGGGTGGAGTGTGAATGTGTGTATGAGTACAAAAAATAAATCACTGAGCTATTTTATGCTCCACACACTCCTGACTTCAAAGGGACTTTAAAATCAATTAGCCTTGTCAAAACCTCCCTCTCTGAATATATTCACAGACCTTAACCTGAATATTCTGATAAAGCACAAACACAGTCGGATGCAGACTCAGTAGCAGCAGTGGTAGCGCAGCTTTTCTTTGATGTTTGATTAAAGTGACTATTGTTCTGCATAATGAGACCTGCGCTGACCTTTGTGGAATAATTTTGCTTTATTAATTCAAAAGCAAAATTATCTCAGGCTTTGTGCAGCAAACACTAGCATATCTGTCTTTCCTTCTGTGTGCGCGTGTATTGTGTGCAGGCTGATGGGGTCTTAAATGGCACAGTAGATGTGAGTTGCCATGGTGACAAATTGACAGTTTACCTGGGCATGTCCCCTGTCCTCAGAGAGTAATGTGATATGATTCCATTCTATTTGCATAGCTGCCTCAAACTGCCCCATTTACTTGGCATATTCAGACTATGAGTGATATGACAGATGTTAGCTTATACTGCACTGTGCAAGAAGAAAAAGTTGGTAACACTTCATATTATGATGCTTGTAATAACCATTAGTTGATAGTAATATGACCCGTATAAGATGCTTATTAACAGTAATATATGTTAATAAGACTGAGTGTTAATAACATTATACAGATGTTTATTGTTAGATTATAACAATAGGGTTCAGGCTCAAAACACATACTCGCACTATTAACCTGCATGTCTGCATGTGGAAGAAGGAGAACACCCATGCGGACTCGAGTGGAACAAGCTAACTCCGCACAGAAAAGTCCTACCCACAAACCCCCCAGCTGGCTGGGAAATAAGTGCATAATAAAGGATCAATTAACTTTAATAAGCATTGTTACCAAGTTCCTTATAAGAGCTTATAAATGTCTTACAATCTAATAATAAACCTGTTTATTATGCTTAATACATATTAACGTTAATAGGCATCGTATAGAGCCTTATTATCTATTAACTAACGTTTATTGCAAGCACCTTAAAGGGATAGTTCACCCAAAAATGAAAAATCGGTCATTATCTACTCATCCTCATGCCAACTGAAGGTCAGGTTTAGTTCGTTAATCCACAAAACACTGCTGGAGTTTCACAGGAAAACAGAATCTCCCAAATAATGTACTGTAAGAGAATGGTGACCAGATTTCACAAAAAACAATCACAAAAAAAAAAAAAAAAACGTAAAATGCCTCCATACTGCTCATCTAGTGTAATCCAAGTCTCCTAAAGCCCCGACATGCCATTCATTAGCGTGTGCACACCATCACACCACGGACACCCATGAGAAATCTTGTCACTTACTAATTGACTAATTTAATTTCCAATACTTTGGGATTTTTTTACATTTCTTCACTGTGTCCTGTGGTGGTGTCTTGCTTGAACTACTGGCTACACTGCCCCAATGACATCCCATAGTACTGCTGTTTTGTCCATAGCTGTAGAAAACATGCACAAATATGGACTCCCAACAACACACATTCTCTCTGGGAGACAGTCCATTGCACTACACACAAGCATGCATGTTAGGACAGAAAGGCCATTGCCGTTTGTAGGGATACATTCAGTGTCTCCCAGAAATGCTCATAAGTCAGTTATCAAGTCTTTTGGCAAGAGTGAAGTCATGTCCCTTGTGGTGACTTCCAGCCCCATAGGCCCTCACTTTTGAAAAAATATGAACATCAGCAGGCCATTCTGCATAGACAGTGTTGTTACATGCTGATGTAAAACCACAGTCTGTGTGCTTAAGCACCATCTCCTCCTCCAGTCACAGCAAAGGATCACTAGATGGCACCAGGGGAGCCTTAAAAAGGCTCATGACACCCCAGATGCACTCGAGCTGCTAAAGGCCTTGACTGAGACAAATGCATTGGTTAAATGGTTCTCTTTGAAGAGTGAGTATGTTTAGAATGCAATGAAGAAAATGCCAATGCTGTCACTCAAATCCATGACACAAAATCTGCAACTGTGTCTAGTTTAAAATCTCTGTCATTAAGCACCAGACATGTTGCATCCTTCCCAGCATTTAGTCACTGAGACCATGTTGCCAGAAGATGGAGCTGTTTTCCAAATAATTTAGGAGAGAAATGTACTACCTTTGTTTGGACACTGCTGCAACATGAAGTTTTTTTCATTTTGATTCTTGAGTGTATCTTCACATTTTACCTCCCAGCAACTATCAGCAAGAAGGTGAGAAAGGCCACAAAACTCTATATATAATCTACTCAATTCTTTTTTTCCCTTTTGTCTGGAACCAGGCCAGAATCTTTTCAACAAATTGCTAAAATTATAACAGAAGACTGTCTCTAAATCTAATTTCTACAATCCCTGCATAAAACATAACAGCGTGCCTGTCACGGCAAAGACTGAAACAGACTGGCATTTTTTAATTGCTGTGACAAATAAAATATTGGTGTCACACACTGAGGCATTTGTCCTTTTTGTCATTATCTATAGTCATTACAATTGCAGATTAATATTAACAGTATGAAGAAGACCCAGGGAGGATGACAGTGTTGTTCAGAACAGGTCCCTCTGATGAGGCCATTCCTGCACTTCAGGACAGGTCTCCCCCTCAGAGACAAGACCTTGTGAGGCATAATGCTCTCACTGTGGTCTTTCAGCGGGAAGAGGATGTGTCGGACTGGAGGTGATGGCAGAGTACGTGCTGCAGTTTGGCAAGTACAAGGCAAAAACCTTCTGGTGGCTTCGAGGGAATGATGTTGGGTACACCATCTACCTGATGAAAAGAAGAGGAAGAAAGAGGAAGAAAGAGACGGGGCCATCACCTCCAGGGACACAGTTTGCTTTCATTGCTGGATTTCTAAAATTTACCAGGATCTTCCAGGAAATTAAGGACCTGAGGGACTACATGTTCTCCCGGAAGCTTGCACCATCAGTGGCATCGGAGGGTGACCGTATTGTCGACTTTGGAGCCAGGGCCAAGGACGCCTGGAAGCAGATCAGGGAGAGCAGGGCTGGTGGTTATGATGTACCTAGAGCAGTACATCATTAAACAGCAGAGGGTCGAATCCTGTCCACCACCCGAAGAACAACAATATAGTGATTGTATTTGAAGATTTAACATATCTAACACTACTAACGTTACTGATGATAATAAATCAATGTTGATCATTCTAGTCAACATCTTCACTGTCAAATATTAATACACAACTTGGCTGCAATTCCATGTCTGTCTTTGTTAGGCAGAAAATCCACCCCTTCAGAGACATCTACAAAGAAATCTCACTGTGCCCGTCCTGAGACTAATTATTTCGATGGAGAAAGTGAAATCCTGACTGATTACCACCTCACCAGGGCTTTGATGGATGCAGTTATGAGGTTACCGTCACCTGAGGAGAGCCATGGCTGGAGACATGAAATCAACATCCTAATAACTGTATACTGGCTCGCACACGGACTGTCTTACAGCATGGTGTCCCAGGCCTTTGAAGTTCCTCTGACCACTGTTTATAGGTATGTAATTACGAATGATATAGGCAAATAAATTTTGCCATGGTATGATATAGAGTGCTTCAACATTTGTCCACATATCATATGCAGGTTGGTCCACAAAGGTGTCAAGAGGATTGCCGCGCTGGATGTCATCCATTTCCCCACTGCTCAGGAGCTGGACAAGGTTGGGCACAGTCTCCGGGTCCTGGCCCACAGTTCTGTTTTTGTATCCTGCATGGGTGCCATAGATGGGTGCCACTTTTACGTGGGTGCCATGTAACAGGACACCTTTCCCCTCAATTCAGTTTCAGGCAGTGTGTGACGGGAGGGGCAAATGCCTCAATACCTATGGGGTATCCTGGGTGAGTGTTGAAGAATGGTGGCATGTTCAGGGGTGCTCTGTACCCTCCCCAAGGGTACTTCATAGTGGGTGATGGTGGCTACCCCTGCATTAGCCATCAGGTAGCCATCATGACCTCATATCGAGAGCCATTGCAGGGGAGGGTACAGAGCAGGTTTAACAACCATCATGCCAAGGCGGTATGCAGAAGACCTGCTGGAGGTCCCTGTTATTTAGGACCATTGACGTGGACCACACTTTTGCCCCTACTGTCATCACTGCCTGTGCTGTCTTGGACGATATTTGCTTGACAACAGGGGACATCCTTGAGCCTGTTTACTCAATATAAATTTAAAATAAAATGTAACATAGCTGACAGTGAAAGTCACATAGTTGACACAAGTATCATAGTTGACTGGACATAATTAATAACCAACAGCAATGTCTTTATTTCAAGGCAGAAGTGCCATTCAGTTGAAACTGGGGCAGCCGGGGCCAGTTGTTTTGTCACAGGGGCACATTTGTTAATTATTTGGATACATTCTTTTGGTTTAGGCCATGTGCCATCTAGTCCCATTACCTTGGAGAGAATGCAGACATCTCTCAAGCTGCTATCTCCAAAACTCTGCAACTCACACCAAAACTATCTAGATGGATAAATAGCACCACAGTCCAGGGGGAAAATATGTATTTTTGATTATGGGGTGAACTGTCCCTTTAAGAATTATTAAGTGCAATATCTAGTAGCCTTGGCTATAATTGCTGAGTCACTCACATCAGGCCCTGTGTAACTGGATGTTAACTCGCTAATTAACAGGTAAGGAATGAGACTGTTATGTTTCACATGCTTGTTCCACATTCTCTCTTGACAAGTTGTTAAGGTTGAGCAGGTGAACCCAAGTGTGAGACACAGAGAGGCAGGACAGTAGGAGTTTAGGGTTAACGGACTATTCATTTTAAAGCTAGATAGTGGAGGATTTGGGCTGTGGCTGGCTGAGTTGAGCAGGAGGGTTGGCTGGAGCTGGGGCTGGGGCTTGGACGGGTAGCTGGGCTGAAGCTGGCTGAGCTATGGAGGAGGGTTTGCTGGAGCTGGGGCTGAAGGCTGGGCTGAGTGAGGGTGACAAGCAGGCCCAGAGAGTGGGTGAAGAGGTGTAGGAGCCAAGGCAGGAAGGCTGGAGACCAGGGGCTGAAGGGGAGCAACATTTGTAAAGAAGGCTGGAACCACAGACTGACTGAGTCAGATACGATCTGAAAAGGTGCGTGTGGCAGGGCTTGGTCTTTGTAGAGATCCTGATTAATGATGAGCTGCAGCTGGTGAAGCTCTGCTCCACCTCCAGCACACCTGTCTCCACTCAGACAATCACACACTCAGCACACACACAGACTCTAAGCAGAGGTAGAGGGTATGACACAGGTAAAAATATCCGGGTTTGAATGAAAAGACTCTAGTCATTTTTTTTCTTATAGTTAAGGTCGAGACCCAAAATGAGTTGTGGACCGGATTTTATTGACTCATGAATGGGCAGAGTCAAATGCATGCTGCATTGTTCTGAACAGAACAAACTCACAAAAAGTACACAACAGCAAACTTCACAGAAAAGTCATGTAGTCATCATGTCTAGGCATGATGGGAAATGTGGAAATTTGGAAATTTGATTATTGCTGTGATGTACTTTTATCATGGCATCAATACATTTTAAATTCATGGTTTGTTGTGTTCTCTATCAGTTTATTAATGTAGCTGTTATATCAATTCATTATGTATTTTTGTAAGTTTGTGTTCTGGGTCTCAAGCTGGAAAAGTCTTCTAGACTGTTGCGATGAATAATAGACTGTTGCTATGGAGAACAGACTGTTGCTATGGATGCAGTTTTGATTAGAGATTCTGTAATGGGCAATAAAATCATTTTTATAATAACGTACAGTGAGCAGGTCATTGTTAAGATATTGTGACATGGCTTTGTTAAATACTCTATTCTGATTGGTCAATTACAGCATTCTAACGTCTGTTTTACCTGTATAGCAGACTGTCGTTACGAAGAAGCAGTTCTGATCATAGACTCTGGAGGAGCAATAAAATCATTGTTAAAATCACCAGAATTATTTTAAAATTAATATTTTGTGTCAAATTATTGTTGTTTTTGGTACACAACCATGTATCAAGCAGGATAATGTACAGTAAGCAGGTCGTTATTGTGAAATAAAGCCATAAAATAATTCTAAAATTAATATTTTGTGTCAAATTATTGATTTCTTTTTACATAATCACATTACAAACAGTATAATGTAAGTGAGCAGGTCATTATTGTGAAATAAAGCCATATATTTTTTTTTAATTCATATTTTGCATCACATAAATGAGTGCCAAATATTTTTTGTAAGTGGTCATGTAATAATTGGGATAATGTACGGTGAGCGGGTCAATGTGAAATAAATCCTGACAGGGTGATGCAGGACTGAATAACTACCTGCTCACCATACATTATCCCTCACATAACTCCCTTCAGGGTGATTCAAAACCCCTCCGCTTCATGTCAGGATCCTGCATCATCCTATTGGAGTTTATTTGAAATAATGACCTTCTCACTGTATGTTATCAAGATGTGATGTTTTGTGACCCACAAACACCTTGGATTACACAGAACCTTCCTCAGTGTGCAGGTTCAGTGATTGTCAGTGTATCCTCTTCTATCAGGTGCACAGATTTAGAAGAAATCATCTTCTGTCATACAGATAAATAACGTATGTAGAATATGCACAAAGAAGATGAAATATCATGTGTAGTCAGTCTGACTCTATTTGACTAGTTGCTGTGATTAAACTGTAGGTCACTCATTCTAACACTAGATGGCACCAGAGCTGAAACTACACTAAAAACAGTAAGGTGTACCACCCCAGTTCATTTAATGTATTTCAGTGTATTTTTCAGTTGCTGACAATCACTGAAGCCACTTTTTCAAAACTCATCACACAGTCTGCATCACTAAAACAGTTCACCTCACCTTAAAAACTCACTCAGACCACCAAAACACTTCATATATGTGTCAACATAAGCTTGTTGGAACAAAACACTGACAACAACTCTCACTTAGAAAACAGCTTGGAACCATGTTCACTTGTGTGTGCACACTGTCTGAACTGGGTGTGTGTGGTGTGATGGTGTGCGAACGGCACGTTGGGGCTTTAGGAGACTTGAATTACACCAGAGGAGCAGTATGAAGGCATTTTATGTTTGTTTTTTTTCAAGTTATTCTTTCCACTTTCCATTCACTTCCATTGTTTGTGAGATTCTGCAAAGCTTTTCTCCTGTGAAACTCCAGCAGTGTTTTGTGGAATAAAAAACTAAACCTGACTTTCAATCAGCATGAGGGTGAGTAGATAATGACTGAATGTTCATTTTTGGGTGAAATATCCCTTTAAGCTAATGGACTGCTGCTTAGTCAAAGTTAGTAGCTCTTTTTAAACTTTTCAACAGTGAAATACTTGTAAAACCCAGAGACAGACATAAAGGGTGACCAATAGCAATCATATGAGGATTTTAGGAAACATGGTCATTTACGGCATTTTGTGTGAAAGCAGTGATACATTATTCGCAGTTTGGTCCATGTAGACTTCATAGACTGACATAGCACTGCATTTCATGTAGTTATAAAGTTATCAGACATAACTCTGAGCTTGATTGCGTCCAGTAGTTGTTGTATTTATTTTGTAACAGTAATTTAAATGAAAAGAAAACCTCTTTCCAGCTGACAGAGAGGGGAGCTAAGCAGATTAATACGTGCTGCCGACTGATGTCCTTGTTTTGTTTATATTTTTACCAGAGAACATCACTAAAGACCTGAGATCCAGCACTGCCTCCTGCCATTTCATTTGAGACGCCAGGAACACGACACAGAACACCAGAGGTGTGACACACGGGTTACATGTGTTGGCAATAAATACACTGGACTTTAATGTGTTCTGTATCTGTGATTGGTTTCGACAGTACAAGTCCCAAATTAATCTATTAGAATTTCTGTTTTGATTTATTGTTGTTTCTTAAAAAAATAATTAAATTAAAAATTAAATTTCCCCACAACCTTTGGTTTATGACCAAATAATTCTAAACAAATGGCACATCCATCAACCTCAGCTGTACTTTGTGTTTAGTGCTATTTAGCAGGTTATTTAGCTAGCCTGCTAAAGTTTGGCAGCTAATACTCATTGTGGACATGTTAGCTGTATGAGTATATTGAAGAGGTAAAACTCTTTAATACTTCCCAAGAAAATAAAAAGACTCTGAAAAGTCCAAAAAACTATCATATTTTTCTGAAGCAGAAATGTTTTTTTATTCTTCTTTCTTTACTTGTTCATCATCTCACAGTTCATCAGGTTGATCTTGTGGCCCTCGGGATCCTGACCACCAAGTTTGGAAACCACCAGCACAGGAGCCTCAGACACTGACCCCTGTCCCTGTCTGACCCAGGACCTTTGTTTTCCACAGCCTCTCTTCTTCCTGTCCTGTCAGCCTTCTGCTGTCTGTTTTCTGACACACTGAGGGTCCAGATTCCCACTAGGGGTCGCCAAAACTTCACAGGGCTTGAAGTGAGGCCTTCTTGATTTTAAGGGGTGTAAGAAAACGTTGTTTAAAGAAAGTAGGCCTCTATACTGCATCTAAACAGCCACAGTCAGGAAGCATTCTCCACAATTCAGTGGAAGAAATTATGTCCGTCCTTCACAGGATTATTCACTTCCCCAAGCCAGAAGAGATGCAGGAGGTGGGGACACAGGCTTTGCTCACCTGGCTGACCATGAGGCATTCCAACATGCGGCTGGTGAAAATAGATGGGTGCTACATCCAAATACTCCCTCCAGCTGAACCTTAAAAGAAGCACTGTATTAATCAGAAGCTCTTCCTTTTTAATTGTGTGTAAATTTAAAAGATAATTTAACAAGTCAAGACAGTTGCAGTTTGTCGTAAAACTGTTTAAGTATCAGACTGTGAAGGTACGTAATTAGAAAAACTACACACCCAGAAGTTGTATAAGTGACGTCATAGTTTTCTCCCTCCAAAAGCTAATGTTAGCCACTGAAACTACAATGCCTGTGTTTTTGTACCAGGATATGGTCACACAACAGAGGGTCTTCCTCATTCTGTCTTTTCATGGCTGATGAAAGGTCCAGAAGTCACTGGATAAAACACTATAGGTAAGATAACATTAGTTATTATTATTAAAATTTGTATCAAATTTATGTCCCATGGGGTACACTGGAAGGGGCGGGGCTTGGGCACTCTGTATCAAGCTTCAGTAGTCTACGGAACATCTTTGTTTAAACCTCTAACCGGGCAATCTTACCTTGTGAGGCAGCTGGATTTGTGAGATCACACAAGAATCCATCTTGACGGGGTCCAAGTATTCGTTTGCGTCTGCACCAGAGGTGGTGGAGCTGATCAGCATCTTTGGAGGGACTACTGGCAGCTATAAGTGTGGTTTAAGTGTGCAAACAGCAAGCGTCCAAGAAAACAATTCCTCTCAAACAATCAATGGCGGCTCATGAAGAGGTTACCATAGATACTGTTGATAGCATCAATTATATCAGAACTGGCGAATAGTTCTTTATTGAAAGAAGAGCAAGGAACGGCACTGAAGTTTTTTTGCTCTTCTTCTGGCCAGCTTCGGTTTGGTGAATTGATCTGATTGGTTGAAGTGAGCCCAGGTTAGATGTGACAGATGGTTCAACCAATCACCTGCCAGGGGTTTTCTTGAAAGTGCCTCCCCATTTCCAAGCAGTTTCTATGGACAGTTTCCCATATGGGTCTGTGTAAAAACCATCGGGCGACCACCCTTCTGATGGATTACAATTAACCAAATGTGCACCGCACACAGCTGGAACTGTTTACAGATCATATGAAACATCTTCCTGATGGATCACTGCTGCTCTGGATCTTCTCCTTCTTCAAACTTGGTACCATCCTGAAATACATCCCGTTGCAGCTGTGATAAAGTTTGAGCCCCTGAGCCAAGCAGTGAATCTCACTAAATTCTCCTTATCTCTCTACATCGGCTGAACCCAGGTATGTTGTTATTCCTTCTTTTTATTAAGTAAAAGGAGCCCCTGGTCATGTTTATTTGATGTTGATTATATCTTTTTTGCTGCCATGCAATTTATTTTTAGAACCTTAATCATTTATTCACAAAATTGTGTCGGCTTGGGAGGGTTACTTTACAAATGTATTCCAATACTCTAATTACTTGTTAAAATGTAATCAGTAACTTTGTTACTTTTGGATCACCAACTATTTTGTTGAGCCTTTTATGTCGTATGTTCTGTGTTCATTTTAATTGATTTTTCCAGCTATTCCTTCCTTTGTTTTGCACAAATGCATACTTAGATTACTCATGGCAATCATGCACATTTAAATGGTCTTTGTTAAGTCCCAGCTCAGACACATCAAGAAAGCAGCAAAAGGGCAGAATATTTTGCTGGAATAAGCAGCAGACAACCAGGTAGGTTGTGACAACAGCAGATGTAGTTGTTGCATGTCAAAGCCAGGAGATGGCAGCAAACACCACACAATGACAGTAGGATAAGTACTGTAATGTTAGTAGATAACAGTCATTTACTGTTTTAACTATCCATTTGGATAAGTTATAACTAAGTAACTGCTGACAAAGCCCCCAAATAGAAAACATGCTTTTATTGTGAAAAAGCACAAACAATACATTTACATGATGAAACAACAGGGGACTTTTATTGTGAAGAATTTAAGAAAACAAGACTTTTATCTCAGAGACATACATAAATGGTTTATCCACCTCTTTACAGCCAGTAGACTCGAGCCTCCTCAAGTTTGTCTTCAGTTAAAGGACACAGCTTCAAGCTGGTAGCGCTGTCATATTGGAAATGCAAACCCCCACCATGCTGGGCTGAAGTAGTAAGAGTAAAACTGAGTCTAACCAGGCCACTGCCTGTGTATGGAAAAGGGCTGAAGGAGGAGGTCAAAGTCTGAGGAGACAGTAGGTTAGAAGGAGGAAGGGAAGAGGAGAAAAGAAGGGAGGAGGAGAGAAAGAAGGGGAGACTCTTTACTCTCTCTCTGATTGGGTAGTAGTTGTTGCTTCCGTTGGTTTGGTTAGTTATAGAGATTATTTTGCACGGATATGAATAAAGTTGTGTCTTGAGAATATGGCATGCCTCTTGATGTGCCTTGGGCCGTTGCCCCCAGAGGCTAAATCATATATGTTCTGAAATTGACCTATTCTGCAGAAAAAAAAATCTATAAAATCCTGAGCTACTTCTGAGTAAATTTAGCAACAGTGTAAAGAATCTGGGTTTATTGTTAACGAGTAAGCAAGAGAAATAGGGATTTTGAATTGGAATCAGACATGACATGTTTGCCATGAAAGGTAGAAATGAATGTATCATTTAATGTTCATCATCTCTGTCATGAACATGCATGAATATTGCGTGTTTTCATGATAGAAGACGTTAAAAAGCTTACAACAGCTGGTACTGCAAGGCATTCTCTCATCCAAATACCAAGCGCGCCCAGTACAATGGCAGTGAATGGCGACCACGTATAAAATGTAAAAAAAAGAACACAAACACAAAATGTCTCCATCTTGCTCATGTGGTGTAATCTGTTTGTTTTGTGTGGGGTTTTTTTTTTGCATTTTATCCATGGTCTCCGTTCACTGCCATCGACTGCAACCGTGTTTTCTGCTGAAACTCCAGGATTGTTTTGTGAACTGAAGATCTTCACCCATCCTCACATCAGCATAGGGGTGAGTACATATTGAGTGGGTTATCATCTAGGGGTGGAAAATTGCTTGAAACACTGGAACAATGTCTGCAGGCTGCATCGTAGATCTGAGCAGCCTTGCTGTGCCCCAGCTGCTGTGGAGGTCCGGGGACTACAACACGAGCAACCCCACTCTGTGCCCGGGCTCTGTGGCCGAGTCATTGTCCTCTCTGACCTGCAGATCTGCAACTGATCGCTGATGTTTTCATGCTAGATAACACCATCTTCTTCTGCTGCAGCTCATTCCAGTGGTTCCCCTCTTACTCAAGTGACATTTTTGTGGCAGTGAAAACAGCAATTGACGAGATATCTCGTCAATGGTGGTGAAAGAGTTAATAGATTCCATTACTGTTTGCCAAAGTATCTATTTTGATTGTGACAGTTCACCCTGCACTACCATCACAGCAAGACATTAAAATGTAGGATGCATGTTGGTTGCAGCAGAGGAGGCTACTTGATCTGTTGGTCTTCTTAAGACTGGATGAAACTGTTTCACTTCCCTCTCTGAGCTCAGTAACCGTGGCAACAGACAGGCATCACTGCTGAACCATGACAACAGACATGTTTCAGTACAATTGATTAGTTAAAACACATAACATTTTTAATTTATAAACTAAAACTTCAGAGGTTCAGAGTTAAAGACAATATGAAGATTGGGACACTTTCATTGTTTTAACAATCCTTGTTTTGCTATTTCTATTTTAATTTTCCAATGAAATTGTGTTAATTTCTTCAGCAATAAATTTCAATATGAAAAGAGACATTTTGAAACAAAATGTCTGGCAGACTGAAGCAAAAATCATTTGAAATAATTATTGGAAAGTTCCTATTCAATGCCCTGATAGACTGTTTGATCCATTGATAAAGAGCATGATGGGAGTAATCCAAGTCCCTGTTGGTTGAGTCAGAGCATTTCCATAGAGAGACACTTTGCATCAGCAGCAGCATGCTCCAGTGCTCTGGGAGACTTTATAGTCCTGAGAGTTGAAGACTGGATGACTGACAGCTGTCCTTCATGACAACAGAAGACACAGAAATCCTCCTCATCAAAAACATGACTTTGATCTGCGTCCTCATCTGGACTCTCCTCTGCTGCTGCTTCACAGGTAAAGTCCAGAGAATCAAACTCCTCTCCTCTGTCAACATCCGTCCCTCTGAAATGAAGCCCACAAAACCATGACGCCTGTGCTATGTTTTTGTCTCTGTGTCCTCAGAGTCCAGAGGACAGGTCACAGTGACTCAGCCTGGAGCAGTGAGCTCTGCTGTGGGAGCCTCCGTCACCATCACATGTCGGACCAGTCAGGATGTTTATAATAATGACCGTTTAGCCTGGTACCAACAGAGAGATGGAGAAAAACCTTGCTCATTTACTTAATTAGCAGTCGAGCATCAGGGATTCCAGCTCGTTTTACAGGCAGTGGATCAAACTCTGACTTCACTCTGACCATCAGTGGAGTCCAGACTGAAGATGCAGCAGTTTACTACTGTCAGAGTTTTCATGTTATCAACAGTCAGTGGGTGTTCACACAGTGAAAAATGGTCGTACAAAAAACCTCCCTCAGTCACACTGAACAGAAACTGAAGTGACTGCTGCAGCTGGAAGTTGCTGCACACACTGATACACTTCACTAAGGACACACCACAGACAATCAATACAATAATAGAAAATAAACACTATACAAACCTGTGCTTTTCATACTTTTAATGTATTGACTGTAATTTTTAGGGTATGACCAAAAAGCTTAATTTCTTAAAGACAGTCACTTGTTTCAGAGAGCAATATTATAAGAAGTCTGCAAAGTGTTTCCACACTGCTGAAGCATGTAAATCCAAGAAAGGTTCAAGGTCCAAATGGTTTGTGTAATTGCACAGGACATCTTGTTAGTGTCATTCAACATCTTTCCCAAATATACGTTGCTGCAAGTAACATTGCCCAAGCCTGGATATCCTCTCATGTGGTACCAGTTCCAAAGATATCTAATCCTGAACAAATTAAGGATCACTGGCCAGTCGCCCTCCACCACATTCTCATCTCCAACTCGTCAAATATAGCAAATTGGTCAGTAAACCAACACTTCAAACTCTGACATTATAGGAACCACTTTAGTGTCAGTTTTTCACAAGCAGGGCTCCAAAATCAAGTTAGCAATACTGAATATCCAACAACTAACTTGGCTTAGGAAGAGATCATGGTGTGTGTTGAAAGAAGTCACTTAGTTTCATACATTATGGACTGTAACATACATGACTACATTATGAAACTTATAAAGAAACGCTGACTTTAGGTTTCATAAGGTACCTGAGTGCTGGACTCCTGGGTGAAAGTCCTATGTTTGTTTGACTCATCCATTCAGCCCACCTCCTCCATACACGGACTTTCTTACTCCAGAAATGTGCCTCCAGAAATTATGATAGAGGGCTACTACAGAGTCAAAGGTTTAAACACAGGTGCACTGAACAAGCGGCTCAATTTAACATGCTGGGAGTCAGAAATCACTTAAGATTTTTGAAAATATCAAAAGACTTACTGATCACAGTTATTAATGGAAACCATGATCCCCTACAATATGACCACTGAACAGGTAAAGATGTTGAGAAGATAAAGAGGGTTACAGTGAATGAATCAAACTGTAGTAATCATGTACTGGCTCACCTCAACATTGTGTTTCTCCTCTCACATTCTGACGCTTTCAACCATTTTTTCCAAAACCAAGAAACTAATTATTGATTTTAGACACATCAGAAATTATATCAGAGAGCATCATATATGATGAGAATGTGGACATTGTCAGCTCTGTTGTTATGCTGTGTTTATGCATGTCTGGTTTTCTACATTCTTTTTTATGTCTCGTTATTCAGATTTTACAAATACTACAGTGAAACATGTTCTGAGAGAACAAGTGAGGGAAAAACAAAGAGAGAGAGAGAGAGAGTGAGTGTTACAGAGAGCAGACTGAGGGCAGTAGCAGAGTAAAACCAGTAGCAGAGCTCCAGTGAGTCAGGTCAGGACTGGGAACACTGGTCTCTCCTCAGTGTCTCTGAGAGTGGAGTCTGGGAGCCCTGGGTGGCCTCACAGGTCACAGAGCCCACCTTCCTCCACTGGTCTGCAGGGAGCCTCAGGGTGCTGCTCCATGGGTGGGATGGACACCATCTAGGAGACACTAATCAGCTGAGAGGACAGGGAGCACACAGCTGTCAATCAACCAGCAGACACGTGAGTGTGTGAGAGCTGATTTTCTCCTTTATGGAGTTCCTAACAAATGTTTAGTCTGCTCCAGTAGTCATGCACACGCACACACACAGTTTCACTTCCCTTTCAATATTAACTACAAAGTATTCCCAAATGTTAACTACACATGTATGATATTAAAGATCTTGGCGGAAACATAATACAGAAAATAAGGTAACTACAATCAACGGTTCTTAATGTGCATTTCAGTCATTATTTAGCAAACTTGTCAAATGAGGTCACACTAAAATTTATGATAAATATATTACTGAAATGTATGTTTTTCAGATTTCAAATAACCATCTTTGTCTACACTCTGTGCAATTTTCCTATAACACAGTGAATCTTAATTTACTGTTATGATTCCAGTGGAAATTTTAAAATTAATGGCAAATATATTTAACATGAGATGAAAGTTTTATCATTATCGTCAAGCAGTTTGAATTTCAGTACGTCAGCCCTGTGCAAAGTAATGTTTATCTGCTCTGAGTTAGCCTCCATGATAAAGAAGAAGAAATAAAACCATAAATACTAAACATAAGATGTATTTAATCTGCTTCAAACATCCAAAAACTGAATTTCTAACATGACTTTACAATATTGTATTTAATATTTGTGCAGAAACTTACGTCCAACATCCAGTCTGGTTCCTCCACCGAACGTGTACCACAGTGATACAAACTCATTGAGCCGCCGTACAAAATGTACATTTTTAGTTTCATAAATATTAATTTTCCAATGAAATTTGTGTTTACTTTACTGACTACATACAGTCATCACAGATTTTACACTTTTTTCAATTAATGTTACACTTTCACATACATACAAATTTACAATACCATCCTGTAGACCAGGGTTCCCCAATTAATTTTCCCCAAGGGCCAAAGTATGTGAAATATTCCAAGCTAAGGGCCAGGTCCAGTTTTTTTCCCCACTTTGCTAAGAAAAGTTCATTTATACAGATAAATCTTGTTGCTGCCGCTATCGTTATTATTGTTGTTATTTAATTACAATATTAATACAATGTGGATGTAACAGTTTTTATCATGTTCTTACACTTTAACAACCACCAACAATAGAGGCCTAACATAAAGAAAGACAATTAGAGTTGAGCAGGTGGAATTTATTTGATATTCAAAATATTCACAAATATATAATATATAACAGTTGTGGCACTCAACAGGAAAGGAACAGTGTTAACTAGCCTACTTTAAAATGTCCACAAACATTTCTGAAAATCATCAACATGCAGAGTTAAGAGAACCCACCTATGAATTATCAGTTCACAACAGTTCACAAACACAAAAACTCTAAACCGGTGTTTGTGGGCTTATTGGTAAACGGCTCAAAGCCCATTCTGAGGCACAAATTCCTGTCAGCACCTCACAAGCTCCCTGGCAGAGAATAACAACACAGACACACTGAGAAAGAGAGAGATACACACAGAGAGAGTCTGTCAGATTTTATACATATGATAAAAACACATCAATCCATAATCGTTAATTTGGGGGAAAGAGCTGGAGATTCACTTACCATTCAGTGAGAGAAGTGAGAACGATGGGATGCAGCAATCCGTCGGATGTCGGGCCTGTATTCAGTTGTGGCAATCCTGAGGCATTGTCCGAGATGTTCGTTGGAGAGTCTGTTTCTGTCCTGCGTTTTGATGGAGTTCATTGATGAAAATGATGACTCGCATATGTACGTGGAGGGGAACATCGTGAGTAGGAGAATTGCAACAGCTCTCGTATTTTTGAATCGATTTTGGGGAACCACGTTGATCCAAAATTCACTCACTGTAACATCCTTGTGTTGTGCTTTGAGCACATCAGATGTTCCCATCTCCAAGACTTCCATCTGGAGGGATGCCTCATCTATGGAGGGCAGCAGCCGTTTGGCTTCTGCAGTCCACTGGCCGTCAGCGGACACGGTGAACGGCTGTCTCAGGAAGAGAAGGATGTCATGTGATAGTTTACGAGAGCCTTCAAATCTTTCTCTGAAGTTTTCTGACAGCCTGGTCACGAAATCCGTCATTGCAGCATCCTCTTTTTCTCCCTCTCTCTCACAGTGCTCCCGCAGACGTGGAAAGTGTAACTTTCTCCCTTTAATGTCCCTTTCCAAAAGTTTCAGCTTTGCCTGAAAAGCTTCAATCGCCTTGTACATGTCTGCGACTGTGTGATTCCTGCCTTGTAACTGCAGATTAAGCTGATTCAAATGAGACATGATGTCGCACAAACAGAGAACGCGTGCCATCTTTTTGTCGTTGCTGAAAAACTGCTGGAATTCTTGTGCTTTTGCGCTCTGCAAGCTGGACAGGTATGACGTGAGCTCAGCGCGCAGATCACACACTCTTTCCAACACGCGGCCTTTACTCAGCCATCGTACATCGTTATGCAGCAAGAGATCTGTGTGTTCCGCTGACATTTCCTCCAGGAATGATCTGAGAAGACGATGTTGCAGACTAGAACTCTCCCGAAGAAAATTAACCAGTCTGGTCACGGTATCCATCACCACCTTCATTTCTCCACAGAGTTTAGCGCAGAGTACAGATTTATGAATGATGCAATGAAATGTCAGAAGCGCTGGATTAACTGTGGCAAGTCTGCTCACCAAGCCCTTCTGTGGTCCCACCATCGACGGAGCCCCATCGGTGACAACGGACACGATTTTACGCACATCCAAGCTGTTCTTCTCGAGGAACTGCGTCAGCTCATTGAAAAGGATTTCTCCAGTTGTGCGCCCAGGGAGAGGAAGTAAGCAAAGCAGTTCTTCTTGGAAAGTCTTCCCATTGAAGAACCTCACAAAAACGGACAACTGCTCCATATCGGTCTGGTCACAGGACGAGTCAAGTGCAAGGGACATTGCTTCTGCTGTCTTCAAATCAGTGAGTAGACTGGAAAAACACTCCTTCGCTAATGCTTCTACTCTTCTTGTTGTTGTGTTAGCTGACAATGGCACCTGCTTTAATAGCTCCACGATGTTCCTCTTGTTTTTTTCATCATTATTTAAAACCTCTCCAACCATGTCTATTGCACACTTTTTGATTAACTCGGCATCAACAAATGGTTTTTTAGCTTTTGCTAAATTCCATGTCACTTGCAGGGATGCAGCTGTGGCGTTCTCCTGTCCAGAGGCTGATTTTACCATGGTTGAAACGGAGTGCTTGTATGAGGCCATCATGTTCGCAATTTTTTGTTTGCGTTGGTCTGAATTGGCTGGGTAGTTGGGGGTAAAACTTGCAGAATGCATCGTGTTAAAGTGCCGTTTCATATTTTCTGCTTTGCAGACAGCCACAGTCTGCATGCATATGAGGCACGTCGGCTTGGCATTTACATGATCAGGCAAAATGAAGCAAAAATTATCAGTCCATTCAGCTTTGAACTGGCGATTTTCTTGGTCCACTTTCCGCTTTTTACTGCAGGCCATATTGTTATTTATTTTTTGTCATATCTCAGTACTTGGGACTTACTTTTGGCAGGCTGCTTGCTGCTGAATGACAGATGCGCATGACACGTGCAGTTTGTTATTGTTGAATACCCGCTCTCTGTGTAATGAAAGTACGGTGTGCGGTGAGGTCAAAATAACAGAGCAATGGTAGCTTTGTGCATGCACCTGAGCATGTGTGTTTGTGTGTGTGTGTGTGTGTGTGTGTGTGTGCGCGGCGCAGGCGCGAACCTCGCCGAAAGGTGAGTTGTGTGCATGCTGCATTAATGCCAGTAGGTCAGTGCAGCAGTGCGGGCCAGATGTTTGGCTCTCGCGGGCCGGATGTGGCCCGCGGGCCGCCTATTGGGGAACCCTGCTGTAGACTATACAGTAAAGTGGTTCCTTATGATGACCTTAACTGAAACCATCACTACGTTCATCAGAAAGTCTATCAATATCCCACACATCTGTTAATTCACACAAACAAAATATTATCCATCTATACCAATGACATCCTGTTACAGTATATATCACAAAATTCTTGTCTTCCATTCTGTCAGTTGTTTTTCAGATCTTACAAATAATCCATATAACAATTTCTGGATTCAGTGGAACCATTAAAGCGATACTCCACCCAAAAAGGAAGATTCACTCAATATCTACTCACCCCTGTGCTGATGAGAGGATGGGTGAAGATCTCTATTTCACAAAACACTCCCAGAGTCTCAGTGGAAAACAGTGTTGCAGCTAAATCCAGTACAATGTCAACTGTAGCCTCTCAGTCTCACGATATTTTCACGTGTGCATCCATTAAGAGATATACGAAGTCTCGCGATACATCAGCGCCATGTTTACATGCTACCTGGAAGGCTACAGTTGACATTTTGGCTAAAAACATGGTGTAAATGCCGTCTTTTGTGGTCAAATTTTCATGTTGCGGCTCACTGACACTTGGATTACACCACACAAGCAGGACGGAGACATTTTGTGTTTGTTTTGTGTTCTTTTTTTATGTTTTAGACTGGGTCAGCATTCAAATTGTACTGGATTTAGCTGCAACACTGTTTTCCGCTGAGACTCCGGGAGTGTTTTGTGAACTGGAGATCTTCACCCATCCTCTCATTAGCACAGAGGTGAGTAGATATTGAGTCTGAATATTGAATCTTCCTTTTTTGGTGGAGTGTCACTTTAAGGCAGGAATGTCTGTTTTACAATGACATTAAATTTCTTGTATTGAAATTATCAAAATTACAACAAGCAAAGAAACTTTATCAAACTCTATCACGTGTTATTGGAGAGTGCTACTGCTCTCAGTCTGAGTGAGGGAAGAAGAGAGTGTTGCAGACTGCAGACTGAGAGCAGTAGCAGAGTAAAACCAGTAACAGAGCCCAAGTGAGTCAGGTCAGGACTGGGAGCACTGGTCTCTGGATTTAAATGTTTCACTCTCCTCTCTGAGCTCAGTAACTTTTCATCAAAATGCATCACTGCTGAAGCATGACAGCAGTCGAGTGAGTGTGTCATGTTGAGTGTTGTTTTGGGCCTCACGTCACTTAGAGCTGCTTCCTGGCCCTCATTCTGTGCTGCTTGATTAAGTTATTTATTTTATTTTATTCTCTACAACCATTTGGCATCCCCCAGAAAATTAAAATGGTCTTGTTACATGTGAAAAAGTCCAGTTGATCCAATTTGGTGACATTTTAGTGGAAACACAAACTGATAAATACACACAAACTGCTGTTCGGTCATTTCCAATAAGTTGGCAGATGCGTGTAATATTTCACTTGTTCTTTGTCAAAACTCCAGCTCCCACGTAAACATTTTTGATATCTTGTAATTGACAATTCATCTGACCCAACAGCAGCTTCCTGTACACAACCTACAATAGTCAAGGAGAGTCAGCTTTGAAAGGAAGCACTCGCCCATTTTCTCCATGTACAGGCCAAACCAATTGCAACTAAGTGTGTTGATGACTGTCGTTTTGAACAGCCAATGAAACTACTACTAATCATGGCTTCACTACCCCCTTTATACATGATGATGTCATGTGTGTAACCGCTAAAGACTTCACATTTCTCTCTCAACTGTGCACATGTCAAGTAAATATTTTTTGGACGCTCAGAATGAAGTCTCTCCTGATTGGAATAACAAAATATATTTTAACAAACATGTCATGTTTTTTGTGCAGAAATCCTAATTTGTAAACAAAAATCAACAAGTGATGAAAACTGCTCAAATTTGAAAGGACGGAAACTGACAAATACACATCTGCTTTAAAAATGAACACTGAACTTTGTTGTGTTTCAGGAGGAAAACTGTCACAGTTATACTCCAATATCAGTTTCAGATTTTCTCCGTCAGCTTTTTATGAGACCCTGGAATGAAGAAGAAAGAAGAAAATGTGTTTTGTCCTTCTTTATTCATATGCAACCCCAGAGTTTTTCCACACATCCCATCAGTAAAGTCTGTTAATGACTTGTTCAATGATTTAATGTACAGATTCACTTCATCCACACAATCACTTTGTATGAACTATGTGAACTATGGAGTATTATAAAACTGTAATTATCCTGATGATAATTAATAACTCATTATTCATTTTATTTTCTTTTACAAAGTAGTGAGAACAAAATATCTACAATAAAGGAAGGTCTTGTACTTTCTTAAAACCCATGCAATGGAAGACAAACAACACAAACTTAGAGCACAGACAAGTTTAGATTTCATGCTGAGAAATACCAGTTCAGGTTAAGAAAATTCATCATGAGCAATGATGCCTTCATGGTTAAACACATGCAGGAAGGAGCACCACCTAAAGAAACTCAAACATTTACAGAACAACAAATGAGTTTAAGAACCTTCCATCATGTTTGATTGAGAGGTGATCTCTCTGCTTTGAAGAAGTGCCACAACAATTAGCTCTCAGCAACAATGATGGAAACAAAGCAATACAAAATGAAACAAAGTTGAAACCAGTGTCCCTTGAATGTCTACTTGAGTTTACAGAACTCAGCAGTGGTTTCATTACCTATAAGAGCAAGTCCAGCATAGAGAGGCTGAGTGAATGTGGTCTGGACTCTGTGGAGGAGAGTCATGGTTTCAGAGATTTCAGAGATGCTGTAGAAGGACAGAATACCTGCACTGTGATCCAGGTACACTCCAACTCTGAAGGGCAGAGGACCTGAGATGTGAATCTGAATGTCATTGTGACAAAACTTGTAACTGATTGTGTGACATACTAATGCCCAAGATTTGTCATTGAATCCAAATAAAGATTCATGTGAGATCCCTGCTCTGCTGATATTCTTGTATGTGACTGCTACATGAACTCCTTCCCCTCTCCACTCCACCTCCCAGTAACAACGTCCAGTCAGACTCTCTCTACTTAGGGCCTGACAATAAACAGTGAATCTGTCTCGATGATGAGAATAAGACTGTTGTTGACTCTTTCTTGTTACTTTTCTGTTCCCCTCAGATAATAACAAATATGTGTTTGCTGTGTTTGTATCCAGTGTGATTTCACATGAATATTTTAAGAACTCAGCTCTGGTCTTGGGCTCTGGTTGTGAATTTGACAGTAAAACATCCACTTCAGTCCCTGTTAGTGAGATGTTTGTCCATTTCTCACTCAGAACATCCTGTAGTTTATCTCTGAGCTCTGACACAGCAGCTGTCACGTCCTCAAAGTACCTCAGAGGACGGATGTTGATGTCAGATGAGTCTGTAGATTCACTGAGTCGTGACAGTGAGGGGTAGTTGTGTAGAAACTCCTTGTGGTCATCTGTGTGTGAGAGTTGCTCCAACTTGACGTCTTTCCTCTTCAGCTCAGTGATCTCCTGCTCCAGCTTCTCCTGAAGCTCTTTGACTCGACTCACTTCAGATTCCTGCTGGGATCTGACCTGCTGCTTCACATCAGAGCGTCTTTTCTCCATCAGACGGATCAGCTCAGTGAAAATCTTCTCACTGTTCTTCACTGCTTTATTAGCAGAGCGATTGATAGCCTCCACTTCCTGTTGAAGCACCTTCACATCTTTCTCTCTGTCCTGGATTCTCTGCTGGATGTTTTGGCGACTCACCTCAAGCTCTCTCTGCCTCTCAGTCCGTTCTGCTGCTGCTGAAAACTATGTCATGTCCTTTATGTTCATCCACAGAGCAGAGATAACAGATACACTGCTGATCAGTGCGGCAGAACATCTTCATCACCTCATCATGACGAGAGCAGATGTTCTCCTGTAGCTTCTTGGAGGCGTCCACCAGCTTGTGTTTTTCAAACACTGGTAACTCATAGTGAGGCTGGAGGTGTTTCTCACAGTAAGAGGCCAGACATTGCAGACAGGACTTGAGGGCTTTCAGCTTTCTCCCAGTGCAGAAATCACAGGCCACATCATCAGGTCCAGCATAGCAGTGATCAGCAGGAGCAGCTTGGACTCCAGTCTTCTTCAGCTCCTCCACTAAAACTGCTAACATGGTGTTTTTCAGCAGGGCAGGCCTCGGTGTGAAGGTCTGCCTACACTGAGGGCAGCTGTGTCTTTTCTTCTCCTCCTCTTCATCCCAGTAGCTTTTAATACAGTTCATGCAGTAACTGTGTCCACAGGGAATAGCCACCGGATCCTTCAGCAGATCCAAACAGATTGAACAGGAGAAGGTTTCCCGGTCCAGCTGAACTCCTTTCTGCGCCATTTCACCTCTCAGTAATGACTGAGTTTCACTTTCTCAGAAGTGAAACTAGTTTGAGCTCTGATCTAAACAACATGTGTTTCTGCAGTGAATGGGGCCTGTCAGCTCTTACACTGCACCACATGTTGGTTACACCAATCTTACAACTGTAGATCTGAAGTGGGAGGGAACAGGGACATGTATGGACAGAGTGGAGCTCCCTGTGTTTGAGAGCAGGAAGAGGAGGGAGGGCTTATCAGACGCTGATTCATTCCAGCAAGAGGAGCGGCACTGTGATTCTGAACTTTGTTTCCTCATGAAGCCTCACTCAAAACCTGCTCTCCATTTGAAAACATTTCACTTTTTAGATGTAAAATGCTTATTGGCTTTTCCGACTTTGTTGATGACACTGATGCCAGTTGCAGTTTTGTGTGTTATAAAGAAGGCATCACACAGCAGAGACTCACTGGAGTGAAGGTAAATGTTGAAGGTAAAAGACTGTCCTGTGTAATAAAAATAACAAACAGCAGATGGAGCCAAACACAATCTTAATTTATAAAGTAACTAGTAACTAAAGCAGTCATATAAATGTAGTTAAGTAAAAAGTACAATTTTTTCCTCTGAGAATGTAGTGGAGGACAAGCCGAACATGGGATGAAAAAAAAGAAGTGGCATGGAGCATGTGTGGTGCAATGTCCACCACCTGAAGAAGTGTCCACAACATCAGCTGCCTCCATGGTGTCATCAAGAATTTTACGTCAGCTAACAACAATATAGTCATTTTATTTGAAGATTTAACATATCTAATCTCACAAGCACATGGCAACTGACAATCTGGCTGGGTACTGCTGGAAATTAACTGGTCTATGAATACTGGGCTGATTTGGGTAATAGGAAGCAGGTGAGTCAGTGGGCGGGGAAGGTCAGGTGACTGGGACTGGAGGGAAATTAATTATTGCAGGGTAGGATGAAGTGACAAATGTGAGAGAAGAGAGGGACAAAGGCAAAATGTGACACAGGCTGTCATTCAAGAATTTGTGTGGATCATGAAGTACACTGATGGGTTTGAAGACCCAGCATAGATCTACATTTACGATGACAGATCTTGATATTGTTTCTGTGCTTCACCTGCTTTCAAATGCTAAAATTGTATTTTTACATCTCAAATAAATGGCTATTTACTATTTGATGAAATTGGGTATTTCCAGGCAAGTAATAGTAGCAGCTGGATACAACAGGAGATGCAAGATGCCTGCAGGATGAGGGGAACAGGATTCTTGTGTTTACATCAACAATGTGTTCACAATCCCACGTCTCTTATTTTTTGGTTTCCTCGTTTCTCAATCCTTGCTCAAATCAGACACTCTTCTGGTCCGCCATCTTGCTGGCCCGTCCCAGGTGTTATGACCTGTGGGTCATTTGTAGGTTTGCATGTCATTTTGCTGCAGTGTTATCTCTTTCTTTCTCCCTCTCTCCTGAGTGAATGAATTGTGAACAGGTGGTGCCCAGTGATTGGCTAACATAGCCTGATTGCTGCAGCATGACTGGTCAGGGGAGGGTTCCCGGCCTACTGGAACCTCCAGCTGACTGCACTCTGGGTGCTTTTCAGTTGGAAAATTCGTCTCTTCATCTCCTCCGTTTGCTTCCTCTCTTTGCATCTTATCTCCACCCAGCGAGGACATGAAAGAGGGATGCGAGGAAGAGATGCAAGGACGGAGGAGATGAAACTCTGAAATGAAAAATCCTCGTTCCATAGTGTCAGTCTGAAGCGTTTGCCTTTGTTGAGGGACTGCAGCTGAATGCCCATAGAAGCATTTGTTTAAGAACAATTTATAAAAACTCACAGTAGTCTTTAACTTTGTAATTTATTTTAAATATGTGAATCATTTAAACTTTTAAACCATCGAATGTATGGTTTAGTGTTTGACGATCACTCAAAAAAATGCTGCTTTGTGTGATGTTACAACTATCTGTAGTTAAAGTCAGGTTTATATCCTAAAGTGCCAACTACATCACACACACACTGACAGTGCATGATATTCCATTTCATCATGTAACTATGAGAATAAACTGCACAATAAAAATGACTTAATTTTGTTCAGAATAATACATCCGCTGGTGAATCAGTTGCAACGGCGGATCATTATGCGCAACCCAGCTGATTTAAATCAAATGATGAGTGATATGCGACATGATGGCTATAAAGGTGAAAGATCCTCACAGTCTGCTCGTCCATTCAAAGATCATTTTGAGCGAGAGGACATCAACCCAACAATGAATTCAGCAATTCTGTGTACTGCCAGGATCTGGCATGGGCTCCAGCAAGAGGTCCAGCATTCCAGGCATAGGAGAGCGCGACCGCGTCACATACTATACAAGTATAAATACACAATTAGGCTGTAATTCCATGTCTGTCTTGTAGGTTGAAAATCCATTCCTCCAGAGATATCTACAAAGAAATCTCACTGTGGCCTTTATTTCGACGGAGGAGAAAGCGAGATCCTGATGGATTACCACCTCACCCGGGTTTCGATGGACACAGTTATGAGATTACCGCCATGGCTGGAGACATGAAATCAACATCCTAATTACTGTGTACTGGCTCACACACGGACTGTCTTACAGCATGGTGTCCCGGGCCTTTGAAGTTCCTCTGACCACTGTTTACAGGTATTTAATTACGAATGATATAGGCAAATAAATTCTGCCATGGTATGATATGGAGTGCTTCAACATTTGCCCACATATCATATGCAGGTTGGTCCACCAAGGCATCCTGTGCCTGGATGTCATCCATTTCCCCACTGCTCAGGAGCTGGACAAGGTTGGGCACAGTTTCCAGGTCCTGGCCCACAGTCTGGTTTTTGCATCCTGTGTGGGTGCCATAGATGGGTGCCAAGTTAGAATCAAAACCCCACCAGAACCTTACGGCCGTGACTACATTAGTAGGAAGCTTTCTCCTCAATTCAGCTTCAGGCGGTGTGTGACAGGAGGGGCAAATTCCTCAATACCTTTGTGGGGTATCCAGGGTTGGTGCACGACACCAGAGTGTTGAAGAACAGTGGCATGTTCAAGGGTATGCTGTAACCCTCCCCCCAAGGGTAATTCATAGTGGGTGGTGGCGGCTACCCCTGCATTAGCCATCCGGTAGCCATCATCACCCCGTATTGAGAGTCATTGCAGGGGAGGGTGCAGAGCAGGTTTAACAACCATCATGCCAAGGCCGGCTCAATAATTGAGCCGGCCTTAACCACGCTCCTGCGAACTCATTTATAAAGTTGACTTACTTGATTTAACTGTTTCCTTTATTTCTCTGGTTGTTTGTAATTGTGTTGTGTGTAGTACAGCAAGCTGCCCCCAGTGTTCAGCGAAGTTTTCATATAGTTTCTATTTTTCATCAGTTTTGTATTGTTTCTCTTTAGCTTATTTTTCTGTTTTGGTTTAGTGTTATTGTACAATCTCAGTTCATTATTTGGGTCAAGGTTTAAAGTTAATACAATGCAACAATTTAAGCAATTTACCCAGTCATGCAGACATCCCCAAAATATGCACCAAAGCCTCATGCTACTTGTGTTGACTAATTTGACCACAGTGACTGAAACAAGCCACTACCTGTCTAGAGTTTTGTAAGTATGCGGTTATTTGTTTAGGATTTTTCTTTTCGTTTTTATGATGTTTGGTTTCTATTTTAGTAAAAATGTGTCCACCAGTCACCCAGCTTGAAATGTGTTTAGGCACAGCAAACTGAAATAACGACATTTAATTTGGTTAGCACAGGAGTTTATTCAAACTGAACCAAAGATTAATTCAAAAGCAATAAATTATGAACTGAGGTATTTTGGCCTTTACTGCATTGGCAAAACAAAGGGAAAAAATAAAATAAATGCAACTCTTTTTGAGCAGTTCTTCAAAAAAGGTTTTAAAAAAAAAAAATCACTCAGTCTGCGCCTGGTTGGCCCTTAAAGCGCTCCTTTTCCTTGGCAGCCTCCTCCTCCAGCACCTGAACCAGCCTGCTTCTCCTTCTTCTCTTGTAAGGCCGGTGTGGAGGGCTCACTGTCCTCCATCCCTGACCTCCCTAATGCTGCCTCCTCCTCCTCGTCATCTCTGCCTGCCTCCCCCAACCCTGTAAAACATGATATTGCCATCAGACTGATATTTGATTGATATTTATATATGGTTTCAATTATATGCCATTGGAGGCATAACAACGGTTTTATAGACCGCACACCCGGTGCGGTCTATAAAACAAGCTATAAACAAGCCATATACCATAGTATACCAAGTATTTTAATTTTTGTTCTTGGTGAAATATACAGTTGTTAAAAGGACACAGCTGAAACAAGAATCAAGATCACAGGCTTCTTACGTTTATAAGGACCTGCTCCCGCCATGCTTCAGACATGTGCCACGTGTGGAGGTGTGTCATTTATATGGCACGCTCCTTAACTGATAAAAGACTTCTGCGCAGGACACACTGGTGATTCCTCGCTCTGAGCTCCTCTAGAAGCCTCCTTGCTCCTCATCTCCTTCAGGTGCATTTAAGCAATTGGAAAATCCTTCATAATGGTGGACAGGAAACAACCTCTGGGTCAATGGAGCAAAGAGGAGACGGGGAAGCAGAATTCAATGTAATGAAAAACAAGCTCTGTCTCCTCTCCAGCCTTTCCACCTCAAGAATGTGCCAGCATGTTGTTGTGGTTTGTTTCTGTCATGTGTAATCTGAGTAGAAGAGATATCACAAGGTAGTTTGTTGTGTTCTGCAAATTTTGGGAGAATCTTGAGATTTTGGATTGAGTAAGTTAAAACTTGTACTTTGTAAATACTAGGCAGTTTGTAGGAGGGAGAAGCCTCTTTATTATTAACACCCTTTTTCTCCTGTTTTTTACTATTTTAGGCGTTGGGTTATTTGACTTGTCATTTATTTAGTTTTTTGTTTGTTTGTTTTAGGGAAGTTAGGGTCGATTTTAATATTTTGTGGATTACTCCTGGGGCTGGGGCTGGCTGAGCTATGGAGGGTTTGCTGGAGCTGGGGCTGAAGGCTGTGCTGAATGAGGGTGACAAGCAGGCCCAAAGAGTGGGTGAAGAGGTGTAGGAGCCAAGGCAGGAAGGCTAGAGACCAGGGCCGAAGGGGAGCAGACAGAACAAAAACAGGTTAAATGAACAAAACTGATAAAGAGCAACATTTGTAAAGAAGGCTGGAACCACAGACTGACTGAGTCAGATACGATCTGAAAAGGTGCGTGTGGCAGGGCTTGGTCTTTGTAGAGGTCTTGATTAAAGATGAGCTGCAGCTGGTGAAGCTCTGCTCCACCTCCAGCACACCTGTCTCCACTCAGACAATCACACACTCAGCACACACACAGACTCTAAGCAGAGGTAGAGGGTATGACACAGGTAAAAATATCCGGGTTTGAATGAAAAGACTCTAGTCATTTTTTTTCTTATAGTTAAGGTCGAGACCCAAAATGAGTTGTGGACCCATTTTTATTGATTCATGAATGGGCAGAGTCAAATGCATGCTGCATTGTTCTGAACAGAACAAACTGACAAAAAGTAACATTAGTGTTTTGCACAACAGCAAACTTTACAGACAAGTCATGTAGTCATCATGTCTAGGCATGATGGGAAATGCGGAAATTTGGAAATTTGATTATTGCTGTGA
Source organism: Lutjanus argentimaculatus (assembly GCA_034769285.1). Lineage (NCBI taxonomy): Eukaryota > Metazoa > Chordata > Actinopteri > Lutjaniformes > Lutjanidae > Lutjanus > Lutjanus argentimaculatus. The sequence goes on from JAWZSL010000061.1 coordinate 2,038,484, forward strand.
TGTACTTTTATAATGGCACCAATACATTTCATATACATTTTAAATTCGTGGTTTGTTGTGTTCTTTATCAATTTATTAATGTAGATGTTATATCAATTCATTATGTATTTTTGTAAGTTTGTGTTCTGGGTCTCAAGCTGGAAAAGATTTGGGAACTCCTGCATGTTGAGCACGGGTTAAAAGGTCATTAGATTCCATATATTTCCAAATGTGGTCGCTAACTACTCTTTCTAAAGTTTCACTTAAGGAGGAGAGTAAGCTAATTGGACAACTGTTGCTTGCAGTAAAAGCTATTTTAGCATGTGAGCGCGTGCACACACACATGCTCTTTGACATTTCAACCAGATTACTTTCAACTTTTTACTCTCGGTGGAAATGTGACTTTCGTTTTAGGACACACTTGAAAAGCATGTGAACCTATCATAACTTTGAGCTGTAACCAAGTTGTTTGTGGTGGGTAGAGTTAAGATAATCATTCTTTCAAATTTCTGCATTTGTTTGATGTTGGTGCTTAATGCATTCTGTTTATTCCCATGATGCTTCTTATTAATGTTAACTTATTAATTGGTCTCAGTTTGGAATGACACTTCAGGAGTAGATTTTAAGTGGCCTTTGTAACTATTTGGCTGTCATCGGATGTGGTGGATTGTGTCGTCCAGCTGTGACAGTGCATGTTTGTGGTATGGCTGTACCGTGAGAGGCAAGATGCACAAGATTCCTGAATGGACGCTAAGAGGCGAGCAATCAGGGGAACTGGCTTAAATGTGTAAAGGACAGGTGAGAGAAGGAATCGATTCGTAGTGGAGGATCATCTTGTGCATTCATGGATTACCACGGTGTGCATTGTGCATTCGCTAATGAGGCGAATGGATGTGGCCACCTTTGTCTTCTGAAACACGTTCCCCAACATCTGAGAAAGTGTCGGACTCAATTTCAAACTGGAGCAGTTTTGCTGTCTGAGGATGGAGGAGGTGACTGGCGACTTGGAGCAGATATGCCATCGGAGGATGGAGGAAGCAACTGGTGAACTGCACCAGTTCTGCCATCAGAGGATGGAGGAGGTGACTGCCAAATGCAGCAGACATGCCATCTGAGGATGGAGGAGATGATCGGCGAACTGGTGCATTTGGCCGTTTGATCAGCCTCCACATGCAACCATCTCATGTCCTTGGTTTGAGAAAATCACAGGAATAAAGGCTGTTGTTCCCATCTCCGTGAGGGTTGACGGGGATAAAATTGTTCCCCTTAAATGCCACCAGTTCTGCTATCTGAGGATGGAGGAGGGGACTGGCGAATTGGAGCAGTTTTGCTGTCTGAGGATGGAGGATGGGACTCGCGAGCTGGTGCGTTTGGCGTTTTGATATCAGCCTTCACATCCATTAGTTTTGAATATTTAAAATCAGATTCATACCATCTGATCTTGGTTTGAGAAAATAACAGGAATAAAACCTGTCATTCCCCTCTCCTTGAGGGTCAATGGGGATCACATTGTTCCCCTTATATTGCAACAGTTCTGCTGTTCAGAAGATTTGGGAGGGGACTGGCAAACTGGAGAATTTGGCCTTTTGAGAAGAAAATAAGAATAAAAGCTTTTCCAAGCTGTACAGTGCTTTGTAAGTGAGGGTGGAGAATGGTTTTGTACGCCGTTAGTGTGTTTGTTGACATAGTTTGCAACCAGCTTTTAGCCCTCTCCAAAACATGGAACGAGTGCTTGTCATCACAGTGCATGGGAGGGCCGTCTTGAAAGTTTCGGACCTGGAGACTCTGCTGGAAAGCATGACTGGGTCAGCATTCAGCTCAGCCATCGGAGAATGGAGGAGGGAACTGTCGAACTGGAGCAGTTCTGCCATCTGACGATGGAGCATGTGCCTTGATATACATGGACAGCAGTATTTGACATGCACAGTAATGCTCTTATACACTCTTAGAGTGTCAGTTGACAAAATCTGCAACCAACTTGTGGCCCTCTACAAAGTATGGAATGAGTGTTCATTCATCACAGTCCATGGGAGGGCCATCTTGAAATTGCTATTGAAAGTCTTTTTAATAGACTAATTATAACACTTCATAGTGAGCAGTGTAATCTGCTTTCTTACTAGAACAAAGAAAGTAGTTCTGGTAGATTCGAAAGTAGTTCCAGCAGGTTCTACTGAATTAAGAAAACAGTTACTACAAGAAACCGCTCACTGCAATCTGTGTGGATTATCTTGAGTAACCGGGTCTGGAGTTTTAAATGTACTTTGTTTTTTAGTGCTACTGTTCACCACTATGGTCCATATCTCCGAAAAAAATCTAGATGGATAAACAGCACTACAGGCCAGGGAAAATGTGTATTTTTGATTTTGGTGCTAACTCTCCCTTCAAGAGAGAACACTGAACAGAATATATTCAAAAATAGCCGCCATTGACAGAAATGACACCCAAGACTTTTCTCAAACCCAAGAGTGCAAAGTATGGACTTGTGTTCCCTGGGAGACCGTTCAAGCTTGGAAGAATGAACTCACAAGGACATGAGCACACAGAATGCTGCTGGTGATACTACACAGTACCCCCCGCAGACGCTGCATACAGTGCTCCAAAACAACAGGTAGGCTTTATCATCAAAAACAATTGTTATTCCAGAACATTTCCTAAGCTTAGCTTGTATGCTAACAACGAAATGTCTATTTCTTATAATATAGCAATGAAAATCTCCTTTCAGACTACTTCTGTTGTTTGTTTTCTGAAGTGCTTTTAAGTGTCACAAGCCTTACATTTTCTGTACATCAAAAGCTAATGGCAGGAAAAACTGAAGATAAAATAACTATTTATATCAAGGATGGACCATTGTTAGCTGCCACTGTTGGTGTACTTTACCGAGAGGCAGAAGAGGAGGCTCCTGAGCTGAGGAGGCAACTACAAGAGAGAAGAGCCAGGATGAGGATGAGGATGAGGAAGAGGATGGGGTGTTGTTTTGCTATCGAAGCCTATGTTTGGTTTGGTACGTTATCTATTAACATTTATGTAAAGCAGCACCAGGGTTGGTACTGTTACTTATATTCAAATACAGTTACAGTTTTATTCTTTTTTATTATTAAGTTTTATATTTTGTTACAGAATAAAAAAAATATTGTTTCATATTGATTGTTAGGTTCATCAATTGCCCAACTATTCCTTCCTTTGTTAGGCACAAATGCACATTTAGATTAATCGTGGTAATTATGGACATTCATTTTAAGTATGCTGTTCGGACTTCACACTCAAACTTAAAGTAAACTGCCATTAACGTATTCTGAGGCTTGTGTTTTTACCCACACACATCCCAGTGGTTACCAGCATCATCACCTATGGAGCCAAAATATTTTTCCTATGGTTTCATTTGAGACCACAGTGTTGTTGTGACACTCATTAGGGGTTGTGATGTGTGCACGCTGTCCATGGTAGTATATTGTTTTTTATTTTAAAATGTATTTTAAAATTGTAATCCTAATAAATTTTCATTTTTACAAAATGTTATGGTAATCTGGTTATGTCCACAATTCAGTGGAAGAAATTATGTCCGTCCTTCACAGGATTATTCACTTCCCCAAGCCAGAAGAGATGCAGGAGGTAGGGACAGGCTTTGCTCACCTGGCTGACCATGAGGCATTCCAACATGCGGCTGGTGCAATAGATGGGTGCTACATCCAAATACTCCCTCCAGCTGAACCTTAAAAGAAGCACTGTATTAATCAGAAGCTCTTCCTTTTTAATTGTGTGTAAATTTAAAAGATAATTTAACAAGTCAAGACAGTTGCAGTTTGTCGTAAAACTGTTCAGACTGTGAAGGTACATAATTAGAAAAACTACACACCCAGAAGTTGTATAAGTGATGTCATAGTTTTTTTCCCTCCAAAAGCTAATGTTAGCCACTGAAGCTACAATGCCTGTGTTTTTGTCCTGGGATGTAGTCACACATCAGAGGGTCTTCCTCATTCTGTCTTTTCATGGCTGATGAAAGGTGCAGGAGTCACTGAACCCAGGTATATTATTTCTTCTTTTTATTAAGTAAAAGGAGCCCCTGGTCATGTTTATATGATGTTGATTATATCTTTTTTGCTGCCATGCAATTTATTTTTAGAAGCTTAAACGTTTATTCACAAAAGTGTGTCACGCTTCACTGGCTTGGGAGGGTTACTTTAAAAATGTATTCCAATACACTTCCTAATTACCTGTTATAATGTAATCAGTAACCTAATCCAAGTATCACAATATTAAAGTAATGTAACCTGATTACTTTGTTACTTTTGGATCACCAAATATGGGGAAACTGTTTAGCCTATTATGTTTTATATTCAGTGTTAATTTTAATTGATTTTTCCAGCTGTTCCTTCCTTTGTTTTGCACAAATGCATATTTAGATCACTCATGGTAATCATGCACATTTAAATGGTCTTTGTTAAGTATGGTATTCACCACTGGCAAACCATGACTGTTTGAGCTGGGACTTCAGTTCACACAAAACTTAGCCAGACACAAGAAAGCAGCAAAATGGCAGAATATTTTACTGGAATAAGCAGCAGACAGCCAGGTAGGTTGTGACAACAGCAGATGTAGTTGTTGCATGTCAAAGCCAGTAGATGGCAGCAAACACCACACAATGACAGCAGAATTTGGATAAGTTATAACTAAGTAACTGCTGACAAAACCTGCAAATATAAAATATTTGTTTTGTGTTTTTTCATAATAAAAGCATTTAAATGATGAAACACCACTTTTATTGTGAAGAATTTAAGGAAACAGCGTGTTTATCCCAGAGACGTACATGAACGGTTCATCCACCTCTTTACAGCTGCTCGACTTGAGCCTCCTCAAGCTTGTCTTCAGTTAGTTCAGTTCAGCCCTGTTGTACTGGAATTGCAAACCCCCACTGTGCTGGGCTGACGGGCCGAGTCGAACCACGTCAAGCAGGCCAGCTCATGTGTATGGAAAAGGGCCTAAGGAGGGGACCAATGTCTGTGCTGAAGAAGAGAGAAGGATGGAGGAGGAGAGAGGAGGAGGGAGGGGAGAGAAAGAAGGGGAGACTGTTTATGTGCTTGGAAGTGTTACTGAGAGTTGATGAAACTTTTTTTTTTTTTTTAAGTTACAGTGTTGCTCAAGTTGCACAAATTTTATTGCAAGATGATTTTTTTTTTTTTTTTTTTTGCCTAGACTGTTAAACTTGAGGTTATACATTGTTTTGATATTCTTCCAGAAAGCGACTTTTTACTTTGGTTTTAATGTATTCTGTAGTTGGATTGCTAAATGTAGATTTCATTGCACCATATTTTTTTTTACTTGAATTAAACAAGCTTTTGCTTTAATTTTATTTTGGAGCTATTTTACATTGGACTGTAAAACAAAGACTGACAGGCTGGGCTATTTTTTGATGCAGAAAGAATATATTTGTTATAATTATTACTGCACAAATTTTACTGTAAGATGACTGTTGCTACTTTTACTGCCTGATTTGAGGTTGCGCACTTTTTTTGGTATGTCTCCTGAAGGTGACTTAAATTTTCACATTTATTTTGTTCTTGGCTTGTTAAATGTAAATTGCACTATTTTCCTTTTACTTGAATGAAACAACCTCTTGCATTAATATTATTTTATAGAGATTTTAAGGGGACTGTAAGATATAGATTACTGGTGCAGACTGGGCTATTTTTTGTTGGGGAATAATGCCCTGCAGCACATACTTTGTTTCTGTCATATTTGTTGAATAAAATATTGAAATATAAATATGATTATAGCTGCTGCGCAGCAATGGTCAGGGCCGGGCAATTTTAGGCAAAATTAGGCAATTCTGAGCAACAAGCAGAGTGTAGGAAGATGAAAAAAAAGGTGGCATTCTAATGTGCATTTTACATCAGTTGAGGCTTGAACTCACAATTTCTGGCACAAGAGACTCTGCATATTGACTGATAGCTAAGCCAAATAAACAGGGAAAAGAGACAAGGGATAACAGGGAAACGTGTTGATAAAGAGTATTTGTCTCTTCCCAAAACTCCCTGAATCATAATTATTTAAATCTTAGCAGTCTCTAATCCACATAGCATGATACCTGAACATAAGGCTTTCACATTTGAAAGTCCATCCTGCCTTAGCTGAGGCTCGAACTCACGACTTCTGACACTGAAGTCCGCCTTTTATCTCACTGATCTAATTGGCAAGTGACAGTTCATGTGTGGTTTCCAAATTGACTAAGCCAAGGATCAGGGTGCCAGGCAGCAGCCATCCATGCCATGGAAAAGCAAATTTCAAAGTGAAAGTTCCAAAGCTGTAGCACATATGGTTGATTTGTTGTGAATTTTCAAAGTTTTGAAATTTAGAGGCTTGCTGTAGCGCCACCATCAGGACTATTGTCTTGTGTTTCCAGTTGAGGACATCTGGCATGGGACTGGACCTTTGTGAAAAGTTTGGGTAGATTTCTCATATGGAAATGTTGTACAAGCTGAGGCTTGAACTCACAACCTTCAACACCAAGAACCATCCTCTATCTCACTGAGCTAATTGGCAAATGGAAACACCACTTGTAGCTTCACAAATTGACTAAGCCAGTCACCTGTGTGCAAGACAGCAGCTGTTAGCATGTAAAGGCAGATTTCAAATGGCTGTCAAAAATTCAGTTATTGAGACAAAAATCCCAAATACACAAATTGCATCTAGACAGCATGGAGATGTTGGTCATTAGTTTTTAACAATGATTTATTTTGCTCCAAAAGTGAAAAACTGATGTTTAAAAATGCCATTTTTGCATTGACTCCAATTGTTCGCATGAGAGTGAAATTCAAATGCTGTAAAAAATTCAGTTTTTGAGATAAAATTCTGATATTTTCCAAACATCATCTACCATGACTCCAAAATTTTGTCATTTTTTTTCATGAACATTGAAAATGTATTTAGCACGAATTTGCAAGTATATGTTTATAATACCGTTTACAGTCAAACATTTTGAGCACTGTAGGCTCAATTTTTGATAAATCAAAAATCTGTGTGGATCGTTTGTGTAGGACAGTCTGAAGATGCTCTGTAGCAAGTTTGGTGCCAATTGAGCAAAAATTGTGGGAGGAGATAGGTTTAATAAGTTTTTACAGTTTTTGAAAAAGACAGAGTGATGGACTTCATAATTTGCAATAGGTTTAAATGTACAAAAGTTTCTTCAGTATCGGGGCTACATTGTGGTGAAAGTTGTAAATCTGTAGCACATATGGTTGATTTATTATGAATTTTCAAAATTTTGAACTTTAGAGGCTTGCTGTAGCGCCACCATCAGGACTATTGGCCTGTTTTTGCAGCTGAGGCAATCTGACATGGGACTGGACCTTTGTGCAAAGTTTGGTCATTTTTCGTGCATGGGAAGTAGGATTTCCTCGGAAGAAGAAAGAAAGAAAGAAAGAAGAAAGAAGAAAGAAGAAACATGCAGGATTACAATAGGGTCCTGGCAGCTTAGGCTGCCGCCCCTAAATATGAAAAGCAAAAGTTTTAAAAAAATTAATTTTGGGTAAATTCAGTGTTATATTGATTGAGTAAGAAAAAATAATCAACGGGTTTTAATTGATTAAAAATAATTTTTTAGGTGCAGCCCTACTCTGGACACATATCTGCATATGAATGCAGAGTCTGTAGGAAAGGAGCAAGATTTGGTTCCATTTGTCGTCCGTTTATAGTCCGGGTATGCTGACCAGTAGCATTTGAGCGGGCTTTACTTGCAAACAGTTAAACAATCTGTGGGAGAGAAAAATCGCCAGAAAAATTGGCATCATTGGACAACAATGAAGCTTTTTTTTTTTTTTAATTACTTGTATTGATCTGAGGGGAAGCCCTTGTTGGCCACACACGAGCGTGGCCTTCCCCTGCTGCAGCTCCTCGCTGGAGGGGGGCAGCACCGTCGGGGTGGGTATAATTCAAATCACTGCGAGAGGGAGATGAATAAATTTTATTTGAGGTCAACTAAACTCCGTCCTTTGGTTGCAGCAGAGGAGGCTACTTGATCTGTTGGTCTTCTTAAGACTGGATGAAACTGTTTCATTTTCCCTCTCCTGAGCTCAGAAAACCGGGGGCAACAGTCAGGCATCACTGCTAAACCCCATGACAACAGACATGTTTCAGTACAATTGGTAAAAAGTTAAACACACTGACTTTTACTTCTGAGTAACGTTTTTAATTTAGGAACTAAAAATTCAGAGGTTCATAGTTGAATACGAGATAAAACTTGGGAGACTTGTTTGAACTATTTTTAATTTATTTCTTGTTTCTATTTCTATTTTATACATATTAATTTATTTAATTTAATAATAATTTAATTTATTCAAAAATAAATTTAAAATATGAAAAGGGGACATTTTGAAATAAAAAATATCTGGCAGAATAAAGCCAGAATTATTTGAAATAGGTATTGCTGAATTTCTGATCAATACCCTGCTAGACTGATCGATTCATTGATGAAGATGATCATGAGAATAATCCAAGTCCTGTTGGTTTTGAGTCAGGCATTTCCTAGAGAGACACTTTGCATCAGCAGCAGCATGCTCCAGTGCTCTGGGAGATTTTTATAGTCCTGAGAGTTGAAGACGGGATGACTGACAGCTGTCCTTCATAAACAACAGAAGACACAAAAATCCTCCTCATAAAAAAAACATGACTTTGATCTGCGTCCTCATCTGGACTCTCCTCTGCTGCTGCTTCACAGGTAAAGTCCAGAGAATCAAACTCCTTCCTCGTCAACATCCGCCCTCTGAAATGAAGCCAAAAAAACCATGACGCTGTGCTATGTTTTTGTCTCCGTGTCCTCAGAGTCCAGAGGACAGGTCACAGTGACTCAGCCTGGAGCAGTGAGCTCTGCTGTGGGAGCCTCCGTCACCATCACATGTCGGACCAGCCCAGGATGTTTATGGTTCTAACATTTTAGCCTGGTACCAACAGAGAGATGGTGAACGTCCTAAACTGATTATTAAATATGTTAATCAGCTTGAATCAGGGATTCCAGCTCGTTTTACAGGCAGTGGATCAAACTCTGACTTCACTCTGACCATCAGTGGAGTCCAGACTGAAGATGCAGCATTTTTACTACTGTGAGAGTTTTCATGTCATCAACAGCCCAGTATGTGTTCACACATTTGAAAAATGGTCGTACAAAAACCTCCCTCAGTGTGTGCAGCAGCTTCCGCTGCAGTTACTTCAGTTTCTGTTCAGTGTGACTGATACACTTCACTGACTACACACACAACCAACAGTTAATATAAAATACAATCATAATCTTGCTCTTCTTGCTTTAATTATGTTTATTTAAAATTTTTTAAGGTTTTCTTAAATCAGCCCTCTTCCTTCAGACTGTATTATTCTAAGACGTCTGAAAAGTGTTACCACACTGCTGAAGCCTGTAAATCCAAAGAAACTATGTTTTTAGTTTTGATCAGTGTTTTTCTTGATCCAGCTGCTGCGTTAATTTGACCTTACAGGTACGATTAAGTTCTAAACCAACATTTCAATATGAATTTAACTACAAAGGTTTTCTTGAAATTGTTTTTCAAACTACACTGATCTTACATTTAAACTTGAAACCCTGCCTGCATTCATCAGAAAATCCTCCAGGATCTCAAACTTGTGTCCATTTACACCAACAAAAAAATGACATCCTATTAAACATCACAAATTCCCATCCTACATCTTTTGGTTATTATTCAGATACAAAAAACCCCACAACACAATTTTTGAATTTAACAAAACTGTTCAAACAATGACATTTTACTTTTACACAAACAAATCTGAAAACAACGATTTGAAAAACTGTTCTTTATTGTATTGAAATGATCAAATCACAACAAACAAAGAAAGTTTATCAATGAAATGTAATTTGAGAGTGAAGACAAAATAGACAGACAGAGAGTGTTGCAGGCTGCAGAATGAGTCAGGTCAAACTACACTCAGAAAAAAAAGGGAGCAGATTTGGCAAAAATTTAAAACTTTCTTATAGACTTTTTAACTGCACACACATGACATTAACAATTCAGTGTAAACATAATGCTGAAAATGAGGTAACTGCAATCACTAGTTCTTCATGTGGGTTTTCAACCCCGAGGCCTGTGGGTTTAAAGAGGTAAAAGGGCACAGACAGATCCAGATGACGGTTTTGATCAGAACATCATGTCTGTGTTAAATAAAGAACATGAGCAGAGGAATTATTCTTCGTGAGCCTCACCTCAGAGGAGGTGAAACCAAAACTGAAGTGATGACTATATTACACAGAGCTGAGTTCACACCAGCTCCTGATATGTGACCCGTCCACTGTGTATCTACATTATTGACACCAGTGCAGCCACTTCAGCAACTGCTAGGAGTCTGAGCTGTTTGTCATGAAATATATTATTCATTCATGTATAATCCCCTGAAAATAGGAATCATTGTGTTTTCTTTACTTTAGAATGAGCTGTTTTAATATCTGCAGAGGGCATGAGTCGTCCTCCACAGAGTCCCCCCATGTTGCACAAGTTTCCCCCTACATGCTGGGAAGGGGAGTTCCCTTTTCAATTTATTTCATTGTAAATTAGCTGAATTGGTGTTCATAACAAAGCTGCTGTTTTTCTGATGATAATTTGTGAAACATTTTCTCAGTTGTCTCAGAATTCTGAGGAAAGTTTTCATTAAAGCGATATTTCCACCCCTAGATGATCATCCACTCAGTATGTACCACCTCTATGCTGATGTAAGGATGGGTGAAGATCTTCAGTTCACAAAAATCCTGGAGTTTCAGCAGAAAACAGTGTTGCAGCCAAATCCAGTACAATGGCAGTGAATGGAGACCACGGATAAAATGTAAAAAACAAGAAAAACAAAGCAAACACAAAATGTCTCCATCCTGCTTGTGTGGGTGTAAAACCCAAATGTCCGTGAGCCACGACATTCAAAATTTAAAACCCCAAAAGACGCCATTTACACCATGTTTTTAGCCGAAATGTCAACTGTAGCCTCCCCAGGTAGCATGTAACATGGCACCGATCTCGCGATATTTTCACACGTGCATCCATTAAGAGATATACGAAGTCTCGCGGGTACATCAACGCATACCTAAACTCAGTCTTTGTAGATTTATTAAAATTATTTTCGCTTTAGACACCAACATATCAAGGACCTGTTGTAGAAATTTTTTGCATATGAACATAAGTGAACTGATGTTTATCATGTTCTTTTTTTTTTCAACACACAGAGGATATCAGCAGCACTACATGCAATAAAAAATTAAAAATTTAAAAAATGTGATCTGGAGACAGAGATTCAGAGAACTTTACTAAAAGTAGACTGAGAGCAGTAGCAGAGTAAAAACCCGCAGCAGAGCTCCAGTGAGTCAGGTCAGGACTGGGAACACTGGTCTCTCCTCAGTGTCTCTGAGAGTGGAGTCTGGGAGCCCTGGGTGGCCTCACAGGTCACAGAGCCCACCTTCCTCCACTGGTCTGCAGGGAGCCTCAGGGGCTGCTCCAGCTGTAGAGGCCGTCCTTCTCCAGCACCCCGGGGCTCCTGCTCTCCTCCCAGCTGATTTCTGCTGCTGCCGTCCACCTTCCAGGACAGACTCCAGTCTGAGGGGAAGCCCTTGTTTGGCCACACACATGACGGGCCTTCCTGCTGCAGCTCCTCGCTGGAGGGGGCAGCACCGTCAGGGTGGGACGAGCGTCACCTAGGAGACAAACCAATCAGCTTAGAGGACAGGGAGCACACAGCTGTCAATCAACCAGGGAGACACATGAACACCTTTACTGTGTGAGAGCTGATTTTTTTCCTTAAGAATTTTCTGTCAGTTTTTCTGCTTCACCAGTCACACCACACACACACAACACACACACACACACACACACACACAGTTTTTACTTCCCTTTAAGAAGCCTCTCATGCAGATCAGCACAGAGAGAATCAAACATACAGAATGAGCTGAAATATATCAAACTACACTGGAAATAAAAGAAGAGGATTTGGCAAAACATTCAAACTTTCTCATAAAAACATTAACAACACACGACATAAAAGTATTCCATGAAAAACATTATACAGGAAATGAGGTAACGACAATCAGCAGTTATTCATGGTGGTTTCAGTCATTTTTAAAAAAACTTTCAAATGAGTTCACACTAAACTTGTGATGAATATATTAAAGAAATTTCTGTTTTTCACACATTTTAAATATCATTGTCTACACTCTGTTCAGTTTTACACACAGAACAAATCTTAATTTTTTCATCAATTTTAAATATTTTTCTGGAATCATAACTGTATTTAAGAAAAAACATTTTGAAAGTAGGATTTTAAAATGTCATCTTTATCATCAAGCAGTTTGAAATTTCCATTAAACAGGAGCATGTAAAGTAATGTTATGCTGCTCTGAGTTAACCTCCATGATAACAGAGAAGAAATAAAACCATAATTACTAAACATAAGATGTAATTTAATCTGCTTCAAACATCCAAAAACTGAATTTCTAACATGACTTTACAATATTTTATTTAATATTTGTGCAGAAACTTACGTCCAACATCCAGTCTGGTTCCTCCACCGAACGTGTACCACAGTGATACAAACTCATTGAGCCGCCGTACAAAAACCTCTGACTGTAGAGAGACACGGTTCTTGACTTTGACACAAACAAACTCACCAAAATGAGTCTGTTTTTTCAAACTTTGTCAGCTGATATTAAAAATGATTACCAAAAACTTCCAAAATTGATATTCTTACTTTAAACATTTTAATTTTCCAATATAATTAGTGCTAATTCCTCCCTCAATAGTTTAAAAAAAGACAAATATTGAAAAAACAACATTTTGAAGCAAAATATGTCCAGAAGGATAAAACCAAAATAATATTAAAAACAGGGATTGGAAATTTTTAAAAATCAATAATCTGATAGACGATTGATCCATTGATAAAGAGCATGATGGGAGCAATCCAAGTCCCTGTTGGTTGAGTCAGAGCATTTCCATAGAGAGACACTTTGCATCAGCAGCCGCATGCTCCCAGTGCTCTGGGAGACTTTATAGTCCTGAGAGTTGAAGACTGGATGACTGACAGCTGTCCTTCATGACAACAGAAGACACAGAAATCCTCCTCATCAAAAACATGACTTTGATCTGCGTCCTCATCTGGACTCTCCTCTGCTGCTGCTTCACAGGTAAAGTCCCAGAGAATCAAACTCCTCTCCTCTGTCAACATCCGTCCCTCTGAAATGAAGCCCACAAAACCATGACGCTGTGCTATGTTTTTGTCTCTGTGTCCTCAGAGTCCAGAGGACAGGTCACAGTGACTCAGCCTGGAGCAGTGAGCTCTGCTGTGGAGCCTCCGTCACCATCACATGTCGGACCAGTCAGGATATTTATTCTACCTATTTAGCCTGGTACCAACAGAGAGATGGAGAAAAACCTAAACGGCTGATTTACTATATAAGCACTCTAGATTCAGGGATTCCAGCTCGTTTTACAGGCAGGGGATCAAACTCTGACTTCACTCTGACCATCAGTGGAAGTCCAGACTGAAGATGCAGCAGTTTACTACTGTCAGAGTGCTCATTACATCGACAATCAGTGGGTGTTCACACAGTGAAAAATGGTCATACAAAAACCTCCCTCAGTCACACTGAACAGAAACTGAAATGACTGCTGCAGCTGGAAGTTGCTGCACACACTGATACACTTCACTGAGTGTACACACACATTTCACACAAAAAAAAGCAAGGAGAATCTATTTTAATTTTCAAAATTAAAGACCCCATGCAGACTCACGATCATAAAGACAGACAGAAGAGAAGCTATTTAAACACAGCCTGTTTATCCATGGCAGAATCAAACCTAATCAACAAAAACTGACCAACTAAACGTAATCAGGTGGTCAAAATGCTCCACTGCTGAAATGCTTCTGAAACACTGCTGGTGGGGTTTGCAGACGTGTGGAGGATGGATCAGAAATGTGGCGCAGATGGGTCATGCTTGGTGGAATTTACCAGTTAGAGCACACAAGATACAGATACAGATAAATTTATTTATCCCCGAAGGGCAATTCAGTTCCTACAGTCCACCGACCACATATATTCATCCATACTGCACAATCATCTCCACAATCATCATCAGTGACAGAGGTAGTACAATAAATGGCACATGGGAAAGTTCTATAAAAATACAAGAATAAAAATATTTGAAATAAAAACAGATTAAATACAAGAATAAAAACACGAGAATAAGACAGGAAGAAGTACAAGAATAAATAAATAAAATAAAATAAAGTGCCAAGAGTATTTCAAAATAAAAGGTTACATTCTATGAATGTACAGTACCTGCAGTAAGTTCAGTAAGGTCAACCAACGTGGTTTGTGCAAGATAAATGCGGTGCAAATTTCATTTCAGATAGCTACTCTGCATTCAGCAGCTTAATGGCGGAGGGATATGAACGACCTGGAATAGCGGTTTGTCTTCCTGAGAGGCGGCAGACTAGCGCCTTCCTGACGGCATTAGTGTAAACTCACTGGACAGAATGTGATCATGATTAATAATACTTTTGGCCTTCTGGAGAACACGTTTCTCCCAGAGAGAGTTTAAGTCACTCTGGTGGGCTCCAGTGATTTTGGAGCAGACTTTAACAATATTGTTAAGGCAATTTCTATCCTTCACAGAGAAACCGTTTAAACCAGCAGATAAATGAAAAAGTTAACAAGCTCTCAATGTAAGACAGATAGACAGTACACAAGATGGGTTTACTCACACCAAAGGAGTTGATTTTCCGCAACAAATGGATTCTCTGTTGACCTCGTTTAACAATTGATTCAGTGTTTACGTCAAACTTAAGGTGAGAATCAAATACTGTGCCCAAGTACTTGTAAGAGTCCACAATTTCAACGTCTTCGCCATGAATTATGCTAGGAGTGGGATTAGTTTTGTTTTTCCTAAAATCAATCACAAGTTCCTTAGTTTTAGAAACACTGAGATCGAGGAGATTTTTGTCACACCACTCGACAAAGGCAGGAAGGGCGCAGCCATGATCTGACTCTGCACCCTGGAGAAGCGACAGGAGTGCAGTGTCGTCTGAGAATTTCACATTGAAGCTGCCCTCTTTAAAAGACCTGCAGCTGTCAGTGTACAAGATAAAAAGCAGTGGCGAAAGGACACAACCTTGCGGAGAACCTGTGTTTGAAACCAAGGTATTAGACATGATACCATTGATCTAAAACCTGTTGTGTTCTGTCTGTTAAGAAGTTTAAAAACAATGTTAAGAGCTGGTCAGGTAGGTTAAAATAAGAAGCAAGCCTCTCGATCAGAATGTGAGGTTGCATCTTATTAAAAGCTGAGGAAAAATCAGCAAATAAAAGTCTGACATGAGCATTTGGTTTTTCCAGGTGTTTATACACTTTGTCCAGGATAAAGAGTTTAGCATCTTCCACTCCTTTACTAGTTTGATAGGCAAACTGAAGTGGGTCCAGTTTGCCATCAACCAGGGAGAGAACCTCTTCCTTTAAAATGTTCTCAAGGTTTTTCACCACAAGAGAAGTGAGAGCCACAGGTCTGAATTGATTTAATTCCCTAGGGTTTTTAACTTTAGGAATGGGAATTATGGTGGAGGACTTCCAAATCGTGGGCAGCTGACAGCTATCGAGGCACATCTGAAAGAGCCTGGTGAAAAACCTCACTAAGCTGATCAGCACAGTGGTGCAGAGTGCGACCACAGATGGCATCAGGACCAAAAGCTTTCCTTGTCCTCGTTTTCTTAAATAAAACATTAACCTGCTCTTGAGATATCAGTATGTCATTATGGGTTACCAAGGAGTCCCTCAACCTGGAGACATCCTGAGTGAAGTCAGACCTTTCAAACCTTGAAAAGAACAGATTAAAAGTATTTGACAAATCTACATCTTCAACTCCATTTATACTAATGGGCTGCTTGGTCTCATTAGCATGCTGATTAATGGAGGCCATAGATTTGATCCCCTGCCAGGCTGACCTAAGGTCGCCATTTACGTACTGATTTTCTATCTTTTCCTTGTACTTGGCTTTAGCCTTTGCTATTTCAGCCTTAACCTCTTTGGCAACAGCTTTTTTCTCCTGAGGGTTGCCAGTGAAAAAGATATATTTCTTCTTGTTAATAGCAAATTTAAGAACTTTGGTTACCCATGGTTTGTTATTGGGAAAAATAACAACCTGTTTGGAGGGGATTACAGAATCAACACAAAAAGTAACATAGGATGAGACAGTTTCTGTAAGTTCATCAGTGTTATCACCACAAGCATCAAAAAGCCTTGCCAGTCCGTACAGTCAAAACATGCTTGGAGGGAAGAGATGCTGTCCTCTGTCCAGATCTCAATAGTCTTCTCCTCTCTCTCCTGACGTCTGAAGCATGGACTGTATGTAGACAGTAAAAATATGCTGTTGTGAGATGATGCCCCTAAAGCGGGCATAAGTATGGACTTGTAGCCTCCCTTCACATTTCCATAGCACAAGGATAGTGTTTTTTTGTGTGGTAGGGCAACTTACATATTGTTCATATGTCCGTAAAGCTCTGTCTAATCGGACATGATTCAAGTCTCCAAGATAGAATTTAGGAGAATCGTTACACAGAGAGTCCAGCTTTTGAGATACATCCACTACCAGCTGAGTGGCTGCACTGGCATTGGCTCTGGGATGGATGTACACAAGAGTAAAAAAACAGTTGGGGGAACTCACGTGGCAGATAGAAAGGGCGTAAAGAGTAGAGTAATTCAATGTCCGGGGTGCATATTTTCTCCCGTACAATGATGTTGTTGCAGTACCGTTGATTCACATAGAAGCAGACCCCTCCTCCGCGTTTTTTCCCCGTCACTTCGGAGGAACAGTCCAGTCTGATGGGACAGCCGAATCCAGTGAGAACCAAGTCGCTGTCCTGGTCACTCTCATTAAGCCACGTCTCGGTAATCGCGAGTAGGCAACACTCTGTAAATTCACATTTATGCTTTGCCTAGATCTCCAATTCATCTACCTTGCGCCTTAAGGATTGCGCGTTGGATAAGAAGACCGAGGGCAAGGGGGGTAGCTGGCGTCGGTTATCAAGGCAGAGTTTTTTCATTTTGCGGTGAATACCTCCTCTCCGTCCTCTTTTCCGCCACGAGGGCCGACGTGGAGATCTTTTGTCCTGATGGAAAGGAACAAAAATCTCAGCTGGGATATCTGTCGGGATCTCACCCGCTGCCGAAGAACGTAGTGACAGGAGGACCTCCCTGTTGATAATGATCCGATCGCCATGCTGTTGTTTCGGCGTCTCCCCTTGACAGACGCTGCACACCAGCGTCAAGATAAAAAAGAGTCAAGGGATTGGACCACTTTCCCCAAAAGTCCACCTATCGGTCCTGTAGTCACACACACACTAGACGTTAAAAACACGGGGTTAAAAAAAAATAAAAAAGACAAAAGACGGGGGGAAAGCTGTAGGGGTCGCACAGGGGTGAAGGGGCCCCTCCCGTCTCCCAAAAGGGCTCAGTTTTCACATGCTCCACATTTTTGTGTAACTACCCTAGGCCATTTTGGCCCCAAGGAACAGTGTGGGGTTTAGTGTGTCGAACAACAAAAATTGTGTCCAAAATTAATGCGTAAAGGACAGGTCACTAGCGGGTGAGCAGTGTTTTGTTTTTTTTTTTTTAAAGTCAAAAAACTATCAGGGGGTTAGTGACTTTAGTACTGGGGACATCGGAGGGAGCTTGAAAAAGGAGCCCGGGGGGGGGGGACGGGGGGTGTCATTTTTCAGCCTGCCCTATTATCACCCCCCAAACCTGGATATGATGGAAAAGTGGATAAACTGATTAACGATAAATGGAGAAATTTTTGAAATCTACAACTGATTTTGCTGCTGACTCTGTTCACAGCAGTACTGAAAAGGGGGTAGCAGTTGGACACAAATGCGCACCTGAAGAGTCTTCATGGACACATGAAAAAACAATCTGGCAGTGAGTACTGAGCAGGAAAGCTTATATACGGGCCGATTACTGAGGATTCGCTTTTGTGCACAGGTGGTGGAGTTGAGCTGATGAGGTGGGAGTGGCTGGCGGCAGGTGGAGCGAGGAGGAGTGAATGGAAAAGTAGGGGAGACTGGAGACTGAGCGTAGAGCTGTGACACGTACATCACTTAGTTCCCTGAAACCAACTCCGCTGTTTTCTCCAACTGGTCCCATTGGACTTAGAGTCAGTCACAGGACCTTTCCAGTGACCAAACATACACAAAAACAGCAACCGACTTTGTTGGGCCTCACTGGGTTGAAATTTTAAACAAAAAACAACAACAACAACAAAAAAAGTTGCCATGGTATCCAATTGATAATCAATTAATCAGTTTTAGTATTTTTTTAAAACATAGAGTAAAATTACCGGATGATTACCCGCAGAAAGGCCCAGTTTGTCAGGTTGGGGAACGTTTTTCTGGGCATTTAATGAGAACAGGGGGGTCCACAAGGGGCTGCTCTCCTTCCTGTTCCATTGTATACAGCGACTTTTTAAAAATAACTTGAGTCCTGCCCCATCCCGAAATACCAGATGACACTGCTATTGTAGCTTGTATAAGGAAAGGACAGGAATTGAATATAGGGATTTGAAAAAATCCTTCAGTGCGGGTCTAAAAACCCCTAATACTAAACACCCAAAGACAAAAGGGAAAAGGTCATTGATTTCCCCAGATCCAAGCCCCCTCTTCAGCCTGTGAACATTGTGGATGGGACATCGGGGTGGTAACAAACTATAAAATCTTGGTGTACACCTGGATAAAAGCTGGATGGTCCCTTAACACAGATGCACTCTACAAAAGGGGGCAGAGCCCCCTCTTTTTTCCCAAGGAAGCTCAGATCTCTAAACACGCAGTAAGATGTCAGATGTTTTATCGTCATTTTTTGGCAAGTGTTTTATTTTTTGCTGCAGTCTGCTGGGGAGGAAGTTTGGGAAAAAAAACAGCAAGGAGGGTGGATAAGCTTGTGAAAAAGGCTGGCTCTGTGATTGGAGTAAGGATGGACTCTCTGGAGGAAGTTGTGGAGAGAGACACAATGAGGACGGTGGAGGCCATCCTAAACAACATGGGTCATCCACTGCATAACACCTTGATGGACCAAAGAAATAATGGTGGTGGAAGGCTTCTCTCTCTTCGTTGTAGGACAGAGAGATACAGAAGATCTTTCATACCAACTGCCATCAGACTCTATAATTCTTATACAAATAGATGAGACTACAGACAAATGAATTTCCCCTTGGGGATCAATAAAGTATTTCGTATTCGTATTCGTATTCGTAAAATGATCCCATTCCAGATTCTTCAATGTGAATATTTTCTGGTTTCTTTTAATCTGAGGACAATAAATTGAATATCTTTGAGTTGTGGGCAGTACAAGACATTTGATGACATCATCTCAGGCTTTGGGTAACTCTGATCAACATTTTTCACCATTTTGTGACATTTTATAACCAAACATCAATCATTTAATTGGGAAAATAATTGACCAATTAATCGACTATGAAAATAATCATTAGTTGCAGCCCTAATCTCAACTACACCAAATTAAGACCAAATTGTAAAAGTTCACTTAAACAAAATCAAGATAAAGACTTTGATCAGTTCATTTCCATTATTACTGGAACAGTACAGCCATCCGTCCTTGAAGTCCTTAATGCTGGACTCTTGGTTCACCACTTCCTGTCGTCTGAAGGCAAATGTGCGAGACATTTTGTCTGCAATGATCCTTTCACTGTTCCTTATCCTGATCTGTGTCAGAAGCTGCAGTCTCCCTCTTTCGAGTCTTTCCAGAGTCTCACCAACAGGGAAGGATGGATAAAAGTTAGCTTCATTTTGGCCTCTTGACTTTTTTTTGGCAGAGAACACATCTGTAGTATCTTTGGATTTCAGGGAATTTACTGACAGCTCTGAACACCCCTGAAATTTGAGCTGAGTCCTGTAGTTTCACATTTTATACATCAGTCTCTGTTTCAGACCGTAGCAGCCATTGAATGAGTCAGCTTCTCTTAAACAAGGCTGCTTCTTGATTAAGGCCTCTGCAGCTGTGCAGAAATGTGCATCCTCTGGATAAGACTTGTATTTATGAATTTCTCTTGCTAATCTATTCAGGATACCGGGAAAACTGAGGGTCAACATTTTATTCCTCACATGGTACCCAGAATTCTCCTTCTCCTGTTGCAGCTCTGTGTCATATGAAAATCTGTGAATTTCAAAGTTCTCCCTCCCACTGTTGTTTTTGAGAGGACTCAGGGGATGAGAGCAGTACTGTATCATTTGATGCCAACAAAATACCATCATCAGACTGAAATGAAAGAGAATGAAATGATGTGGTCTCATTAGCACTGATCAAAGGTGGATTTGTTTGCTGGTCGATCACATTGATTTCCCCCAAATCCTGAGCTTCAGTGGTAAAACTGAGACTGAAGAAGTCTTTGCCAAAATCTTGGTCAAATCATTGCAGTCTGATGATGGCTATTAGCCCAACGGTAGTTTTTATTTTGCTGAGAAGGTCGTCTAGTCACTCTGGTATTTGGAAGAGTCACTCTTTCAATGTTGCTCTTCCCCAAAATCACCTTCAGTCTTGCAGGTGTTGAATCAGCCATGGCTGCCTGAGAAGAGAGCACAAGCACAGGAAGGTTCAACATGTGAGGCAAATCCCCTCGACAGTTTACTATTGACTGGTTTCTGATTGGGCAGTGGTACTTGAATATTTCCATATTAAGCAACTTTATACTTCACCTCCACTACACCTCGGGGAGAAATATACAATTTTTACACCACTACATTTGACATCTTTAGTTACTTGCTTCTTTGGAGATTACAAGCTTTCATGCCATTTTTGTCCACTTAAAAACATCTGGCCCCAGACGTGTTGATTTTGAAAGTCCGAGTCTTTGCTAAACTGAACGATGAAGAGTTCTGTTATGAGTTGGAAGATTCTACTTATGATAAAGTCTTTAAAAACAACTTGGGTCTGCTGGAAAATGTATCATCACAAATCTAAAATTTTTCTAATGTTACACTTTTAAGAATGACGTTGTGGCCGATCCTTGGTGTTGAAACATTAAATTTTATTCCTGTAGGAACAATAACAAAAACACATCAATATCAGTCCTTAGCGTCTGTGTTGTTTCTGCATTTCTTGCACTGTCTGACGTCTCACTCTACTAGTGGGTGGCATATTTCAGAACAAACATCACAAGTTAACAAATCAAATCAAATTACAGTCATGTGATCATATAATGACTCATCATGTAAACATCCTTTTTTAACCAAAAGTATTTATCTTCAATCAACTTCTTTTTAAATCTCCACTTATCCTGAAATGAACTGTTTTATCTTTTTAACTTAACTTATATCTGCTTTTTAAATCTTCACTATTTATTATTGTCTAACTCAATGTTCACCAAAACAATAATGATCTTCCATAGGAAATCATGTTTTCCATGTAAACTCTTATTTTGAAATATAACAGCCAAAAATGCATGTTAAATACATCCTTTGCGCTCTTATTCTGGAAAACTCACAGGAAACTGCCCACTGCCTTCCTGGCCTGCCATTGATCAAGGTCACTATGCACGCGGGCTTTATTATTGTTAGCATTTGTGTCATTAGCCTTCGCTTATTCACACACAAATAAAGCTTTTTAAACCTTTTAACATCATCCATTAGCACAAGCTAACTACAAACTATCGTCTCTGTTGTCACTTGGTTTACTGCTGCACATTTCTCACTTGAGAAGACAGTTTCACAGTTCGTTTTCAATATTGTTAGCGCCGCCCGCCATATTGGATTATTACTCTTACTCGTTTTCAATCAAAGTCACATTCAAAAGCACACGTCACTGTCACAGTCTAAGGCTTCTACACGTATTATTCCAATATTTCCCTCTGGTTATGATTTCTGAATTTCTTACCTGTAGGAACAAAAACACATCAATATCAGTCCTTAGTGTCTGTGTTGTTTCTACATTTCTTGCACTGTCTGATGTCTCACTCTACTAGTGGGTGGCGTCAGCCATTGATACCTCATGAACGCCCTCTGCTGACCAGGTACTTCAACCATATAAAACATAACCAGACCTACTAGAAAATGAATGAAATCACACAGGAAATATCAATACAGTCCTTTTTAACGTGTTTTAAAGTCCTTAGCTGTTTTTAATGAGTTCAAATTTTAAATGGGGGGCAAGTTATTTTTAATCAAGTCTTTTTAATGTTAGTGTCTCTGAAAACACTTTTGATGTCCCTGAAAACACATAGTGCCACACTAACACCATAAGAAGTTGACTTTTTAGAGATACATGACTCTCATAGGAAAGCACAGGAGGTTACACACAGATTATCTTACAGTGTGATAAATTACTGTAGGTTAAACTATCCAACAATATATTTAAAATGAGCTAAACATACACATCTACAGCAGTAAAATGCAACATTCACATTGATGCAGCAGTAATATTCATCCAAAAACATCAGATATGAGAGTAAAAGACTGCACTAAAATGGTCCCTGTCAGTGAGAACTTTTACTTTAGGATTGACTTTTGTATGAACTTACATACTTTAATAGGGCTGCAACCACGCAGGCATCTACACTGCAGTCAACCCCGACAGCAGGAACCTCTCAGCATTCCTGGCTTCAGCTGTTCCAGCCCCTCCCCTAGGTAGGCCATATGTACCACAAGTAGCAAACATATCTCACCGTCTGAGATCTAAAATATATCACGATGTTATTTGTTCAGTCTATCCAGAGGGGAGGCAGGAATTAGATACTTATTTGGCCCTAATTGGCGACCTTCACGTGAAGTATGGAAAAAACATATTTTACTTGTATCATAAAGCCTTCTCCAGTAAAGCTTTGCTTTACATTGCTCAGTACAATCTCTGTCTAGACTTGTCCATTTTAGACTCTGAGATAACTGGTGATGGTTGCCGGAGGCTCTGCAGTGGTTTCCTGCAATTCCTGCGGGCATCTAGGTCACACCGCCTCCCTGTGCCCCACTGTGCTGTTCCGGCCCCCCTATGTGCCTCCTCCTCAACTGCGGACAGGAGAGGCCGCCAGGTGCAGTGCGTTAATAATATACCCATCTGTAACAATTTCAATGAAAATGTATGTTCCTTCCCCAACTGTTACTTTCGCCACATCTGCAGCAGGTACAGAGATGCACACCCTCGGTCTGTTTGCCCAATGCGCTTCCCTGTTCAACAGAATCCTCCCCGACCAGACAATCATCGTGGTTCAAAGACATTCTGAGCAGCCATCCTTCTACTCCAATAAATGTTCATGCACTAGCAGCAGAATTGTCTTCTCATCCTGACTCAGTGTTCGTGGACCACCTTCTCACTGGCCTTTCTCAAGAGTTTCGGGCCGGGGTCCTCTCTCTCCCTCAGTTACTGACGTGGCCAAAAATCCTCAGTCAGCAGTTAAAGAACAAGAGGTAGTTTCTCAGATGTTAGAGAGGTAGGTTAACAATGGCTATGTTATCGGCCCCTTTCAGTCCTCCCCTTTTCCTGTGTTGTGCACTAGCCCCATTGGCGTAGCCACGAGAAAATACTTTAATATTGGACCTGTCCGCACCTCGCTCTGGCCCAGTCGCTAGCATCAACAGCCTCATCCCACCTGAGCCATTCTCTCTCCAATATGCCACCGTTGATAATGCCATAAAATTAATTAAGCTATGGGGCCCCAGGTGCTTGGCTTTCCAAAGCTGATATCACTGATGCATTTAAAATAGTGCCCATTCATCCATCCCAGTGGAATCTCTTCGGCATCAAGTAGGATTCCAAATATTATTTTGCCGTGCGTCTCACTTTCAGCTGCAGGAGCAGCCCAAGTATATTCAACAGAGTGTCTGAGGTGCTCTGCTGGATCTTGCTAACAGAGTCAGAGTCCCCTCCGTCTTTCATTTGCTGGACGATTTCCTGCTGATAGATCCCCGGATGATGGTTCAGGTTCTTCACTGTCCAAGTTAAAGGACTATTTCCAGTCTCTCGGCATTCCCCTGTCTGCCGAGAAAACCCTGGGTCCAGCCACACGCCTAGAATTCCTCGGCATCATGCTGGACTCCGTAGAAATGAAAGCGTCCCTGCCATCAGAGAAACGGCAGCGCAAAATCCTCCTGCGCAGTTGAAAAAGGTCCCAAAGCAGCAGTTACTCTCCCTCCTCGAGCATCTCAACTTTGCCATGCACGTAATTCCTCAGGGTCGCTCCTTCATCTCTCGGCTCCTGGACATGGCGCCCTCCATGCCAAATCTGCACGATGTAATCACTTTAGATGAAGGCTGCTGCTCAGATTTGCATTTTTGGTCTTTTCTCCTCGATCACTGGAATGGTGTTACCTTTTTCTATGATGAGCTCGTGCATTCCTCTGATTCTTTGAAGTTTTTCACAGACGCAGCTCCATCTGTGGGGTTCGGGGGTTTTTTTCAAGGCCAGTGGTTCGCAAGCCACTGGCCTCCCTCCTTTGCCGGTCTCGACACTTCCTCCGCGCTATATGAGATATATCCCATCGCTGTGGCATGCCAAGTCTGGGGCCCTCTCTGGAAGCGCAAATGCATCTCAGTGCTGTGCGACAATCAAGCGGTCATCGCCATCATCAACAAAGGGCGCTCCTCTTCAAAAGAGATCAAGCCATTCATGAGAAGCATCACGTGGTCTTTGATTACTCGCAACTTTATCATCACTGCTCAACACGTGCCTGGTCATTCCAACACTATAGCTGATGCTCTTTCCCATTTCAATTTTCAGATTTTCTGACAACTTTGCCCAGATGCCAGCCCATCCCCAGTTCAAGTGCGCCCACTCAACATCTAGCCCTTTTCTAAATAATCTCCCCATGCATAAATTCTGCTAGGGTTTATATGAGGAAGGGCTTAGCTGCTTCTTTCACTCAAAACTTATGTTAGGGTTTGGTGTAAAGTCACTAAAAATACAAAGGTGCTGGACCCAAAAATGCAGACTTAGGCACTGGAGCAGACTTCAAAAATTTAATAAAAAAACAGAAAGAAACATCAAACACAGGCTTACTTGAAACAAAGGGATCCAAAAACAGAAAATGGCAAAATCCAGGTGAAACCAGAAACCAAAAAACACCAAAAGGGGAAAATAAATCCAACAGGAATATCAAGAAAACCAAATGGAACGGGAACACACAGGGAGCACAGCAGGCAGACAGAAACACCAAAAAACAACACGACGAACTGACAAAGACAAAGAGAAACACAGGGACTAAATAGACAGGGAGGTAATCAAACACAGGTGGGTGGACAACAACAGGTGAACCAAATCAGTAATCAACCAAGGGCGGGAAAAGGACAAAGACAGGAAGTAAAAGCAACAAGGACACTACAAAATAAAACAGGAAATGACCACGAAAATGTCCAAACCATAACAACTTATGATTTTGCCTGGAGAGCTTTTGCCATGTTTTGTGTGTCTGTTTGCACTCCTCTTAAACCTGTCTCCATTATTACCATCTGCGCATTCATTTGTTACTGCATGGATGTTCATCATTTCAAACCCCAGTACATTCGTGGGTTACTTGGCGGAATTCAGTTCAATATAAGATGTTACGACCCCTCTTTTCCCAGTCTGTTTTCCAACCCCGGCCATCAAATTGCTGTTAAAGGCATTTCCAAAGTTTCTCCCATCATACCCGATCAACTATCATTTAAGGAAGGTTCTCGTTATATGTAATTTGCCCCCTCAGCAATATTCAGGTCATTCCTTTAGGATAGGCGCAGCTACTTCTGTGGCAAATCAAGGTATTTCTCCCTCATCCCTGCAACAAAAGGGCCGCTAGTCATCTTCCACTTTCACGTCCTACATTCGTCCAGACATCAGTGATGTGCTTGCTAATCAAAGATCTCTGAATCCTTAAATTCCAGGTAATCAACATATAACTGGTGGTGGTCAGAGTGTACACAATATTCTCTATTGCTTTCTGCAGCCTCTCATAAATATCTTCACTTTTGCACCCTCCTCATGTACTACTACTGGCTATGGCCTCTTGCTTTGTCTTCTTTTCGTGTTTAAAAAAAAAATGCAAGTGGACCTCAAGCTGGTCGCACAAAAAAAAAAAAAAATGCAAGTGGACCTCACGCTGGTTGCACATAAAAAAATGCAAGTGGACCCCACGCTGGTCACACACTGCATCCCTGTCTATTTCTCTCTGGTTGTCAGACATTTATTTCTAGTTGGTCTTTTACCATTTCCATCCTTCCAGATCACCTTTTATTCACCTACTAGCGATTCTGAATCTCTTCAACCATCACCATAACTACTGCTCCTTTCTTTCTTTTGGGGGGTTGACTATTTCAGTCGACCTTACTTGCTTCTTGCACTCACCTGCGGTATCCCCATTTCATCTCTAGCTCACTCACTCTGTATCTGCATGATTCCTAGCTATTTGTTCTGCATCGTCATACCGTTGTAGCTTTCTGCATTTTCTTGTTTCTAACTATATTTCCTTTTCAGCTCTCAAGCTTCATCATTTTGTGTATTTTCAATGCTAATCTTTAACTGTCCATTTGTTAGAAACATTGCCGTCTGCAAGGTAAGAATTGCACGATTATTCCAGGTATCCTCCTCTCTTTTCATTTTGGGGGGGTTTCCTCTTCGCTTCAGTTTCGTCACCCCCTTTTGTCAAATGTCCATATTCTATTCACCTCAATGGGTCTAACCGCCAGAGACTTTCATGCTTTCATCAATAAACTATTTTCATTTTTCTCTGAGTCTCTCCTGATTGAACTGGTTATCTATCCAGGATGCCACTTGATCTGTTTCAGTTTGCTTACAGGGAGAATAGGTCTGTAGAAGATGCTGTATCCCTTTGCATTCACTCCATCCTGCAGTGTCTTGAGGCCAGTGCTACTTTTTATTGATTTTAGTTCTGCTTTTAACAACATTATTCCAGCTAGGCTGCATGACAAACTCCTAACGATGGGCGTTAGGAGGTCCATGTGTAACTGGATCGCTGACTTTTTGACCAACAGGTCACGAGTTGTTAAAATCAACAATACATTTTCAAAGTCATTGCCCATTAGTGTCGGTGCTCCCCAGGGTTGTGTTTTGTCTCCTCTTCTTTATTCATTGTACACCAATGACTGCATTTCTCAGTCTGACTCAGTTAAAATCTTTAAATTTGCGGATGACGGCACTGTGACGGGTCTGATTTCTTGTAATGATGAATCTACTTACAGGGCAGAAGTCTCCTCACTAGTTCAGTGGTGTGCCCTTAATAATTTAACGTTAAACACGTTGTGGATTTCGCAAATACAAAGATTATGAGCTTCAGCCCTTGGTTATCAATGATGATGAGGTTGTGGAAATAGTACAGAACAAATACCTAGGGACCACCATTTCTTCTTCTCTTAAATGGACTGACAATATAAGTCATATTGTGCAGAAAGCCCATCAACAATTGTTCTTCTGCGTCAACTCAGGAGGTTGAAGGTATCAAAGGCTGGATGCTTGACTTTTACAGAGCTGTGATAGAGTGTACTCACATTCTCTGTCACAGTGTGGTATGATCACTGCTCAGCTGATGATAGGAAGGAGCTTAACAAAGTGGTGAAATGGCATCAAAAATCACTGGCCAGGATTTGCCAAGCATCAGTGACATTTACAACACTCACATGCTTAGGATGGGTCTGAAAATTATTAGAGATCCCTCTCACCCTGCTGATCCACTCTTTGTTTCCCTTCCTTCAGGAAAGCGATTACGTCGTATTAAGAACAGCACCACCCGATTCCATAACAGCACATATCCTGAGGCAGTGAGGGCCCTGAACTCCTCATCTTCAGGTCTGTTCATGAACTCTAATTAACTGTGTTAACAAGGGGACACCCTATTTAACTGTGTCCCCTAGTGGTTTTTATTGACTGGTCACTTGTGTTAAATTTACTCTGATAGAGTATATCTGCTTTTATTTAGTCTTATTGAGGACAGTTGATAGAGTTTTATTAACTCTTTATGCTGTATATTCATCTTATATCAATTTTTTTTTTTTTTTTTTTTTTAGATATTTCCATGTGTATGTGCATTTGTTTCATTTTGATGTTGTCTTTGTACAGTTGTTTGAGTACACACCAAGACAAATTCCAATCAGTTCTTTATTGTGATGGTAATAAATTATTTTGAATCTTGAATCTTGATAAAAAGGTCAAAACATGAAGCACATGGATGTACGTCTGTGTGCTCCACATGCTTGGACTTATTTCTCCTGTAACAATTATTGTCATTATTGATTAATCTGCCAATAATTTTCTTGATTAATCAAGAAATGTTTGGTTGGTCCATAAAATGCCAGAAATGATGAACAATGTCAATCATGATGTCTTCAGAAACCAGAAAATATTCACATTTAGGAAGCTGGAATCAGATCATTTTGACTCTTTTTTTTTTCTTAAAAAACAAAAACAAAACAAAAAACTCATTAATTGAATATTGAATTAATTGCCAACTATTTTGATAATTAACTATTAACCAATTAATCATTGCAGCTCTACACTTTTAAAAGTTTAAATATCAAATTATAAACTAAGTTTAGCAACTACAGCAAAAAACATACTGAAAATAATTCCTTATTAATCACATGGTTCATTTAACATCTTACACGTGCATCATCCTACCTCTGTGAATTCACTTCATAAAATGTCTTGTGAGGTAGATCCCCGTGCCATTGGCATTTCCTTACTGGACTTCAGCTGCCAGTGTGGAAAAACTGATATAATACCTGAACCTCAACCACAACGCTGGCCTCCATGAAATGAATGAATATGAAGACTTTCAATAATAATAAAGCATTTATACCTGTTTTTTTTTTTTTTTTTCTTTTTACAAATGTGTAGGTGTTTTGCAGGTGAAGGGTTTAAAGCTCTACAGTGTTCCATATACCATCCACTGAGCCTCTTCACAATGAGGATGAACTTCTCCTGCAGTATCACCGTTTGGATGATTTCACTAAACTCTGCCTGTTCTCCCAGTGAGCCATGGACCAAGATCATCCTGCACTTGTAGTTTAGTCCATCATATGTCACACTTTTGGCCAAACACACTGTGTCCACATTTAAACACCTCTGTCTCAGAACAGTTAAAGGGTTCTTTGTTAAGAACATCGATGTGAACAGTGGGAACATTTGTCTCTTCCAGTGGAGGTCTGGTGAAGCTACATGTGTGTAAATGATGAGCGGTCTGTCAGGCTCTACTCCAGCAGTTAGAGCTGATAAAATCAAGTGTTTACAAAAGACTCATTTGTGTGTTTGACTACACAACAAAACTGTGAGTAAAGTAACAAAAGTTTCTTAAAGCTCAAGTTAAAACAGTCATGTTGAAAGACACACGCACACTCACAGAGAGCATCAGATATGATGAGACTATGGACACTGTCAACTCTTACAAGAGTTCTGTTGTTATGCTGTTTATCCTTGTCTGGTTTTCTACATCCTGTTATACATCACAGAAATTTCATCTCCACTTCTTTTACTTATTATTCAGATCTTACAAACACTACAGAATATAATTTCTAGATTTAATCAAAGAATTAAGAAAGAAACACGTTACTTTTACAATAACAAACATGAGAACAACTGACTTGATAAACTGATCTTTATTGAATTCAAATCATCAAAATTACAACAAGCAAAGAAACTTTGTCAGTCAAACATGTTCTGAGAGAGGAAGAGAGGGAAAAACAAAGAGAGAGAGAGAGAGAGAGAGAGAGAGAGAGAGAGAGAGAGAGAGAGAGAGAGAGACAGTGTTACAGAGAGCAGACTGAGAGCAGTAGCAGAGTAAAACCAGTAGCAGAGCTCCAGTGAGTCAGCTTAGAGGACAGGGAGCACACAGCTGTCAATCAACCAGCAGACACATGAACACCTTTACTGTGTGAAAGCTGATATTTTTAAGGAGTTTCTGACAGATGGTTTTTCTGCTTCACCACATACACACACACACACACACACACACACACACACACACACACTCACACACACAGTTTCACTTCCCTTTAAGAAGCCTCTCATGCAGATCAGCACAGAGAAAATCATCATACAGAATGAGCTGAAATATATCAAACTACACTGGAAATAAAAGAAGAAGATTTGGCAAAAATTTCAAACTTTCTAATAAAACATTAACAACACACAAAATTAAAGTATTCAGTGAAAACATACAGAAAATGAGGTAACGACAATCAGTAGTTATTCATGGTGTTTTCAGTCATTTAACAAACTTTCAAATGACTTCACACTAAACTTGTAATAAATATATTAAAGAAATTTCTGTTTTTTTCTCATTTTTAAATACTCATCTTTGTCTACACTCTGTTCAGTTTTACACACACAGAACAAATCTTAATTTATCTTAAATACAGTTATGATTCCAGTAAAATATTTAAAATTAATCACAAACATTTTTAAAGCTGGATTAAACTTTTATCTTTATCATCAATCAGTTTGAATTTCAGTATGACAGGAACATGTAAAGTATCTGCTCTGAGTTAGTCTCCATGATAAAGAAGAAGAAATAAAACCATAAATACTAAACATAAGATGTATTTAATCTGCTTCAAACATCAAAAAACTGAATTTCTAACATGACTTTACAATATTGTATTTAATATTTGTGCAGAAACTTGAGCCGCCGTACAAAAACCTCTGACTGTAGAGAGACACGGCTCTCTGACTTTGACACAAACAAACTCACCAAAATGAGTCTGTTTGTCAAACTTTGTCAGCTGATATTAAAAATGATAATTAGCAAAAGCTTCCAACATTGATATTTGTACTTTACATTTTAATAACATAGAATTTCTCTATTAATAATTTCAATAAGAAAAATGACATTTTCTTTTTTTAGACATTTTGAACCAAAATATGTCTACAAGGATAAAGCCAAAATAATATTAAAAACAGGTATTGGAAAATTCCAATTCAATCCTCTGATAGACTGATTGATCCATTGATAAAGAGCATGATGGGAATAATCCAAGTCCCTGTTGGTTGAGTCAGAGCATTTCCATAGAGAGACACTTTGCATCAGCAGCAGCATGCTCCAGTGCTCTGGGAGACTTTATAGTCCTGAGAGTTGAAGACTGGATGACTGACAGCTGTCCTTCATGACAACAGAAGACACAGAAATCCTCCTCATCAAAAACATGACTTTGATCTGCGTCCTCATCTGGACTCTCCTCTGCTGCTGCTTCACAGGTAAAGTCCAGAGAATCAAACTCCTCTCCTCTGTCAACATCCGTCCCTCTGAAATGAAGCCCACAAAATGGCGCTGTGCTATGTTTTTGTCTCCGTGTCCTCAGAGTCCAGAGGACAGGTCACAGCGACTCAGCCTGGAGCAGTGAGCTCTGCTGTGGGAGCCTCCGTCTCCATCACATGTCGGACCAGTCAGGATATTTATTCTACCTATTTAGCCTGGTACCAACAGAGAGATGGAGAAAAACCTAAACGGCTGATTTACTATATAAGCACTCTAGATTCAGGGATTCCAGCTCGTTTTACAGGCAGTGGATCAAAGTCTGACTTCACTCTGACCATCAGTGGAGTCCAGACTGAAGATGCAGCAGTTTACTACTGTCAGAGTTGTCATTACATCAACAGTCAGTATGTGTTCACACAGTGAAAAATGGTCGTACAAAAACCTCCCTCAGTCACACTGAACAGAAACTGAAGTGACTGCTGCAGCTGGAAGTTGCTGCACACACTGATACACTTCACTGAGTATACACACACACACACACGAAAGGGATCAAAACTAATATTCAAGGCTACACAGACAGTTATATTCATGCAGAGGGAGGCCCACAGGACAATTAAATCTATTAAAATCAATGAAGTTTTCCATCACAGCTTTTAACCATCTATTCATACCACACAAGGATATGATCTCATCTCTGTCATTAATATCAAATCCATCCAACCAGCCTGGGACTGTTAGTGAGATGTGGCTCTCTCTCTTGTCATAAAAAGACAATGCCAATTCACATGTGGATCATTACTGGGTTGGGTGGGTTAGATGATCGGGTGTGTCAGCATGTAAAGGAAGCAGCCGAAAAGCAAAGAGGAAGATTTTAACTTAAGCATTTGTATATGTTCAACGTTTGTGTAGTATGAAGGGGCTACAACTTAGATTTGACTGTGATACCCTGTGTTGTATAATGTCAAACAACTGTCACACGTGTTAAGTAGAGTAACCAGAAGAGACCAGAGAATCGACCCAAAACACAGACGAGAGGCTGAGCTGGTGCAGTTCAAATGTTTTAATGTGCTGAATTAAAATACAAACAGACTCACAGATGGTCAGACAGGCACAGGAGACAACCAGGACAAAATCCAACAGGTGCAGTCCAAAATTTGAAGTCTGCAAAACAGACAGAAATCAAAAAAACACAGAAAAGATTCAAACAAACATTGGAACACTGAAGTCCCCTTCACATGATCAGGAGTTAAACCACTTTGCACTGGCTGTCTCATTGTTCTCAAATTATTGGAAATGAATAAATGATATTGGCAGGGGCAAGCAACAGGATTTGTAACATCCACCTCTCAATGTACTAAAGGCAGGAAAGAATATTTGTCAAATAGTCTGGGCCCAGAACTGACCCTTGGGGGACACCGTACCATAGACGAGCAGAGAAAGATGTTTTGCCTATTGAGGGACAGATACAGGAAGGAAACAATGTTGCAGAATGAGAAGAGCAGTGCTGAAGGAGGACAGAGAAAGACAAAGAAATACATCTCCACTTTGAGTTTCTTCAACTCCTTTTTAAAAGAGACTGAAAAGTGTAAACACAGGTGAGGAACACTGTGATCCTTCACCTTGTGTCAGTGACCCACACATTTGACATCAGTGAAGTCTCAAAACTGTCCCACTGTCTCTACGTCTTTGACAACTAGATGTCCAGTCTCCACAAAACACCCCAACTCAGCCCTCATATTCAGCATCATCTTCACTCCAGGCTGATTTAATAGAGGGGCCATCAGATCAGCAGGATGACCTCTAACCCTCCATGACACCCAACCAAACCCATGTCTCCCAGGCAGCGACTCAACAGGCAGCTCAGCCTCCAAATACACTGTCTCAACCCCAAAGTCCTGCTGGCAAAGAAGCAAAAAGGGCACCAAGGGTGAAACCAGAACTGAAGTGATGACTATATTACACAGAGCTGAGTTCACACCAGCCTCTGATATGTGACCTGTCCACTGTGTATCTACATAATCTGAGACCAGCACAGCCAGTTCACCAACTGCTAGAGTCTGAGCTGTTTGTTGTGGAGTACAAAATTCATGCACGTTTCCATTCATGTATAATCACCTGAAAATATGAATCATTGTGTTTTCTTTACTTTAGAATGAGCTGTTTATATCTACAGAGGACGTGAGTCCTCTTCCACAGAGTCCACCATGTTGCACAAGTTTCTATCAATTCAATCTGGTCTTTCAATGTAAATTAGTTGTATTGGTATTTATAGAAATGCTGCAGTTTTTCTGATACATATCTGAAATCGGCCGAATTAATTCATGAAACATTTTGTTAATGAACTCAGAACTCTGGGAAAACTTTTTATGCAATAATTCCACTGTGTTTTTTAGACAGTTGTCAGAAAAATCTGAATTCTGAGATAATCACCTCAGAATCCTCAGATAATTGTCTCAGACTGATTGATATATTTGCTGCCGTCTAAATACACAGGGGCAGATAGCAGGCATGTAACTATGAGTTGAGGAGATCTGGGGCTAGGCTAAGACCCAGAGACTGCAACCAATTTTTTTTTTTTTTTTTTTTTTTTGCTTCCATGCACACAGAATTTTTTACGTCTCGACTGAAATGTCTTTATATTCTTATTTTATACATTTTAATTTTCTAATGAAATTTGTGTTAATTTCTCTGCCAATAAATTTATATGACACAGATTATGTCTAGACGAATGAACATAAAATCACATGAAATATGGGACAGTCTCCTAATCAATACTCGGATTACTCTCATTATCCTTATCAATCGATTAATCCAAGTCCCTGTTGGTTGAGTCAGAGCATTTCCATAGAGAGACACTTTGCATCAGCAGCAGCATGCTCCAGTGCTCTGGGAGACTTTATAGTCCTGAGAGTTGAAGACTGGATGACTGACAGCTGTCCTTCATGACAACAGAAGACACAGAAATCCTCCTCATCAAAAACATGACTTTGATCTGCGTCCTCATCTGGACTCTCCTCTGCTGCTGCTTCACAGGTAAAGTCCAGAGAATCAAACTCCTCTCCTCTGTCAACATCCGTCCCTCTGAAATGAAGCCCACAAAACCATGATGCCGTGCTATGTTTCTCTGTGTCCTCAGAGTCCAGAGGACAGGTCACAGTGACTCAGCCTGGAGCAGTGAGCTCTGCTGTGGGAGCCTCCGTCTCCATCACATGTCGGACCAGTCAGGATGTTTATAATAATAACGATTTACACTGGTACCAACAGAGAGATGGGGAACGTCCTAAACTGGTTATGAGATATGTTAATCAACGACCATCAGGGATTCCAGATCGTTTTACAGGTAGTGGATCAAAGTATGACTTCACTCTGACCATCAGTGGAGTCCAGACTGAAGATGCAGCAGTTTACTACTGTCAGAGCTTTCATCTTCTCAACAGTCAGTATGTGTTCACACAGTGAAAAATGGTCGCACAAAAACCTCCCTCAGTCACACTGAACAGAAACTGAAGTGACTGCTGCAGCTGGAAGTTGCTGCACACACTGATACACTTCACTGAGTACACACACACACACACACACACATTTCATACACAGAAAAGAGAGAATCTAGTTAATTTTCAAAATAAAAAACCTTGTGGAGACTCACGATCATAAAGACAGACAGAAAAGAAGCTATTTAAACATGTAGCCTGTTTATCCATGGCAGAATCAACCCTAATCAACAAAATCTGACCAAGTAAACATAATCAGGTGGGCAAAAGGCTCCACTGCTGAAATGCTTCTGAAACACTGCTGGTGGGGTTTGCAGACGTGTGGAGGATGGATCAGAAATGTGGCGCAGACATGCTGTTCCTGGTGGAATTTACCAGTTAGAGCATACAAAGGCCCAAAACTGGCTCCATTTTCCCATGCTCCACATTATTGTGCTTCTGTAACATGGCACAAGGCCATTTTAGCCCCTGAGGAGCAGTACATGGTAGTGTGTCAAACAACAGAAAGAGTGTCCAAAATGAATGCAGATAAAGGACAGGTCAGCTAGCTGGTGTAGCAGTATGTTGTTTGTTTTTTTAGTCAAAAAACTACCAGAGGGTAAGTTAGATGGCTGTCAGCACACCCCCAGTCTGGAGAAGCAGCAGGAGTACTGGTGTAGTACGTTAAGCAATGTCCTGCTGTGGACAAATCAATATCAGTTTAAGTGTAGGCTGTCATTAGAATATTTTTACCACTGTGCATTCAGACGGAATGGACATTCTGAATGGAAACCACAATTATAAGCCAAATATCGCTCTTTCCAAAGGCTCAAGATTTCTCAGTCTCTGACTATGGTGAATCTGAACAAACCTTTAAAGCTACAGTGTGTAATTTTCAGTGGCATCTAGTGGTCAAAGTGCAGATTGCAACCAACCGCCGCTCCGTTTACAAGCGTAAGGAGGCCGTCATCCGTGACAATTTGGCATAACACTCACATCGACTAGTCTTTCAAGCGATAAGGTTTGTTAACAGATAATTTTAGAAAGTGTGTTTCGTTGTTAGTCTCTATTGGTCGTAACTTTCATGTAAAATGGCAAATATAACTGTTATTTGTGCTACAATGTGGTCTTATTTTAGCGAGCGGTTTTGCATGGTGATAGATGCCAACACTGCTGAAATAATTATAGTTGTTTAGTTTCATAGTAAGATAGTTACAGCTGGATGCATATTTATTCAACGTTTACAGTCAAAGTCTCGGTTACGGGTCGGGGGTTATAGGGCGAGGAGGAGGGAGAGGCAGCAGAGGCGCCAACCCTACGGTGATGTCAGGCCCAAGTGAGGGAGAGGTGTGGCGGGATGACCAGAGTGGAAGCTCCGCTGGAGGATGAAGAGTAGAGATTTGAAGCTTTCCAAAGGAGCCGGAGAGAAGTAATGAAGGTATGTATTTAGAAAATTACTTTGTTATATTCCTGTTCTGAGCGACATGAATAATACTAAACCAACACAAAGTTATATTTACAGCTCTGTGCTCTGCATGTAGCGATGTTACTGTTGTGTGTAGTTTGACGAGTAATCTCAGAGTAACGTGTAACTTCAGAGTAAAACGACTCATCACACATCACACTGGTGTACTTGTGGTAACTGTAGAAACATGCTGAGGGGGCCTGGGGTTGACAACAGGGAGTACCTTTACACAGCCTGTAGACATTTTAATTTTTGGCAACATGGCCCTTTAGACCAGGGAAATTGATTTGTCATCCCCAGCTGCTACATTTTGAGTATCAGGGACAAGTTCTCTGATCCCACTGGATATCACACAGGTTTCAAACCCAGTATGAGTTTACTTCCAGGCCCTCTGGAGTGTCAATATAGGACCACAAGTACCCACAAACCTGTGTATATATCATCAGGGAATCAACCAAAACTTTTACTTGTTCAAGATTATATAGATTATTTATTTTTGTATTGCAAAGTATGTTCTATATATTTATATTTTTCTGCTAATAATACATATATAGTCTATTTATTCAGTCCATTATTTATTATTCAGTGTTAGACTGAATTGTAAGTGCAGTTAATAAAAGATGATAATTAGATATACCTGCTGTATTTATTGCAATTATATACATATAAATATGTACTTTTATATGAAGTTCTTTCCTGCAGTGTTGGTACATTTTCATAACCACTTCAGGTTTACTAATATATATAATCATTACAGGGGTCAGCTGTACTTTACAATTTTGTACAAAAGATGAATCTAAAAAAACAACACGGACAAAATGACATCGGCAATATAAATTGTTATTTACACAAACAGTGTTGGTCATCCCTGACAATCCTGACAATACAATGAGAAATGCTGTCTAACAATCATAAACTTGCAGCTTAGTTCAAACAAACAAACACTTCTGCAACTTATTGCGTCTTCATCAGAGTTGACTTTGATGAAGACAAAAGAAGCTGACGAGACGTTCGTCGGATAGACTCACAGCTTTTAGCCTTCAGATCAAACATTCTGTGGTCCTGACTGAGAATAATCCTAATTCAGCGACTTATTACATGACATTTGTAGTTTATATGTTGATATTCTTAGACTATTATTCATATGACTGAATGTGGGCAATAAGTATAAAAAAACTGATCATCAGATGTATATAATTTATTTTTTGCAGTGATCTACATATAAACATACTTATACAATAATCATGACAATACTTTCTTTCTCAAGCTTTATATACCGGCCTGATTGCTGAGGAGTTGCAGCTGTGTGCACAGGTGAGTGGAGTTGAGCTGATGAGGTGGGAGTGGCTGGCAGGCAGAGTGGAGCAGAGGAGGAGTGAATGGAAAAGTACTGGGAGAGCTGGAGAACTGAGCATGTAGAGCTGTGACACGTACATCACTTAGCTTCCTGCACCAGTACTCCTGCTGCTTCTCCAAACTGGTCCCATTGGACTTAGAGTCAGTCACAGGAGCCTTTCCAGTGAGCCAACATACACAACAGCAGCAACCTCACTCCTTAGTCTGAGGGCAATAAATTGAATATCTTTGAGTTGTGGGCAAAACAAGACATTTGATGACGTCATCTCAGGCTTTGGGAAACTCTGATCGACATTTTTCACCATTTTGTGACATTTTATGAACCAAACATCAATCATTTAATTGGGAGAATAATCAACCAATTAATCGACCATGAAAATAATCATTAGTTGCAGCCCTAATCTCAACTACACCAAATTATGACCAAATTGTAAAAGTTCACTTTAACAAAATCAAGATAAAGACTTTGATCAGTTCATTTCCATTATTACTGGAACAGTGCAGCCATCTGTCCTTGAAGTCCTTAATGCTGGACTCTTGGTTCACCACGTCCTGTCGTCTGAGGATAAATGTGCGAGACATTTTGTCTGCAATGATCCTTTCACTGTTCCTTATCCTGATCTGTGTCAGAAGCTACAGTCTCTCTCTTTCAAGGCTTTCCAGAGTCTCACCAACAGGGAAGGATGGATAAAAGTTAGCTTCATTTTGGTCTCTGGACTTTTTTGGCACAGAACACATCTGTAGTATCTTTGGATTTCAGGGAATTTACTGACAGCTCTGAACACCCCTGAAATTTGAGCTGAGTCCTGTAGTTTCACATTTTATACACCAGTCTCTGTTTCAGGATTAACTTTTGTTTATACTTACATGCTTTAATAGGTCTGCAATATTGATTATTTTCATTGTCAGTTAATCTGTAGATTATTTTCTCAGTTAATCAATTAATTAATCCTGTCACAATCTTGTCACCTGATAAAAAGGTCAAAACATGAAGCACATGGATGTACGTCTGTGTGCTCCACATGCTTGGACCTATTGTAACAATTATTGTCATTATTGATTAATCTGTTGATAATTTTCTTGATTAATCAAGTAATGATTGATTGACATTTTTCACCATTTCGGGCCTTTTATGTACCAATCATAATGTCTTCAGATACCAGAAAATATTCACATTTAGGAAAAAAAGACAAACTGATTAATTGATTATTAAAATAATTGGCAATTAATTTAATAATCGACTAATAACCAATTAATTGTTGTAGCTCTACACTTTTAAGAGTTTAAATATCAAATGATAAACTAAGGTTTAGCAACTACAGCAAAAACATACTGAAAATAATTCCTTATTAATCACATGGTTCATTTAACATCTTACACGTGCATCATCCTACCTCTGTGAATTCACTTCATAAAATGTCTTGTGAGGTAGATCCCTGTGCCATTGGCATTTCCTTACTGGACTTCAGCTGCCAGTGTGGAAAAACTGATATAATACCTGAACCTCAACCACAATGTTGGCTTCCATGAAATGAATGTATACTTGTTTTTTTTTCTTTTTTCCAAATGTGTAGGTGTTTTGCAGGTGAAGGGTTAAAAGCTCTACAGTGTTCCATATACCATCCACTGAGCCTCTTCACAATGAGGATTAACTTCTCCTGCAGTATCACTGTTTGGATGATTTCACTAAACTCTGCCTGTTCTCCCAGTGAGCCATGGACCAAGAACATCCTGTTATACATCACAGAAATTTCATCTCCACTTCTTTGACTTATTATTCAGATCTTACAAATACTACAAAATATAATTTCTGGATTTAATCAAAGAATTAAGAAAGAAACGCGTTACTTTTACAATAACAAACATGAGAACAACTGACTTGATAAACTGGTCTTTATTGAATTCAAATCATCAAAATTACAACAAGCAAAGAAACTTTGTCAGTCAAACATGTTCTGAGAGAGGAAGTGAGGGAAAAACAAAGAGAGAGAGAGAGAGAGAGAGAGAGAGAGAGAGAGAGAGAGAGAGAGAGAGAGAGAGAGAGAGAAGAGAGAGAGACAGAGTTACAGAGAGCAGACTGAGAGCAGTAGCAGAGTAAAACCAGTAGCAGAGCTCCAGTGAGTCAGGTCAGGACTGGGAACACTGGTCTCTCCTCAGTGTCTCTGAGAGTGGAGTCTGGGAGCCCTGGGTGGCCTCACAGGTCACAGAGCCCACCTTCCTCCACTGGTCTGCAGGGAGCCTCAGGGTGCTGCTCCAGCTGTAGAGGCCGTCCTTCTCCAGCACCCCGGGGCTCCTGCTCTCCTCCCGGCTGATGCTGCTGCTGCCGTCCACCTTCCAGGACAGACTCCAGTCTGAGGGGAAGCCCTTGTTGGCCACACACATGAGCGTGGCCTTCCCCTGCTGCAGCTCCTCGCTGGAGGGGGGCAGCACCGTCAGGGTGGGACGAGCGTCACCTAGGAGACACCAATCAGCTTAGAGGACAGGGAGCACACAGCTGTCAATCAACCAGCAGACACATGAACACCTTTACTGTGTGAAAGCTGATTTTTTTAAGGAGTTTCTGACAGATGGTTTTTCTGCTTCACCACACACACACACACACACACACACACACACAGTTTCACTTCCCTTTAAGAAGCCTCTCATGCAGATCAGCACAGAGAGAATCATCATACAGAATGAGCTGAAATATATCAAACTACACTGAAAATAAAAGAAGAAGATTTGGCAAAAATTTCAAACTTTCTAATAAAACATTAACAACACACGAAATTAAAGTATTCAGTGAAAACATACAGAAAATGAGGTAACGACAATCAGTAGTTATTCATGGTGTTTTCAGTCATTTAACAAACTTTCAAATGAGTTCACACTAAACTTGTAATAAATATATTAAAGAAATTTCTGTTTTTTTCTCATTTTAAAATACTGATCTTTGTCTACACTCTGTTCAGTTTTACACACACAGAACAAATCTTAATTTATCTTAAATACAGTTATGATTCCAGTAAAATATTTAAAATTAATGACAAACATTTTGAAAGTAGGATTAAACTGTCATCTTTATCGTCAAGCAGTTTGAATTTCCATATAACAGGAGCTAGTGAAGTAATGTTTATCTGCTCTGAGTTAGTCTCCATGATAAAGAAGAAGAAATAAAACCATAAATACTAAACATAAGATGTATTTAATCTGCTTCAAACATCCAAAAACTGAATTTCTAACATGACTTTACAATATTGTATTTAATGTTTGTGCAGAAACTTACGTCCAACATCCAGTCTGGTTCCTCCACCGAACGTGTACCACAGTGATACAAACTCATTGAGCCGCCGTACAAAAACCTCTGACTGTAGAGAGACACGGCTCTCTGACTTTGACACAAACAAACTCACCAAAATGAGTCTGTTTGTCAAACTTTGTCAGCTGATATTAAAAATGATAATTAGCAAAAGCTTCCAACATTGATATTTGTACTTTACATTTAAATTTTCCAATATAATATAACAGAATTTCTCTATTAATAATTTCAATAAGAAAAATGACATTTTCTTTTTTTAGGCATTTTGAACCAAAATATGTCTACAAGGATAAAGCCAAAATAATATTAAAAACAGGTATTGGAAAATTCCAATTCAATCCTCTGATAAACTGATTGATCCATCGATAAAGAGCATGATGGGAATAATCCAAGTCCCTGTTGGTTGAGTCAGAGCATTTCCATAGAGAGACACTTTGCATCAGCAGCAGCATGCTCCAGTGCTCTGGGAGACTTTATAGTCCTGAGAGTTGAAGACTGGATGACTGACAGCTGTCCTTCATGACAACAGAAGACACAGAAATCCTCCTCATCAAAAACATGACTTTGATCTGCGTCCTCATCTGGACTCTCCTCTGCTGCTGCTTCACAGGTAAAGTCCAGAGAATCAAACTCCTCTCCTCTGTCAACATCCGTCCCTCTGAAATGAAGCCCACAAAACCATGACGCTGTGCTATGTTTTTGTCTCCGTGTCCTCAGAGTCCAGAGGACAGGTCACAGTGACTCAGCCTGGAGCACTGAGCTCTGCTGTGGGAGCCTCTGTCTCCATCACATGTCAGACCAGTCAGGATGTTTATTCTAACTATTTAGCCTGGTACCAACAGAGAGATGGAGAAAAACCTAAACTGCTTATTTACAACACCAACAGTCGAGCATCAGGGATTCCAGCTCGTTTTACAGGCAGTGGATCAAACTCTGACTTCACTCTGACCATCAGTGGAGTCCAGACTGAAGATACAGCAGTTTACTACTGTCAGAGTTATCATTACATCAACAGTCAGTATGTGTTCACACAGTGAAAAATCATCGTACAAAAACCTCCCTCAGTCACACTGAACAGAAACTGAAGTGACTGCTGCAGCTGGAAGCTGCTGCACACACTGATACACTTCATGAGTATACACACACATGGACACACATACACACACATTTCACACACAGGAAAGGGAGAGAGAATCCAGTGAATTTTCAAAATAAAAGGCCAGTAAACATAATCAGGTGGGCAAAATGCTCCACTGTTGAAATTCTTCTGAAACGCTGCTGGTGGGGTTTGCAGACGTGTAGAGGATGGATCAGAAACGTGGCGCCTGGTGGAATTTACCGGTTAGAGCATGCAAAGGCCAAAAAGTGGCTACATTTTCACATGCTCCACATTATTGTGCTTCCATAACATGGCACTAGGCTATTTTGGCCTCTGATGAGCAATATATGATGGTGTCAAACAACAGAAAGAGTGTCCAAAATTAATGCAGATAAAGGACAGGTCAGCTAGCTGGTGTAGCAGTATGTGTCCCTTTAACAAGATGTGCTGACATGCATATTAGTGTTGAAACTTACAACATATACCTGAATCAGGCCATCTGTGTCTTCTCCTAAGAAGGTGATGAGGGCTTTCAGGACACACTCTCTCCAAAGATGAATATCCTCCATCTAGGACAACATCATCTTAACTGATTTAATTTTCTCACTTTCTGAAGACAGACCTCCTTTCTTTTGGAGATAAACTCATACATTTGCATAACAGAGACAAGTGTGATGCTGGAGTTTAATAAAAATAAATAAATAAATTTGAGCTCAATTGTGTCACTTTTCTGGAGCAAAAAACATGTCCAGCATATAAAAGAAAAAGTCAGTATCAGGCTGCCCATGTTAATTTATAGATACAGATAAACTGTCATTAGTCACAGCCCTAATTTCAACTACACCAAATTATGAGAAGTTACTGCAACAAAATCAAGATAAAGACTTTGATCAGTTCATTTCCATTATTACTGGAACAGTGCAGCCATCTGTCCTTGAAGTCCTTAATGCTGGACTCTTGGTTCACCACATCCTGTCGTCTGAGGATAAATGTGCGAGACATTTTGTCTGCAATGATCCTTTTACTGTTCATTATCCTGATCTGTGTCAGAAGCTGCAGTCTCTCTCTTTCAAGTCTTTCCAGAGTCTCACCAACAGGGAAGGATGGATAAAAGTTAGCTTCATTTTGGAGTCCTGTAGTTTCACATTTTATACATCAGTCTCTGTTTCAGACCGTAGCAGCCATTGAATGAGTCAGTTTCTCTTAAACAAGGCTGCTTCTTGATTAAGGCCTCTGCAGCTGTGCAGAAATGTGCATCCTCTGGATAAGACTTGTATTTATGAATTTCTTCTGTTAGTCTATTCAGGATATCAGACTTGATTTGGGAGCTGAGGATCAACATTTTGTGGCTCACATTGTACCCAGAATTCTCCTTCCTCAGTTGAAGCTCTGTGTCATATGAAAATGTGGGAATTTCAGAGTTGTCTGACCACTGTTGTTTTTGAGAGGACACAGA
This sequence comes from Lutjanus argentimaculatus, assembly GCA_034769285.1. Lineage (NCBI taxonomy): Eukaryota > Metazoa > Chordata > Actinopteri > Lutjaniformes > Lutjanidae > Lutjanus > Lutjanus argentimaculatus. Next base: position 2,081,822 of record JAWZSL010000061.1, read on the forward strand.
CTTGGGATGAGAGCAGTACTGTATCATTTGATGCCAATGAAACATCGTCATCAGACTGATCAGTTCTAATGAGACCACATCATTTCATTCTGTTTCATTTCAAAAGTGGGTTTGTTTGCTGGTGCAAGTCTTTGCCAAAATCTTGGTCCATTCCATTTTGCAGTCTGATGTTGCCTGTTAGTCCAAAGGTAGTTTTTATTTTGCTGAGAAGGTCGTCCAGCGACTCTGGTATTTGGAAAAGTCACTTTTTCAATGTTCCTCTCCCCCAAAATCACCTTCAGTCTTGCAGGTGTTGAATCAGCCATGACAGTCTGAGAAGAGAGCACAAGCACAGTAAGGCTCGACGTGCGAGACAAATCCCCTCGATAAGTACTATTGGCCAGTTTCTGATTGGGCAGTGGTGGAAGGAAAGTACATTTAATCAAATTTAAGGTACTTGTACTTTACTTGAGTATTTTCATTTTATACAACTTTATACTTCGACTCCTCTAAACCTCAGGGAGAAATATTCCATTTTTACACCACTACATTTGACATCTTTAGTTACTTGTTTGTTTGGAGATTATTAAGTTTTCATGCCCTTTCTGTCCACTTAAAAACATCTGTCCCCAGATGTGTTGATTTTGAATGTTCACGTTTTTGCTAAACTGAACGATGAAGTGTTCTTTTATGAGTTGGGAAATTCTACTTCTTAAGATAAAGTCCTTAAAAAGCAACTTAGGTCAAAATTTATATGGTACTAATACACTTAAATCATTTGACAACCTAAAACGAGAATAAGATTTACTCAAAAACCATCTATTGTAAAAGACTTACAGGTCGAGTTTATGCTCCCCAAAGCCAGCAGATAAATTTTCCAGCTACTGGCTGAAGGTCATGAAGCAGCTAAATATTATAGGATGCTGATGGAATGTGGAGGAGACAAAGATGTCTCAGCCCTGAGACTTTCCTGGGAAAGAGATTTGGGGGTGTCATACGATGAGCAGGAATGGGCTAAAGTTGGTGGTAACTCCCGAACAATGTCAAGAGATCTGAGGGTGAGGCTTATTCAATTCAATGTTTTTGTCTCTGTCCTCAGAGTCCAGAGGACAGGTCACAGTGACTCAGCCTGGAGCAGTGAGCTCTGCTGTGGGAGCCTCCGTCACCATCACATGTCGGACCAGTCAGGATGTTTATGGTGGGAGCTATTTAAGCTGGTACCAAGAGAGAGATGGAGAAAAACCTAAACTGCTCATTTACGCCACTAGCAGTCAACCATCAGGGATTCCAGCTCGTTTTACAGGCAGTGGATCAAACCCTGACTTCACTCTGACCATCAGTGGAGTCCAGACTGAAGATGCAGCAGTTTACTACTGTCAGAGTCTTCATATTATCAACAGTCAGTATGTGTTCACACAGTGAAAAATGGTCATACAAAAACCTCCCTCAGTCACACTGAACAGAAACTGAAGTGACTGCTGCAGCTGGAAGCTGCTGCACACACTGATACACTTCACTGAGTACACACAGTCACCACAATTTTTTTGTACTGTAAAATACAGTACATTATAAAGAACTTTTGAGTAAAATAGGCACAAAAATTCAACTTAAATTACGGTCTTCTAATGATGCTTTTACACTGAAATAATGTCGTTTACTAGATATTTTTCAGTGAAAGTGAGTGGGATATAGCGTACAATGAGCAACAACTGCATGTAAATTTCACTGAAAAAAAATGGTTTAATAACAGTCTGGTGACGCAAATTCAGCAGAATATGGCCGTTGAATTTACAAGTTTAAAATGTATTTTTTTGTAAATTATAACAGTAAAATTTACAGGTTGTTCTGTAAAGTTGTTTACATTTTTACCGTAGTTTTTACATAATTTTTCTGGCAATCACAGCTGCCAGTTTTTTCCGTAAAAACTACAGGATTTTTTTTTTTTACAGTGCATGTGTCACATTTTGAAACATGAAACTTTGTTTTCCTTTAAGTTGTCCCCATCCTGTAGAATTCTGTCATGAAACATAATTTTGCTTGTTTATAGCACAATAACATCTGATGTAAACATTTTCAGCATGTATATGTACATGAATGTGTCATTTATTACAGCTGTCAGGTGCTGGAAAAGTTTTAAAATACACTTTGAAAATGCTTGAAATGTGCTCGAGCTTGACTTCAGAAAAGGTGTAGAAACCCTGGATACAGTGCTTAGTTATTGACCAGTGGTACACTATGTTTCACAATGCATTGTGGGATACAAGTCCACCGTATAGGGTATAATAATTCTCACCATACATTGGGACAGTACTACAAAGTGACAAACTCAGTATAGTGGATCATATAGTGAGTGATTTTGGACACAGCCATAGAGTTGTGTTGCTAACGTAGGAAAAAAGTTTTAAAAAATACCCATGACATGTGAACTAGGTTGGAAAAAGAGCAAGAAAAAAAAGTCATATGTGATATAATTAATTATATCACAGAGTGTAGCAATTATAATATAATTATAATATAAGACAAAGAGTGTAGTGAAGGTAAAGTTTGAGACAGGATTGTTTTTTATATTAAATAAAATGAGTTGTAGTCAACAACTGTAGCTGCACCAGTTAGCTAGCATGTTACATTACTGCTCAATAAAGAGCCTGCTGTATAAAAACCTCATTTTATTTAACACTTTACAATCTCAAGGAAATAAACTGACAAATATTAAAAGCCTGCATATTAAAATTTAAAGTGGCGTTGGTGTTCACCAATATCTGTCATGTTAGTGTGATCTGAACTGTTCACACTGATCAGAAATCAATGGCTGTTATCAGAAGGTTTGGGCAACTTTTAAATGTAGTTTCAAATAATGTTGCATCTTAATACTATTATTTTTTTTATTTTCATGTATTTTATGAAAAGTTTTTTAATGAGAAAAGGTTTGAGGAACGTAAATGCAGTTTGAAATGATACTGCATCTTCATACTATTATTATTTATTCTTTTATTCATTTTATAATTTATTGAGAAAAGGTTTGGGCAACTTTTTAAATGCAGTTTAAAATAATGTTGCATTTTAATACTATTATTTCTAAGGTATTTTATGAATTGTTGTGAATTGTTATTGTTTTTATTGAGAATGTTTTTTTTTTCTTCTGCTATGACAGCTTTCATTCTATGCAGAATTTAGAACATGGAATGGGACGTGTTGATGTAATTGTGACATCACTGTGACATCATCAAAGTTCCACAGTCAGAGGCTACTTACACCCCTGAGAGTCAGTTAGATTAAAGCATCCCACAGTTTGTAAGAGCACAACAGTGATATAGGAGCATTAATTTTCGTAAGCCAAGATGTCTACTTTTAAATTATACGTACCTGAAGACCTGATGGAGGCAGAACCAGAGACTGAAATCGCACGTTCAGACCTGGACGCAGATGTCTGCCTCCAACAACCAGAGAGGAAATCTTCCACACCGAAGAAGACTTGGAGATTTTGGAAACGTTGGACAAGCAAAGTGGACGTCATCGTTGAGGAGAAGGTAAGTCACCTGTTCCTATTGAATACATTACATACATGTTGAATACATTACATACATGTTGAATATGTTACATACATGTTGAATACATTACATACATGTTGAATATGTTACATACATGTTGAATATGTTACATACAGGAGCTCAAATGTAACAAAGTGAGTTAAGCAGTGAGAAACAAAATGGCTCTTTATTGTAAAAGTTGGAGACCAAAGCTAATAAATGCATGGACAAGAATAATTTTATTTATAATACATATAACATTGCGATGCAGTTTGGTATTTAGCATTCTTATTTCAAGATGAACCACTTGTTACTTCTGTTTTGACAATCTAGGAGGAGGAGAAAGGCAGCGCTGCCTCCAGCCCAGAAGTGAAATCCAGTGAAAATGACATCAGAACCACTGAGGAAGAAGAAAACAAGCAGGCAAAGGAACATCTGCAGGAACTGAAGCAAAAAAGGCAACACAGCTGGACTGAGGAAGAGGGGGAATTAAATGATGTTGCAGATCTTGCAGAGGAGATTATGGAGGAGCTCAAGCAGCCAGTAAAAGACAAGAGCATCAGGAGACGCTTCCTGAACTGGCTCGATGGCGTGGTTCAGGACCACTACGAAAAGAAGATCGCCCGGACGTACAGGAGAGAACTGGAGGAGGGAAATCGCGTTTATAGGAGTAAGTCTCTATTAATTTTTTCCATTCTTTTTTCAGTTCCCTGCCGTAAAGCATTTAGTTATGATGTTGCTTCGTGGCACACGCTCTTACAAATCTTCTCCCCATGTCTCTTCTTCACCGGCGCAGCTTCCTACATGGTTCCAGTGTGGTCCCGAGCTCAGAGAGAGCGGCGAAAACGGAAGAAGCTGATCCGTCGAGACGAGCGAAGGCAGAAAGTCAAGGAACGTCTGGATGACTACTGGGAGAAAAAAGAGACACCTGAAAGAGGAGCTGAGACTGAAGGAGGAGGAGCGTTACGAGAAATGGATGGCTGCACATGGACTGAGCGTTCCCGAGTCTTCACCAGAGGAGCCCAAGAGGAGGATGAGCAAGTGGGAGAAGAGGTTCTTAAGGTGAGTCACACTCGCTGAGATTTATCACTCATTCACTGCGTCATTCATATGTGATTAGGCGGATTATTACAAAGTTGATCAGAAGAAGCAATCAAATGACAAATGTTCACACTGATTTGCATCACAAAGAGCGGCCGTAGTTAGGTTTGGTTGGTGCAACCGACATAAAGTCTGACCTTAACAAAGACTGACTTAGCTGGTAGGACCAGGCTGATGCAACCCATCCCAGCATATGAGCAGTCTATCATATTGATGTTAAGCTCATTCTCAGGATTTTAAGAATCTATATTGTATCATTCATCTGAAGATCTCCATCCTCAGCAGTGACGCTGTGTTTTCATGACCAACTGACAAATTCTGTCATCAACTCTTGTTTTATCTGTTTTACAGAGCGAAGGAGTTCTTCATCCGCCAATCCAGCTAACTTCAACACAACGTCGACGAGGATGCAGAGTGATGTAGGAGCGCATCTGTTCCCTTAGCTCTATGTTCCCACAGCTCTATGTTCCCACATTTCTAAGTAATCTAACTATGTAACAGAGAAAAGTATGTCTGTGTGTGTGTGTGTGTGTGTGTGTGTGTGTGTGAGAGAGAGAGACACACACACAAACTGTGTGTGTGAGATAGAGTGTGTGTGTGTGTGTGTGTGTGTATGTGTGTGTCTAACGCTCATTTTAAAAAAAAAAAAAAAAGAAAGAAAGAAAGAAAGAAAAATCTTAGAAATACGGGAACATAGGGCTATGGGAACATAGGGGTGACCCCGATGTGAAGACCGGTCTTCAGCTCAGGTCAGGCCACATTTTTACGACAAAACAAGTTGAAATTTGCAGCTACTCGCAGTGCGCCGGTTTGCAACGTTCTGACAGCCTACAAGTTAACAACAATGCGACTAGACGAGACGGCGTATCGTCTCTGCACTTCCGTTCTAACTGTCAGATTTTCAGGCAGCTACAATTTGTGTGGCCTCTTAAAATACAAACAAGCACAGTGATAGTAAATACTAATAGTAGTAATAGTAGGGCTGCACAATTAATCACAACTGCAATAAAATCTCAATATAGCCAAGTGTAATATCCAAATCGCAGAAACAAACCAAAGAAAACAGCATTATAATGAGGTCCTGTAGTGATGTAGAGATGACCTGGCCTAAAAATCTTGTTCCCCAGATAAAAGAAGCCATGTTTGTTTGGTTCAGACCTCAATGAATATCACATCATCATGATTTTAATAGTTTTTTTTCAGTGAACATAAAACTTGTAATGTAAAAATGATCATTTCCACTTCCAGCTGCAACATATAAAAATATGAGTTCAATTGACCCTTTGCTAAGCCTCACCTCCAAACAGCATCTGTCCGATTGTAGTTTAGGAACCGTAACTAGAACATTCAAACTATCCATTTCTCTTCATGTTGAAGGTAAGCAGAAGGCTTTTAGAAGAGCGATACTCGGCGTTTCAAGAGTCTGGACGTCGCCGTTTTTTTTGTCATCTCTCAAAAACGTGAAACACAAGAGCATACGTGCGGGGAATGGATTAAACTCTGTCTTCATCTGCTTTAACACAAGGTGCAAATGTTAGTATGTCCAGCTAACTAACACTAGCTTACTAGCTGCAGTAACTCCAGCCAAACTTGTCAGATCCCACTGCATCTGCATTTGTTCCGTGGGGGTTTGAGGAGGAGGATGTGGGCCGATGCAGTTATCACCGTAAAACTCCATAAATGCAGTGCGAGAATGTAAAGTTTTGTAGGCGCAGCAACAGTGACTAAGGAGGGTGGTGCTTAGCGAAGCGTCAATTGCAAAAATTTAAATACAAATAAACTTTTATATATGTACGGGCAGCACGGGTGTTTGCATGTTCTCCCCGTGCCTGCGTGGGTTTCCTCCGGGATAGCTCCGGTTTCCCCCACAAACAATCCAAACACATGCGCAATTATGAACTGAATTAAAAGATTAAAAATACATTAACATCACGTGTTTGTGTGTCTCTCTCTCCCTCCGTGAGAATGGTGTCTGCGCGAGTTTGGAATCTTGTGTGGAGTCAGAATTCACTCAGATTCACAGTCTCCAATCCAAACTGTCGCTCTCTGCTGGCGTTTCTGCCTCTGGAGCTGAGGCAGAGCCCAGTTCTGCTTGAGGGTTCTTGGTGGGAATAAAACCTCCCTAAGTCTTGTCCCTTTTTGCTCTGTACTTCAATACAAGTTGTGCAAATTTCTACCTGCTGAAACCTCAGTCAACTGTCTTCTTTTCTTTTAAAGATGGTCAAAAGAACCTAGAAAGATGATTGATTTAGATTAGCTAACTAACTGTCTAGTGCTAACATTAGCTAACGTAAAATGTGACTGTATGTTGCTTTCACAGGCTCCCCAGCAACATCTTTTATTTTAAACATAGACAATCTTAGCACATAGCATGTCTAAGTACAGGAAACAGAAAAGGAGAAAGTTGGCAAGGTTCCGTGAAAAATGGGAGGACTTAGGAAAGGTCAAATGTTGGGTCTCTGTAAATCATTTTTGCTACAGCCCCAGACGTAAGTATTTTATTTCTTTGTGTTTTTACATTAACTGTTTTGGTGGAGAGTGAGAGCTCTTTCTCATTGAGGATCTGTGTCTTTTGAGAGGTGCTGTTCTCCACTGCGGATTGGCTGACCTCCAGTGACGCTCCCCCTGCGGATTGGTTGACTCCCGAAGCTGGCCCCTCTTTTGCTTCATTTGTGTAAATGTTAAACACCACTGACCCTGTAAATCATAATCGTGTGTGTAGCAATAAATTTCTCACTTTTACATTCAGTCCTGCTCTCTCTGCCTTGTCTTTATGTTGTGTTCTGACACACCCAGAAAAAAGATTTGCTGACACTTCTATAATATATTTACTGTAATAAATCATAAAATGACCATAATATGTCATCACAGATAAAGGAAACATTTTATGTTGAAATACTCGCTTCTCTGACATCTACACTGCAGTTGTGGTGTCCCTCTTTGAAATTTAAGTTCCAGGCCAGATTAACCTTATTTAACTTTATTAAATGTAGATACAGGTGACAACTTACGAGTTGACACATTTTTTTCATTTGACAACATATCATAGTGAGTAATCACAAGAGTTCTCCTAATGCTAATCAAAATACACATTTTTAAACCAGAATTCTTGTTTAGCTGTGTGTTTCTGTTGATATATTCCATGTTAACACATTCAGAAAACTGAAGAATCTGTGGGTGTTGAAGAATCATTGAATTTTGTCAAAAATGCTGCTGGAAACTTTTTCAAAGAATGCTGGCAGGGAAAGAGTTAAGGGACCAGTTTGGCATCTAGCAGTGAGGTTACACACTGCTCACCTCACCCTCTCCTTCCAAGCGTGTAGGAGAACCTACAGTGGCTGCGAAACTCGTGAAAAATACAAAAGGCCCTCAAGAGTAAGTTTGTCCATTCTGGGCTGCTGCAGAAACAGGGTGGTGCAACATGGTAGACTCCATGGAGACAGGAGCCATGGCCTCTGTAGACTCTAAGCTAACAAAAACACAATGATGCTTATTTTCAGGTGATTATACACTAATGACAACATAATATTATATTCCACTTCAGCCGTATTCTACCAATAGATCCCTATAAATCTTACACACAGGACCTTTAATAAATAAAGTATTCCCTCATGCAAGAGCAGGCTAGCTTTGACTTACAACAAGCCTGTTCTATATAACATTTCGACCAATAGTGTGTCCTGTATTGTGAACTACAACTGGATAATGCAGGACAGATAAATAATATAAATATTGTATGGTACAGTGATACTACCTTCTTCTGGAAAATAACAACACCTAGTGGGAAATCATGCTTTAACATTTATTATTTCTTGATCACATGTGTGTGTGTACATGTTACATTTGGAGTGGTATTTACTTATAAAAAGCTCAGTAACAATTTCCTCACAGAAATTCTTAGTAACATTTACTTGGGAAATCCTCAAGTAAAGTTAACTTACACTTAAGAGTAAATCTAAAATGCTTGAGTAGATTTTACTAGCAATTTTCTAGTAAATTTTACTCAGGCCACCTTTCATTCTAATTACAAAAACCCTGTAAAAAATGCTTGGTGTGGTATTTCAGGGTTATTTAAAGCTACAGTGTCAGCTGTACTTTACAAAAAGATGAAAAAGATGAATCTAAAAAAAAACAACACTGACAATGACACCGTCAGTATAAATTGTTATTTACACAAACAGTTTTGGTCCCTGACAATCTTGACAATACAACGAGAAATACTGTCTTACAATCATAAACTTGCAGCTTTTAGTTTTCAAACATTTCTGCAGCTTTTTGTGTCTTCATCAGAGCTGACTTTGATGAAGACAGAAGAAGCTGACCAGACGTTCGTCTGTTTGAACTGAAGACTAAAAGCTGTGAGTTTATCATTCTGTGGTCCTGACTGAGAATCACCCTGATTCAGCAACTTATATGACTGAATGTGGGCAATAACTATTAAAAAAACTGATCATAAGATGTATATGATTTATTTTTTGCAGTGATCTACATATAAACATGCTTATAATGATACAATAATCATCACAACACTTTCTTGCAGTGTCTGTAAAATTTCATTTCTACTTCAGGTTACACTGATGTGTATTATCCTTACAGGGGACAGCTGTACATCACAATTTGGAATGAAAAGATGAATATAAAGAAGATCACTTTGCTTTGTATTGAGAATAGAAGGAGAAATGTTGGTGTACAATCACAACTTGCAGCTTTTAGTGAACAAACAAACATTTGACAACTTATTCTGTCCTCATCAGAGTTGACTTGGATAAAGACAGAAGAAGCTGTCGAGATATTTGTCTGTTTGAACACTAAAAGTTGTGAGGTTATGGAGGTTATTGTTGTGCTGCAGCTCCTTCATCCTGTGGTCCTCCCTGAGAAGCACTGTTTAAATCATTCCAGATCAGCAACTGTACTGAGTGTCCGTCCTTTTGAAGACAGAGTCAAGATACATTTAGTTAGAATATAATTTGATTGCTTTTATGCAACGTGGTCAAAATAATTATATTTCACTAAAAGTATGATTTACAGGGCAGGTTAATATGCCACAATAAAGACAAATAAATGTGTGTCACTTACATGGACCTGTCCTGACTTGTGTCTGCACCAGTTCTGATGTTGCAGGTCCACGTATGAGGGGCACCAAACTGAACTTTCTGGGGTCATCTGGTCCAAGGCTCCTCCCTCATGGCATCTCTAATGGTTTACTGTGTCTTTCAGCTAGTTGAGGAGAACAGACTGTCCTTTTACCTTTGCTGCCTTTAGGAGAGAAACAAAACATACATAGTGATGTCATACATGAGTATTCAGCTATATTCCATGAAGATGTTAGAGTATGCACATTTTCATCCCAAACAAAAACCACACCTGATGATTCAATTGATTAGCAACCATTATCCAGATATGAGGAGCTAATTAGTGAAAACAATTTCTGATTTTTTTAAATTTTTTTTAATTATTTTGCTTTGATGAAAACTTACATACTGTTAGCCAACAATGGTGCAGCAACGGTTACATTCCCCTGATGTAATATACAGTCACTTTACGACTACATCTCATTATTGATGAATGTATCAGCAAACAATAACAAGTAATATAATAATAAAAAATAACCACAGCATGTTCTCTACATGACACATACAGAGATATAACATTGAACATGAACTAGTAATTCATTTATTCATTTTCTGTAACCGCTTATCCGTGATGGTCGCGGGGGGCTGGACATAAACTATTAATGAAAAACCTATTAATCAGCGACGTTTTGTTGATAGTATAACATGAGAGGACAGCACAGTTATTTCATTGTGATGACTTACCTGTCTGTCCCAATAGAAACAGCATCGATGGTAGAAAAAGCTGCAGCTGAGACATGAAAAGGTTTTTTCCCTTCATAGGAGGTGATGTTACAGGACGTTTGTCACAGCTGCAGAAACAAAAAGAAAACACGAGCTACGTGACACAGTAACACACACCTGTAATACATCCTGTTATGTCCGACGGTGCTGAGAGAATCGGCTCACCTGGACATACATAACCACACTTATAACTCACACATATAGCTTATAGCTATAGCTCATAAACTAGCAGTCAACTACAGCCACATTAGCTCTACTGTTTTATAGACAATAACTTCTAGCAGCCGTGAGCTGATCTCAGTAACGCCACCGGATATTTCAGGTCCTGAACATACTTTTGAAGCAACATGTAAATTTACAGACGTGGTAACAAACACATATTATCAACAGAAACAGGGACGAAAAGTTACCTGTGTGAGTGATTAGCGTTCTGTCCGTGGCCATGTTATATCGTTAAAAGCTGTCTCATAATAAAGTGCAGTTACGTGTGTAGGATGAATGACCTGTCCAGCAGAAAAGAGGCAGCTTCGGTGTTGCTGTGAAAACAGTCCCTCATCAGTGTTGTCCATGTGCTAAACACCACACAGATGTTAGTTCTTGTTTTCTGCCGTCTGCTGTCGTGCTGCCGTTTGGTTTCTTCATATTTTCACTTCTTTGAGGACAAGAGTTCACAGGTTGCTACTCTTTCTTGTGGTAAATAACAACTATGATCATCCACTGGTCAAAACTGTGGTTGTATGCCTCCAGAAAACAAGCTAGTTTGCCAGTAAACACCGCCGTCTGTCCTCCTCTTCGTCTTCGGTGTTTACGCTGCGCAGTTTACGTAGCGCGTCCGTTATGCGCAGCCGTAGAAGACATGGCGGTGCAAGATGGCGGCATCTGTAAAGGGTGACCCGCTCCTATGTAACTATAAATGGCGATTTCTAAGGTAACGCAGACATAAAGATTATGACATTGAGTTGATTGATGATAAGAAATAACATCCTTATGTTTAATATATTTCATTTCTGTCAATAAATCCCTGTAAATATTACACGCTGTAGACTTAACCAGCTTTACTTTAAATACATAATATTTCATTTATCTACCACTACTCTACAGCCCTATTCTAATATGGATTTCTTGTATTTTTAATATGGGATATTTTTTAATTAATAAGATTGTCTTCATAGAAGTTTTCTACAAAACATGAAATAACAGATGTTTTTTTAACAGCAGCACCTTTATTATGTTTTCCACAACAACTGATGCAAGAAGTAATGGCTTACACATCAAATATATACAGTCTGGTTGGCATTAAAACATTTCCATTGCTGCTATCAGCACTGCCACTTCAAATCAATACATCAGAAAGACATCATTTTGATCACATATTTGTCTGCCTTCTCTGGAATATTAAGTTTCTCTCATGCTTTTTATCTCTGGAGATCTTTGCTGGACTTTGCATCGATAGTCCAAGAGCAGAAGGCAGTCCACACGTTTACAGTCATCAAGAACCTCTTTTCTCTCAGTGGTGATCGACACTTGAGCAGGGCTGTGGTCTTCCTGTGCTGCACTTCCATGGATGACAAGGATCTTGAAGACATGATGAGCAGAGTCTTCTTTCAGAGCTTCTTTTATGACATCCTGCCAAAAACGTGTAACAGTATTCAGGAGTCAGTCTACAACACATATGTTCTTTAACGTTCTTGGATATGCAGCAGGTGATTTACTGGTGATTTTTTCACATCCATTTCTCTGGTTTGTGTATTAGTGTACATTTGGGTCACTGAGGTAACCAGTGTTTTTTCTCAAAGATAATTCACTAACATTGTTTGAAAAACCCAGAAGGTTTTAAAAATACTCTTTTGTTTTTAACCTTTTTAGAATCCTGAGATGAGCTTTGGGATTTGGATTCAACTTCAAAATAAATTCAGAAACTGAATAAAAATGATAATAATTATAATTTATAATAATCAATCAATCATAATTTACTAAATAGAATAAGGTAAAATGATTTAAACATTCAAGATACAGTACATGTAAAACATTTGCCCCAACCACTTACTGTATCATAGATGTCAATGTTAGTTAATGCCACTTTGTTGAACTGATTTAAAAAGTTACCCAAGATTATTAGGTTGGAAAGAAGACAAGTTTATTATGGTCCAAATAATCATTAGAAAATCACAAACTTTTCAAATTGACCTGGTTGTTTCTCACTCAGAGCCTGAGCCTCTGATCAGCTCTAGCTCCTGATATGATACGACCGCCTAAGAATGAAATGTATCAAATTTAGACAATAGGCGTTGCTTGGCAACACAGCTGTGGTGCCAATGTTGAGCGCAGCTGTGCAGCTGTTTATGAGGGGTAAAAATTACCCCCCTTGGTGGTTGTAGGTATAAATGGTCGTATTTTTTTTTCTGTTCAACACTCCTCATAATTCACTACATGATTAATCATTTTTAGGAAAAGTCACGAAGTGACAGATGTAGGGATTTTATTTTGACAGGGTTACGTGCATTTGAAAATCCCAGGGGAGTAAAAATGCCCCCTTGGCGGTTCTAGTGTTAAGCTGACAAGCAAACAGGAATATACAAAGTTAATTAAGCTCATAACTTACCCCTGTGGCTTCACATCCAAGATTTTTTCATCAAGTAAGTGACAAAACCACCACAGTCTGTTGTCCTTGTCCAGCTCCCGCTTTTTCGGTTGGTTTCTATTTTGAAAAAGCGCAAACTCTCCTCTGACCACACCCACTGAGCACGCACAAGGTTGTCAGACTTGCTCCCACTGCCAAAGTAAATTTTACTTTCTTGTGTCAGGTTATGCAGTCAATACAGTAGTTTAGTTAATTTTATTTGATATAAGTGATGAAATTTACATATGGAAATGAGAATACACAATTACAGACAAACACCAAGTGACATATTAAAGCGATACTCCACCCAAAAAGGAAGATTCACTCAATATCTACTCACCCCTGTGCTGATGAGAGGACGGGTGTAAGAGTAATATGGTACATTCTTAGTTTAAATGACTAAACACATAGTTAAAGATATGCTTATAGTGGAGTTTTGCTACCATGACAAAATCATTTTGCAAAATCTATTACAGTATAACAAAACTGTCAAATTACTTAAAAAGACTAAAATGAGACTAAAACTAAAACTGATTTCCACTGACTAAATGTTAACTTAAACAAAACAAAACTAAAAGACTAAAATGTGACTTTAACTAAGTCCAGTCTTTGGTGAGTGACTAAGACTAAAATGAAATGAAAAATGCTTGTCAAAATCAACACTGGTCTGTGGTGAAAAAAGCACTTTTAATGCACAAACTTTTACGGGACGTATTTGCCCTCATATCTACCGTTATAACTCGTTTCGCGGCTGCCGGCTGCATCCGCCTCCCTCAATTTTTTTAAAACGAGTTGTACCTATCAATCATACACACACATACACATGGGGAAATAGGGCCCAGGTTGAAAATTACTGAAGTTATTCTTTAATGGTCTGCAGAGTAAGAGCTGTAGCTGAGTGACGCACTCTCATTCAGCGGCACAGTACACGGGTCATTATCAAAATACGGTGATTTTCCAAGTCAAAAAAGTAAAAAATTTTAATTCAGTTTTCAGTTTTTTATTAGCATGTTGACCATGTTACCAACTATAATGGACAACTAGAACATTTGTCTTTTTTAAAAATTTTTATGTTATTTATAAGACGTATTTAGTTTTCTGTCATTGGTGTTACCACACTTTAGGTTATAATTACAAGATTCATGAATGCAATAAAATGAATCAAAAGGCACGTATCACAACATCTGGAAACTGTTGAAAAAAACTCCATGAAATAAAACAGTAATTTTTGGAATTCATTTCTAAATATTTAACATTATTACTCAATTTCAGTGATAATGTTTGATTCGAGTATATGTGTACTTTTGATAAAAGACAAAATATGCTGATAAAATTACTGAAATTTACTATGGATGAAGTCAAATAATAATATATTTGGATAAAAGTTAAATTGCAATGACATAAGAATAATAATATCTTAAATGATGTCTAATGTTATATGACCTTCAAATTTTCTTGTAGTAACACCAATGACGCAAATGTAACACCAATGACTTTACACTGTATGACAAATAAAAATTTGACAAATGTTAAATTTAACATTCAAAGAAATGGCACTGTACAACACTGTATAACAATTAATTTCATTTCAATGTATGAATAAAATCTAACTGTTCTCTCATAGCTGATGAAGGTAAAGATAACAGTAAAAAAAAAGAACAGAAAACAGGCAAGGATAGGCCTGAATGACTTAGTCATCTCACAAAAATTCACAAAAAAGCCATTGACCTGACATTTTAAAAACATTAAAACAGCTAAAGACTTCCATTAAAACAGTCATTAAAAATTCAATAACATGGAGTAAACAGGCATAACGATAAAAACATAAACTTCAAGAGCTATTTCATCTATCTCTGTTATTAGTGCTAGCAAACAAACGAGGGCCGACAAACAAGGCACTGGACTCTGTAGCTCTGAAATAGCTGTAAATTCATCTTTGTCACGGAGGCTTGTTGTTGATTTTTGATGTTTTCTTTTTGTAATGTTTACATGCGAGTTTCTAAATATCTCCACGTTATGGGATCGATCTCAACAGATCTCCGGTTGATAAGGCAAGGTTCAGGAATGAAACACACAATCTGGCTGTCATACCAGTTAACATCCTCCCTTGGGCCAGGCCAGTAAAACTTGTTGATGCCATTCCTGTGCATGCACTTTACTTTAATGTTGTGCTCCTCAACATCCAGAAGTACCCCAGGATAGAGGTCTTCATCATAACTGAGTACACACCACTGACCACTGTGATGGTTTCCAATGACATCAGGTCGGGACGGCACTGAGGCATTATTTTTTTCAACTGTGTTCTCCTCCATCATAAAGGTAGCTTCTTGAAGCTCATAACAGGGACAGTCCCACACTCCTTTTGCTAGCTGACAAAAGCAACTGATGTCCCTGTATTTGACTGTTCCAGGTGTGGTGGAAATCACTTGGTGAACATTCATTGTCCCTTTAATAGGGAGGAGAGGAACATTTTCCATCCTTTGAGTCTGTGCTGTCACCTCATCCTCGCCTATAAAAAACAACTTCACAGATGTTCCAGCTTTTTTCACCTTGCTGTAGAACGCCTCTGCATCTTCGATATCTTGACCCTGCCTGGCCAAAGTATCAGCTTGTCTTTTTAGGGCGCCCCCTATGCCATCAGGTGCTCCCTTTCCATGACTAGCTTCAAAAAAGCTCCAGGTCACATTATCAAAACCTTTAAGTGATGGCTCTGTAGACAGGAGGAAAAAATTCCCCTTCTGTCTGTACTGTGTGGTAGGACCATCATTGAAAAAGTGCAGATTTGTCACTGCTGGGTGCTGTGCTTTTATCATATCTAGCACTGGGTTTAAGTGGGCCCATATGGCTGCAGGATCGTGCTTTCTGCTGAGGGACACTGAGCAAAAGGGGACTGGGTTTTGACCTTCAATATACAGGACACCTGTATGAAGAGAAACCTGTTTGTGGGACCCTCCAAAATGCACAGACTGGATCTCATTAGCAAATTTGCAATTGTAATTTTCGCTGAAATCCACATGAATGAGACAGTCTTTCACAGTCATCTGTTCACGGATTAATTTATAGGATTTGTACTGCCACTGTATGTTAAAGATGTGTTTTCTGAATCTGGCGAATCTGTCCTGGAACTGAGATGCAAGTTCCTCCTCTGTTAATGTGAGTGTCTTCTTGACTGTAATGGAAGTTTTCTTCTCTTCCTCGCCTGGTTTTGAATGGCTCACTTTTTCAAGGCACCACTGTGTGACGGTTGTTTCCTCATCAGAAGGATTTCTTAGAAGAGGATAAACATTCAGCCTGCATTCTCTGCATTCTCCGTAATGACATTCTTTAGAATTTTTGCAGACGGTAGACGCAACCATGTCATCCAGATGTGTGTTGCCCAAAAGCCCCAGTTTTTTCAGGGTATGTGTCATGTACTGCAGGTTTTCATGTGTTTTACATAGGCAAGTGTCTCTGTCTCTTTCCGTGGGTGGAACAACCCAGAAGGGTCTCTTCCGACAGAAGCTAGTGTAGGATAATAACTGACCCTTCTCTGCCACAAATTTTTATACAGATTCAAAAGGGAGTCACAGAGCAGTCTCCTTTGGCTGACATCATCCCTCAGGTAAAAGTCTTTCACTGTATTGTCTACAGCTGATGTCTTATTTCTGTTGTCTTTGGACTTGTTTTGAATTGGCTTCCATTTAAATCCAATTGTCTGTTTACACAGTGCTCTGAATTTGTATTTCTTAACGAGTTTGCCAGTGATAAGACGAGTATACATGTTTCTGACTTTTGTTTTTTTGGTAGCTTTATATCTCTCTTTAATGTCTGCAAGCAATGCATAGTGGAAGTTTAATGTTTTTCTGATGGAGGAATGGTTGTTCAAGATTGCTCTTGTTTTCTCTTTGGGGCTGTCAGGGTTTGATGTAGCCGTAGCCTTTAGCCGATAGAGCCTTTTTTTGTATTTTTCACATTTTCTATTTTTTTCCTGAATTTCTTCTTGCAGTTTTTGGATTTTTCTTTGAAATTTTTGTGACTTTTTTCTCCATGTCTTCTTCTCTCTTACTCTTCTTCTTTACAGAGATAAAGCCAGAGTAAGCCTTTGCATAACATCAGGAAAGCACTCCAGGCATTCAAAATGTTGGACAAAGGAGACAATGCAATTCCTTGGCAACATTTTACCTGACTGATATAGACTGTAATTCTCTCAAAAAGTCTTAGCCTAAATATTTGGCTAACCTTCATGTCGTGGCAACTTCATCCAGGCTCACATGTGGGGTCAACACTGCCTCTCTTCTCTGACTCTGTCTGTGCCTTGCCTGGTTCACTCTCCACTGCTTCTGCTGAACTCTCTTTCCTCTCTCACTTAAATCTTTTATTCTTTTCCTCTTTCCTGTTTCTACGTCATGTAAATAAGTTTCTTTTTCTCTTTTGTAGATAAATAGCTCTACGTGCAGCATCGGCATCTCGTCTCTGCCTGTACAATCGTTGTTTTTCAGCGGCACTTATTTTTGCCATAGCCTCCCTGTAAAATAGATTAGCACATTCATAATTCTGCATAAATTATGAAAAGAATCTAAATAACTGTTTAATTTTGTATTAAATGTATATTTATATGTCTATTTAGTTGAGATAAAACATGCTATTGATACACATAGGCCTATAGTCATTGGTGTTACAGGCGGTAACACCAATGACAGTAACACCAATGACAAATATCTATAACAGACTAATTACACAAAATGGTGTCCAAGCTAGCTCAAAGGTAGCATGAGTCAGCATTTTAAAATCTATAAATTATACTCATGAACATGTTTTTTTTCCATATAAATATTTCATTCTAGCGCAAATCAAAGTAAAACCAATGACACAACAAAAAGAACCACTTTGAAAAACGACATTTTAATTGAAAATATCTCACTTTTACTCAGTAAAGAGACACTCACCATGTATTATTATTCTTCTTCTTCTTTCTAACCTTGGGAGTTCTCCTACATATTCTTGACCTTTCAAAATAATGGTCTGTGATACCAGTAACACCAATGACACCCAATCAGAGGACAGATATTCTTTTAAAAATATTTTTATTATTAAATAGCCAATTTAGTTTTAATTTTATTCATATATTAAGCCCAGTGTTTGTCCATAATTGACCAATTATTATTTTTTTAAACAAAAAAGAGGAAATATTTTTACACTGTCCAATAGCGTTGAATCATGGCAGTGGGACAAGTGTTTTTTTTAGATACAAAGGAAATTAAAACTGAAATTTAAAAAAATAAAACTGCAAATATATAAACTGAAATTATCATCATCATTTAAAATGGTATTGAATTACATAAATGCTTGAAAATGTAAAAAAATCATCCACATTAAACCAAAATTGTGTGTCTGGAAAATGCAGGGACATGTTTTTCACCGTATTTTGAGAATGACCCACACACCCGCTGACAGAGGATGAGTGCATACAAATCAAACTGATGATTGTTGGAGCAGTGGAAAGACTTAGCAAGATGGTTTTGGTGATTTTTATCTTGTTTTTCTGTTTACAATGAGTTAACAAGGCAGTTGAGCTCGTCTTAGTTCAGTAAAAGAGAGTATCTTGATTTCAGAAGGTGTGAGATAGTATTTTTCTGTTTAATTTAAAAAAAACAGGTGTATGAATACTTCCTTTTTTGACACTTTGTAAGTTTGCTACATCCAATAAACCAAATAAACAAAGCATCAGTAACTAAAGTTAACTGGCTGCATGTACACATCTCCCAGCTGAGACATGGGAGGAAGTGTGCACGGTAGGGAGCCACATACACACATGCACAAATATACATTATTATACCATTATCTTTTCCTAAACTTGCTAAAGTGGTTTTGTTTAGAAACCCAAGTTTTTCTGTTTTATTTTGAAGTCTGAAACCTGGACAGTGCTTTTTTTTTTTTTGATCGCCAACTTGATTGCAGATCCCTGTGTGTGCAAAACTGACGATGTGTAGTTGGCCCTGTCGTGTCCCAAATCCTCAGCTAACAAGGTATTGTTAGTTTTAGGTTTTGAAGACTTTTAACACCTTTTTATACTGAAGTTGTGAATTCTTGTCTGGGACAAGGCTGTTTACTGGCACAGAGCAAGTTGAGAACATTTCAAAAATTCAAAATAAAGAATACGTTTTCCCAAAAAGAAAAGGTGTATTAACATTTTTATCTTTATTTGGTAGGATAAGATTTGTCACAATTCTCAATGGGCACTGTGTATGACAAAAATATAATAAAAAATAAGAAATTATTAATTTAATCGAATAGTTTTTTATTACTTATTATAAATCTTATATTTTGCTTAAAGATTGTAACTGACTATTTTCCCAAACATAACACAAGTTCTTCTTTAAACACATGTATTTCTTTGGTGGCAATCTGAATCACTCACAAGGGCCCATTCTCTGCCCAACATACTGTTTGAGGGCCTGCTCTCTCTATGGGCCCCCTCACTGCCCCTGTTACACAGCATCTATCTATAAAGTTTGCTTACATTAGCCATTGTGAGCTAGAGAAGCTTAACGCCTGAGTGCATTTAATTCAGTAAGAGGATGTTTTATGCATGAATTTGCAACAAGAAGATAAAAGATAAATAGTCTCACTTTATTAAAAAAATATTTGACTGAACCTCACAGTAAAGTCCAGAGAATCAAACTCCTCTCCTCTGTCAACATCCGTCCCTCTGAAATGAACCATGATGCTGTGCTATGTTTTTGTCTCTGTGTCCTCAGAGTCCAGAGGACAGGTCACAGTGACTCAGCCTGAAGCAGTCAGCTCTGCTGTGGGAGCCTCCGTCACCATCACACGTCGGACCAGTCAGGATATTTATAATAATGACTGTTTAGCCTGGTACCAACAGAGAGATGGAGAAAAACCTAAACGGCTCATTTACGACACTAGCAGTCGAGTATCAGGGATTCCAGCTCGTTTTACAGGCAGTGGATCAAACTCTGACTTCACTCTGACCATCAGTGGAGTCCAGACTGAAGATGAAGCAGTTTACTACTGTCAGAGTTTTCATGTTATCAACAGTCAGTGGGTGTTCACACAGTGAAAAATGGTCGTACAAAAACCTCCCTCAGTCACACTGAACAGAAACTGAAGTGACTGCTGCAGCTGGAAGCTGCTGCACACACTGATACACTTCACTGAGTATACACACACACACACATATATTTCACACACAGGGTTAATTTTCAAAATTAAAGACCACATGCAGACTCATGATCATAAAGACAGACAGAAAATAAAGTATTTAACCACATAGCCTGTTTATCCATGGCAGAATCAAACCTAATCTTCTTTCTTTCTTTCTTTCTTTATTTATTTCATTCATTTATAAAATAAACAGACAAAAAAAACAATGTAATACAAACGTTCTCCAATCTAGAATGAAAGAGAGCAGAAAGAAGACTAATCTTATTTTGTCTGCCCCTTTATCCCCAAAAATCAATTTACAAAAAACATAATTTAAAACAAAAACAAAAACAAAAAAACAACAACCACATAAACAAAAAATAAAATAAAGTAAAATAGCTGCCGGCCATCACAGACAGTCATATATCTTTTTGATTCCCAATTTACATTTCAGTTAATGCCATTCGAACAACAACAAAATGACAATGGTATAACCATCGAATATAACTAACATATTTCATTATATTTCCTTAACATACTGGCTTTAATTATTCTTTTAAATATAATGTTTGAGTTGGATCAACAAAAACTGACCAAGTAAACATAATCAGGTGGTCAAAATGCTCCACTGCTGAAATGCTTCTGAAACACTGCTGGTGGGGTTTGCAGACGTGTGGAGGATGGATCAGAAATGTGGCGCAGATGGGCCATGCTTGGTGGAATTTACTGGTTGGAGCACACAAAGGCCCAAAAGTGGCTCAGTTTTCACATGCTCCACATTACTGTGCTAACACGGCACTAGGCCATTTAGGCCCCTGAGGAGCAATACATGGTGGTGTGTTGAACAACAGAAATTGTGTCCAAAATTAATGCAGATAAAGGACAGGTCAGCTAACTGGTGTAGCAGTGTTTTGTTTTTGTTTGTTTTTTTTGGTCAAAAAACTATCAGAGAGAGAGAGAGGGTTAATGACTTAGTGACTCGGACATCTGGAGGGAGCTCTGAATACAAAGGCTGCTGCTTCATGTTGAAAAGAGCCTGTTGAAGTGGAGGAGCTGTGACAGGGGTGTCATGTTCAGCCTGCTGTTATCACAACCCAAACCTGGATAAGATGAATAAAGTGTTTGGACAGGAGGACGGACAGACAACCATCTGAACAGCCTTGTGTGTAAACTGTACACGAATACCTTCTCCACCAGGAACACAACACAAATTGTTTTATCACTTTAGTGCTTCCACCGCAGTTCACGACATGTCTAAGCTGCTGTGGACAAATCAATATCAGTTTAAGTGTACACTGTCATTAGAACATTTTCACCACTTTGCATTCAGACAGCCTTCTGAATGAAAACCACAAATTATAAGCCAAATATCGCTCTTTCCAAAGCAGCAAGATTCCTCAATCTGTGACGATGTGACTTTTTATTGTGACTTCTGTGGTTTAAAGGGTTTATTCAGATTCACCAAAGTCACACACAATATCTGTTTTTGTCAAAGGAGACTGGTGGCTTTGGAGAGCGAGACATTCAGCTTGTAACTGTGGTTTCTGTCCAGAAAAAAAAATGACAGCAAGGTAAACTGGTGGAAATAATTAAAATCTAGCAGACATGATTTTGCTGCTGACTCTGTTCACAGCAGTACTGTAACAGGTAGCAGTCTGGACACAAATGCAGCACACTGGAGAGTCTTACATGGACACACTGAAGAACAATCTGGCAGTGAGTGACTGAGCAGGAGAAGCTTATATACTGGCCTGATTACTGAGGAGTTGCAGCTGTGTGCACAGGTGAGTGGAGTTGAGCTGATGAGGTGGGAGTGGCTGGCAGGCAGAGTGGAGCAGAGGAGGAGTGAATGGAAAAGTACTGGGAGAGCTGGAGAACGAGCATGTAGAGCTGTGACACGTACATCACTTAGGCTTAGTTCACACGGCAGGTCTTAATGCTCAATTCCAATTTTTTACACAGATCCGATTTTTTTGTTTGGCGGTTCACATTACTTTTTAAATGTGACCTATATTTGACCTACATTGATTCCCGTGTGAACAGTCCACGGCCCTGAACAGATCCGCATGCGCAGAAGAACAATAACAAAGATGTCAGGACTAGGGATTAATATTTTTCCCGAAAATTAGACTTTTTCGATCCCGGGAAAAGAAGCCAAATTTCCTGGTAAATTAACTTTTAAGTTTAACGTCACTAAGCACTGTCGGCGCAATGGATTTAATTTATTCAAGGTGTGTCCAAATCCACCTTTGCCGTGTTGCGCCAGGGGCACAGGGGTATCCTGCCCTGTCCCACCCCTTGCGTAACCAGCGCACAGCGGGATACACCTATCAGGTGTGCCAACGTGCCCTCAATAATTCACTGGCGAGCTTAGGCCGAACATGCAATAAAGCAGCTGTCATCGCTTGCCAGCATGACTGTGGATTTACCAGGAGGAAACAAATAGAAAATATTTTCTAGAGAGGAGACCGACCTCCTGGTTCGAGAAGTGAAAACGCGAGACCATATGGAGACAGGAATCGGGATTGAGGAGCAGTTACGCAGCCCATGCTCCTCCTTCTTCTCCTCTTCCTCCTCATCCTTATATCCAGCTCCCATCCTCGCCCCTCTGTCCCACTAACACGACTGTAGGTGGAGGAATCAGAATCAGAGTCAATCAAAGTGTTTCTGAAGTTTTAATTGCGCAAAATTACGCACAGGTATATCCAACCAGCTCTATCAGAAGCACACAGACCAATTTTCTCCCCTGGTCGGGCCGGTCTCGGGCTATCAGATATAACGTCTTGATCATTTTGTATGTTATGAATCATAATTGTTTAATCCTTGTTTTTTCTGGATCCCAATAAACATGCAGACACAAACAGTACAGCTGTTCCAGCTGTCATGCTGCCTGATCTGTTTAAGATGATCTGACAGTTGTGATGAGTTGCGCGCACTTTGCAGGTCTGTTGAGATTTATCGGGCTTTACAATTATAATAATAATTCCTTTTTCCTTATTAGTGAGATTACCACAAGGTCAGATCCGGATCACGCATGTGCTTCTTAATCGTAGCGCTTTGTGTTAATCAATAGGCTGTGTTGTGTTTTACCGACGCACAGCACGCACGCACACATATCTGCTGCATGTTTTATGACAGTAAACTGTCGCCCTACATTTTTCTGAATATATTTTAATATGTTCTGAAAGAACTTCTTGATTAGATTTCCCGTTTCCCAGGATTAAACCCTAATCAGGACGTCACGCGCAGCTGTAGCTATCACCAAGGAACCGGCGCACAAGCTCTAGAGTGACGTAAAAGTCGCATTGAATGCGACATGACTGTTCAGACGGCAGGCGCGTTGCAAAATATCAGACACGTATCCGATTTAGTACCACCTCTGAAAGCGACCCAGGTCGGATTTTAAAAAATCAGATTTCATGTGACTTGAGCTGTTCACACGGTCATGAAAAAATCAGACCTGGGTCGCATGTAGGCAAAAAAGATCGGATTTGGGTCGCATTTCACTGCCGTGTGAACTAAGCCTTAGCTTCCTGCACCAGTTCTCCTGCTGCTTCTCCAAACTGGTCCCATTGGACTTAAGAGTCAGGTTGGCTGGCTCCTGTGACTGACTCTGTTTGACCTCAGTGGGACGACATTTTAAACAAATAACAACAACAACAAAAAAAAACAAAAAAAAAAAAAACAGGTTCCATGGTACCCTGGCTGTTTTGATAATCAATTAATCAGTTTGAGTAATTAAAAAAAAAAAGTCAAAATTATCTGCTTCCATATTCTAGCGGTGTTAACAACTGATCTGTTGAACCAAGTAAGGGGTAGGTATGTGGCCTCCCGTGTCCCGACTCTAGCAGCACTGCGGGTATGGTGGTCTGGGGCTTCAGGACCTTGAACGTGGCCCAGTCTTCTATGGAGGTTAGCTCCACTCATGCAACAGCCCATTCTGCACCACACACGCTCACTTCGGCATTTCTACTAGCCCATTCAAAATAATTGGAATCCTTAAAATTATCATCTACCCCCCAAATTCTCCATCCCCTAGCACAGCTTAGGTGGCTAGGACGTGGATGCACCGGGACCTAGGTTTTTGTTATTCTGATCCTTCTCTCTCCCTGTATATTTTTGCAGTTTCTCCTCGTTTATAGTCATCTCTTTTATTTTTCTTACTTATTTTTTTTATCTCTTCAGTCTTACCTGCAGTTATTTCTCCTTCAGTTGATAGTTTTTTTCACCTCTCATCTCATCTTTTTACCATTTTCTCTTCCTTTTTCTGGTCTTTTCTACCCTGCCTTTGACTATAACTCTCACCAATGAGAACTGCACTCTACAATGACTTGGACTGACACTCGCACCAAATTTGACCCATTCACTTCTAATTGAGCACAGGACACACAGCGGGATCTGATCACCCTCAGCTGGGCCTCCCTCAAATGAGAGTGTCTAGTGATAATGGCCGAAACACCTAATGATCCTGGGGTCCACGACTGAGGATGTGTCTTAAAATTAGGTGGGGTAGAATATGAATTTTTTTGTTCACGTAGGTCCACAGCGTTTTTTCCTTCACTTATTAAACTATCTGGATTACTTACCTTTGTCACTCATCTCTCTTAACTTACCTGCTTTTCTTATGCTTCTCCCGTCCTCCTCCCACTCGGGGTGAGGTTGGCGGGGAGACACAGAAAACACCTAGTCTGGCGGGGTTGTGGTTTAGATGCAGTGCCATGCAGTCCAATTTCTATATGGCGGATTGGGAGCAAACTGTCTTCCCAAAATGCACCAAGTTGCCGGCCTTTTACTGTAGATACTTAGATGACATCTTTGGAGTGTGGACTTACATGGAGGACGATTTTAAACTTTTTATCAGCACCCTTAACGCTCACCATGAATCGATTAATGTAAAGTACAACTTACAAACAGAAAAAATCGAGTTCTTGGACACGCAGGTTTTTATCATGAAGGACGATGCAGAGAAGTGGGAACTAGAGTGTACTTTAAGCCGACTGATACACACGCTTTGTTACATAAGAAAAGCTTTCATCCTAGGCACACCTTCAAGGGGATTATTAAATCTCAACTGTTAAGGTTCCATAGGATATGTACAAAGTCTGAAGATGTTGAAGTGGCTACTAGTACGCTTTTAAAGCTCTCAGGTCCAGAGTTACAGCAGGACCTTTTTGCGGTCTATTAAAGTGGAGGTTCAACAAAGTCTTAGTAATACACAGGTAATAAACAATAGACAATAAAAATCTGATCCCTCTAGTTTCAACCTTTTCTAGCGGCTTCACTAAGACTAAATTCGGTGGCAAAGGCTCACTTCCAAAACCTGCAGGGTGTTATTCGTCCTCTATCTGACTTTAAGATCATTTCTGCTTTTAAACGCAACAAAAACTTACAAGATCTCCTGGTCCATGCTTCGTTAAACAACAATATTAAACAACCACCCGAACACGTTCACTTTAAATCATCTCTGTCAACAGCATGCTTCACTTACTGCTTGCTGTGTGTGACGACATCTCGCGGGATCTTTGTTTGTTGCCGGAAGAAAACAGGGTCATGCTGAGAGCCGGTCAGAGCAGAGTTAGCTGTCCTGGAGTTCAGTTGAAAGTTTTACTGCAACTATTGATAACAATGGTTCGTGTTTTTGCTTTGCCGAAGTGCAAGAAACAGGATGTCAGTGCAACACCCCGTACAGCTTTCATAGGCTGTCTTTGTCGGACAGCAACATGTTGAACTTGTGGCTAATTGTGCTACAACTGGATGCTAACACTCCTGTCCAGACACTGCTCCTTGCAGACCATCGGGTCTGCAGTGCACACTTTCCTCAAGATGACTCCTGCCAGCCCAAGAAGAGAAGACATCCAATCCCGAAACACCCTCAAGAAAACAGCTGTCCCACTCACTGCAACGAAGACATTCTCAACAAGCAAAGATCCTGTGGATGTCGTCACAGAGTGAACGGTAAGAGAGACGCTTTGCATGCTGTTGACAGAGATTACACTGGTGATGTGATCCGGACTGTGGCGAAAAAAAGCACGTTTAATGCACAAACTTTTATGGACGAATTTCCCCCGATATCTACCGTTATAACTCGTTTCGCGGCTGACCGGCTGCATCCGCGTCCCTCAATACTGAACCAATTTTAAAACGAGTTGTAGCTACCAATCATACACACACATACACATGGGGAATAGGGCCCAGGTTGAAAAATACCTAAGTTATCCTTTAACCGGTCACCTTTAAACTCAGCATACAGCTCTCCTGACACAGCAGGAAGTATATCTTTATCCTTTTCTTTCCTTTTTCTTTGTGCAAATTATCTATATAATCTTTTTGTATTTTTTTTTTTTTTAATTATTTTTGAACATTGCTTCTATAATTTACTAATAAGATTTTGGTTATATGAGGCTTGGTTATTCAATCATTTAGAAAGTTTTTTTCTCCTTTTTTTTTGTATTTTGCTTTTGTTTTTGATTTTGTTTACTTAATTTTAGCATTGTTTTGTTTTAGTTTGAGCAGTTTCTTCTCTTTTCTTCTTTTTTTTATTTAATTCTAGTATTGTTTTGTTTTAGGTTGAGCAGCTTTTTCTTTTTCTTTTGTATTTATTTTATTTTATTTTTTTCAACAATTTTTCTAAATAAATTTCTACACTAATTTGAATAATTTTCTTATATTGTTCTATTTTTTGGCCTTCTAAATTACAAGTTTATTATTATTTTTGCTTTTTTCTTGTTTTTTGTGGTTCGGTGCCCTAAACCTTGTCCAATTCTGATTCCCCTCAGATACGGTTAACTCACCTCCCATGAAATAGAGATGAGCAATCCCCCTCTGAGGTCTGAGATGGCTGACCGCCAGGGAACGAAATCGGAAGTTGAGCACAGACAGCCTTCTTTGTCTTCCTCCTTCCGGCCCCCTCATGAGGAACTACCGCAGGTAGCACAAACTGGCATGTCATCTAAAACAGACGCTACAAAAAATATTTTAAATTAAATTAATACAGGCAATTCATCATGCAGAGACAATATCCAGTTCCTTGGAGAAAAATTCTTTCCCCAGGGGAATGGTACACAAAATTCAAAAAATGACTTCATTTATTAAGCCATCGTCACCAAACTCCACTACCTCTCAGCAGGTTAAAGCTAACACAGACAATTGGATTCACAATAACTTTTTGATCTTGCAGGACCACTATGATCAGGTGATTTCTGATAACATTCTACATTTACCAAACTTCCAGATGGAGGCGTATAACAGGGCCCTCAAGTGGGCCCAGATCTAGGTGGGGGCGTAAATTATCTATAGAGATGCTACGTGCTATGATTATGGTCCCTACTCCACAGGGTTTCCAGTCACAGCCACAGGGGTTTGTATCTAAACAGGAGGATTTTCCTCTCTTACCGAATCCAACAAGTACTCTAAATGCTGTATTTAAGCCAAGGAATGTGACTGCATCATCTGAGTCTAAAGTAGTCAGTTCTGTACCTGTAACTCCAGTTCGGCCGAATAAAACCGTCATCCAGATTGAACACCACTCGGTCCCTCCAAAGCTGCAATGGGCCCCCAGGGAACACCAAAAAAGCAGGTGGATGAGAACCGCTAACATTACTCCTCCTTCGGCTAAAAAACAATTAGTGATACAGGTTCATCTTGAACAGGAGGTGGTACGACAACCACTGGGTGTCTCCGTGGCCCAGCAGCGAAACGAATTGCGCTTAACCAGAAGCCCTGAGCCGTTGTCGGAGACGGGTGAGGGATTCGGTGCAGCAAATCCCTCCCCACTTCCTGCTGGCTTGGATGACTCGTTAGCTGAGGAGCACACGGCTCAGAACTTGACATCTTACCCCATTCGACAGGTCAAATTCCCTGTGGGATCAACTCAAAATAATACACAAATGTTCAGTAATGTAGCAGTTAATCTTGATGACTGTATTGTACCTCTTACTACTTTACACAGTCCACCACCGGTCCAATTGTCGCCTGTCACCTCTCCTGTCGCTGCTGAAACTATCACAACTTCAGGTGATTTAGTTCAAAATGCAAATAACACTTTCCAAAACAGAACTATAAACTCACCTGTAATTCCACCGTCTGTCCCTGTCTTTCCTCAGCCGGGAGTGGGTGCGATGGAGGGGTCTGGTGCAGCAGACCCACCTTGCCCACACACCCTCGAGGGAACTGACATGGCACGTAAATCAAGCGTAGAACCGGTCCAATTGCATGTAGGTGGTGCGGAGCTACACGCTACTGCAAAACCTATTGATTTGGCCGCCAGCGTGCAGCTGCCTGCCTCTCAGGGTGCCCATATGCTAACAGCGCTTCAATTTCCATCACAGAGCGCCTCGCCATTGGTGGGGGGGTCCTCACTTGCAAACATGAATCCGATGAGGAAAACAACCATCATAGCCGAAAATGGCAGGCTCAAGGTCACCTCACCTGCTCGGTCTGAGGATGATTTTGATTTGCAGGTGACCCCTCTCCCAAATCCGAGCTCCAGGCAGGAGCCGAAAAGGCATCCTAACACCACGCGCAAAATTAAGGATTGGTCTTGTAAAGTGGTCAAGCCGATTGTTCTAATCTGTCCCGCATTCCCCCGTTTGATGACGCCAATGTCCAAATTGATAGCTTCCTGGGATCTGCATAAAATTTTGAAAAAATTGACACCAGCACCAACAGTAAGAGAAGGGATTTTATCAATCGGACTGAATAAGAGAAGGGATTTTATCAATCGGACTGAATAATTGTTTGAAGGGCTGATTGCCGACAACGACGGATAAACAGCTGGGTTTGTTGGTCACTTTGGCTAAGCAGGTCTTTCCTAATGCTAGGATTTGCATCCCAATCATGAATTACTCGGACTGATTGGAGAAAGATCAACAATATCTAATTGAACTACTAAACAAAACCATTCTCAAAAAGTATAATTTCCTAACGGAAATTAATAAACTTCACTTTAAAGTAGGAGCCAGAGATCCGATCCACTGGACACCTGAAACGGCTAAGTGCATTTTTACACATTGGCTTGACCAATTAAACTTGTAAGAGACGAGGCGGATGGTCCCCCTTCCTCCTACACAAATGTGATGGTTCTGTGCTCATCATTTACGCTAAGTGTGGACAAACGGGCGGTTCTAGTCCGAGGATTGAGTTTTATTCCTACTCCGGACAAATTGGATAAGCTCCAATTAAGACAAGATCTGCGCAATTACCATCGGAAATTGAAAATTCTCGATCATTTTTCATATAGCTCTAATTATTTTCACTTGCCATTTGTTAACCCATCGGTCTGGGAGCCTACATTGAGTTCAGTCTCTGCGACTGATTAAAATTTGCACCTGAGCAATTTAGCCACGTTCTCAACCTTCAGGTCCCCCTCAGTCAATAATATTGTTAGAGGCAATAACAACAATAAGGTAACATCACTGGGGAACAACGGTGTGCCCTTTTGGCTCTTCGCAGACTAGATAACATCATCATTAAACTGGCCGACAAGGGTGGTCAAATTGTGCTCCAGGACAGGACTGACTACTTACAGTACTTGAGGCTAATAGACAATTAGAGGACACCAATTACTATAAACGGCTCCCCAGCCCGCTACAATTGGAAACACAGAAAATAATCACAGCTATTATTGACAATTTGTATGCAGGTGGGGATATCAATTTTAAACAAATGACCTACCTGTATGGTCCAGGGGATCCACGTCCATGTCTGTTTTACTTATTGCCGAAGATCCATAAGGCGTCGGAATCCTGGACGGTGCCCTTTAAAATTCCACCGCATATGTACTTACATGGTGGAGAAGCCACGAACATTTTGTTCACGGCTCTGAAGCACCAGGCTATTCTCGCCGTTTTCTTAGGGCATCAAAGCAGAAGTTAACCAACAATTTCAGGACAAATACTGAAATCTGACCTGCAGCTCGTTCCCTGTGTGCAGACGTTCTCACATCGACGCATCCTTTCAATTCACAAATCAGAGCACACTTCTCAAGGCTCAACAGAACTGTGAGCCCTCTCCAAAATTTTAAACTTATTATGGCCTATAGGAGGAATAGAAATTTGAATGATTATTAATTTATTAAATGAGAGGGCCTAAACATAACCTTTCCTTATTGGATTTTTTCATTAAAGGGCTATTGCACATTTTCCTATTTAATGTGGTGAGAACTTAACCTAATGACAACGATAGTAACTAATGCACGAGTTTGTCCCTTTAAAATCTTAAGGTATGCTGAATGGCCTGAAATTCCTTTTTCTCTTTTCCTTTCTTTCTTCTTCTTTTTTCTCTTATCTTAGAGGGAGGTAGGCCTTACCATGTTTTTTGCTTATATGATAATATTTATTTGTGTGACTTTATGTCTATTATCTCTGAATTGTCTTTATTTATAATGAATTGATTTTCTGATTTATTTTTAATTAATCCTGCACATATTACTTCAATGCAGATTTATAGGTATACCGACTACTTGATTTTAATTTCTTAATTTTCCCTTTGCAGTGTGAAGTGCCAGGGAGCTCTTTAGCTCTCTCACAAAACAATTTTTTCAAATCCCAAAATATACATTTATAACATTAGCCATCCATGTGACCTTTTTTGACCCTTCCTAAGCCATCTTAGGATTAATGTTATGATTATGTGATTTGATCATGTTCCAAAGCAAAAGAAATTACGAACTAGAAAAATAATCATTTTTTGTTTGGGATCACTGAGTTGTACATAAACCTTTTTTCCTGGGGTTTTTGGAGGATAATGTTCTTCATTTGTTTTAAATATAGGCTTAATTAAAATATTTATTCTACTTCAGTATTACCTGTTTTAAGTGAGAACCTGTGCCAGTGCCAACTGTAGCCCCTCGGGGCCTCCATACAGTTTCCTGTCCCTTACCTAAGCTTGGGGCTAACCACCTCTGATGAAGCAATAGCTTTGTGAAACATCAGGTGTTAACAAGCTTTCTGCACTTTTCTCTTTCTTACTACTCTTATTTTATACCTTTAGAAGCCCTTTTACGCCGGCTTTTAACAGTTTTATTGTTTTTTTAACTATGTTAAATAAAGTTGAGTTTTTAATTACCGGAGGAGTCCGCTGCCATTCGGTTCTCTCCCTGTACTCCCTCGATCCCCGCCTGATCTTCACCACCCGAGGAGTGTCTCTCACTGTCATCCACAGAGGCACGGGCACCATCGAGCGCGAGCACCCTGCACCAGGACCCCAAAATCATACCGGGACGCTGGATTGAGACCCACGCTGGAGGAGTCGGAGGTAAGCGTTCAGCTGATTAACCACTCAACACTTTAACCTGCGAGTGCCAGACCACACAAATGAATGGACAGCCAGCACACAGACATACACACACAATTTTACACCCACACCTTTGATGTCACTCACCACACACCCGACCCATAGGCCTACAAACACACGCCGTCCACTCAAACACCCCCCTCACAGGAACTCAATACATGCACCTACTCCGACCCACACTCTCACAGAGCCCCCTACGCCAGGAACGCGGCAAGCTAGCAAACATTATTTCAAACTTATCCAGGCAATTCACCACAAGCATATCATAGACTGGTCCATTGCCACCAATAGCTTCCCCCCAGGCATGTTACGGCAGGTGAACAGACTCAGATTTCATAAAACCAGCAGCTCCTACAGAAGAAACCCGTACAAAAGTTGCCCATAACACCACTACATGGATGCACATGTAGTGATTGGCGCTTCCCCTGTTTGTCCCACCCCGTAACCATAGGCAGGAAGTAAACAGACGTCAGCTGTTATCAATCTAGCCATCCCTTAAAAGGAGTCGTAGTTAGCCAGGTGAGCGCTGCCTCGCTGTTTCCTTACCTCGTTACTGCTGTTGAAGGGTGAACATCAGACTAAGGTATGCCTTTTTTTTGCCTGGTTTCTGTGTAGATGTATTTGTGCATGTTGATTGAATAGGATGTCGCTGGCCTCCTTGCAGGTGCTGTTTGCGGGCATTCTCGAGCCAGCTGGTGTTAGCATTAGCCTCCCCAACACACACATACAGCACACACAGGCCGACAAGTGTGGCGTGCTTATGTGCCCTGATCACATGTAACTTGGAGCTTAAAGGTACGCCCCTCTCATACAACAACTATAATTTGTGTACAAATTATGAGTACTGATGTACGCTTCTCATAATAGGAACAAAGTAACATGGCGATGGCTTCCGGATGATTTAGCCCCTTGGTATTGGTCTGAGGTAATGCAGTATAGCTCCTAGGAGCCCATTTTGCCCACCTTTGTTCAGATCTGAAGTTAACATTGTGTTTTTCTTTGCTTTTATCAGGAGGAGCTCTGTTGCCACTGCTGTTTTTGTCCCTTAATGATTTGGTGTATAATTTGTTTAGGTGTTTATTTTCAGTGATTTGTATTTGATTTTGTTTGTTTAAAGTAATTTCCCTTTTTGATCTTCTCTTGTTAGTTAAGTTGTTATTTTTGTGTTATGGTAACAGTGGCCTGAGTCATATCCCATTGACGGATGGTCAAAGTGTTTTCTTTTACCCTTGTTGCTAAACCAACTGCTTGAAAGCCTGTACCTTTGGTTTCCTTGCTAGTAGCAGGCTGGTCGGGTCGCTAGTCCCTACAGGTGGTGGGTGATTGGGTGGAGGGCTCACCCTCTCCTCCGGTTTGTCCTGCATGCTTTCCATTGTGTCTCTAACCCGTGTGCTATCTTTCTAGCAGTGAGCGTGAGTGTAATTTTTACTGCATGCTGTTCCGTTGTGCCTGGCTAATTGTGTGCGCTTTTGTCTTGCAGTGCTGCGTGTGAACGTCGCATGACACAGGTGGCGGTGGTGGTGAAGCACATTCTCCCCCTCCCCTCACTTCTCCCAACCTGTGGGTTCCCTGGCACCCTTCCCCCTGTGCTGGTAATGAAATCCCTGAGATCAGTTTTAGGATTTTAAAGTCTATTTTTGTAATAAAGAAAATTAATATTTTTAAATAAGACTCCTTATTTTTAACAGGATCAAAAAAATTTAAATTAATTGTTTTTTTCGAAATCTTAATAAATTATGGCTCATTGGACTTGAAATGCACGTCTCTGCTCCTCCTTTCTTACCAAAGGACTTGTCTGTGGGAATATATTGAGTGTATATTCTCCGGGTGAAATTCCCAGAGTGGCGTTGTCGGGTTCATGTAGTCTGGGGTTGGGTCAGATTAACTCCCCCCTCCCCGGTCACACACAATAACATGCTAATCTTAAAGGAACACTACACAACCATCATGACCTCCCTCAGTGCATCCCCCAAGGACCCACTGGCCCTACAAATAGCTATTGGCTAGGCTAAGAAACGGTACACTCAGAAACTCACATCAGCTACCATACACACAGTTGAACAACTATTGGGCCTATCCACTTGCATGCATGTCCGGTCCTTTCTAATCCTGCCTCTACTCCACACAACACGCCTGCCCATAAACCCACCTTTAAGCCCACCTACCACCTCACTCACCCACAACGAAAGCTCACAGACTGGCATTTCAAACTAAGGAAATCGGTTGTCATCTTCGGAGACTCAAATATAAACAGGATTCCTTTTCACCAGAACCCACAGATTCAGTTAGACAGTTACCCGGGTGCAAATTTTTACCACTTCCTTAAAAACACCGCTAAGTCCATCTACTAAAATCCTAATCCTTTCCGTTGGCATAAATAATAAAGACCAAGACGCCAAACAGACCTTCATTTGTACACGACTTTTGCCTGAAGAAGTTCTTTGTAAAGACTGAAACGTTGCAGTAATCAGTTTTAAATAAAGCTCGCTTTTTGTTTATGACCATCACGCCTTATTTTTTCATTTGTAGCAGTTATTTAGTAGAATATTTACGAAATTAGCAGCACGAAGCTAGCGGAACAGATTCAAGATGGCCGACCGCCGACGCGAGTACGGGTGGACGGTAGTGGATTACAGACGAGGGAGACGGAGACAGCAGGAGTTAACCCCTCACCGCCGAGACGAAGTCACTCCAACCACCGGTATGCTCAGCCAGTCTGCGGC
Source organism: Lutjanus argentimaculatus (assembly GCA_034769285.1). Classification (NCBI taxonomy): domain Eukaryota; kingdom Metazoa; phylum Chordata; class Actinopteri; order Lutjaniformes; family Lutjanidae; genus Lutjanus; species Lutjanus argentimaculatus. The sequence goes on from JAWZSL010000061.1 coordinate 2,116,062, forward strand.
CGGCGGACTTATGCTTCGGCCGTCAGGGCCGACCGCGGCGCCCGGGCTGGATGCAGCGGCTCCCCCCACAGCAAGCATGGCTACTGGAATCGCCGCAACACTCACGCGGTTGCTACGCGACCCAGGACCAACAACAGAGGCACGAGGAGGTATGTGCAGGGGTCCAGCGGACACAGACGGGACTGAAGAACCGGCGCGCCGTCTTCCACAGACCCTGAGTTCAGCCTGAAAACACGTATCTTTTACCATATCATAAAGGCTGCTCATCACCTCAAAAATGTAACGGCACCAGAACCGCCAGCCTCCATTGCTAAAATGACACAGCTTATCCTCTGCCATTAAACCAGCAGCTCCAAGTGCTGCAAAACTGACGTTAATAGAGGGTAATGCCAAATACTGGGAACAGAACACAATACTGATCCTCCAAGACCACTACCAGGACAGTATGCAAAATGACATTCAGATCCTAATCCAACTGTCAGTTACAGACTGGCACCAGAACTTTGACACTGCTGCAGCCTGGACGGCACTTTGGCTGCAGATTGCTACAAGAGACAGTGAGTAACACGCAAGCTACATTGACGCAGAGACTGGGTGTTGGACCCACAAACCAACCCACCACCATGGAAGTGACTCCAGCTTCCAGAACCTCTGATGGTCCATACCAGCAGCCAGAGCACTGACAACTCATCCCCGGGATTGACAGCGGGCCAACCCACCACGGGTGAGACTACGGTGCAACCTGTGGCTCCACAGCCACCGGTACCAGCAGGATGGATTACAATGGTGACAGCAGAGGTGCATGCTCCACCCAAGCAGAGCCGAGAATCCACAACTACACCAGTACCAGTGGGACCGGCCACTACTACTGCTGCTACCATGACGGATCAGAGGTGGGACTGGTCGCCTGAACTCCAACAGGAGGTAGATGAGAGTGAAGCCCCTGCCCTTCTTTTCCCTCTAGTCCCTCTTCCTGCTCCTTCTCCTCTTCTCTCCTCCCCTCCTCCCCCTGTCCCCCCTCCCCCTCTTCCTTCCCCTCTCCTTCCTTCCTCCTCCCCCACCCCCTATATCCCCCCCCCCCCCCCCCCCCCCCCCCCTCCCCCCAGCTCTCTCTCCAGTCCTGGCCATGCTTCAGTCTCCACCAAAAGAACAGCGAACTGCACGGATGCCCAAACCAGCACCCCGCCCTCCCACCAGCATGCCTCGGCCACCTCGTCCTCCTCCATCTAAGACTCCTCAAACAACAGTGGAGATTGAGGAGGAGCTCCTCATCGACCTCATCCCACAAGAAGCTCAGAAGGAGAGGAACCAGCTCACCACAGCTACACCGACCACTACAGCACCTGTGAACCAACCACCGCAGACGACACCTGCTCTTCCTGCCTCCAGCACGACACGGAGCTCCATCCAGAGCCAATTGCAATTTGGCTGCTCCACTGCACCTGCGCCACCACACACACCGACTCACAGACCCACCAGACACATCAACACGACGAGAAAGATGAAAGAGTGGTGTTTGACGGCCCGGAAAAAGTGGCTGTTATGGGTGACTCCAACCTAGCCAGGTTCCCGCCCTTCCAGCACCCAGACCTACAGGTCGACAGCTTCCACTTTCAGATATGCTGAGGCCATTTTGGGCTGAACCAACGTGACGGCCACAGTCCAGAAGGTAATCGTAGCCTTCAGGCTCAACAACAGAGCCCAAAAAAACAGATCAAACTATTGTTAAACAATTACAGAGAGCCATGAGAATGGCTAAGCTGGCCTTCCCCCAGGCCCAAATCTTGGTCCCGGAGATTAATTTCTCCAGTGCCCTCCCTCACAGAGAGCAGGAAAATCTGAGAAGGCTGAACAAATACATCATCAACAACTACAACTTCATCCCAGAACTTCCCAGGATGCGCTTCAGCACAGACAGGGATGCCATACACTGGACTCACACCACGGCTAAGGAGGTGCTGGACCACTGGATCCAGGCGTTAAAATAAATGTCCCCGTGAACAAAACAGTACAGACGGGGAGTAAAAATGTTTTAAATTTGTGCCAGAATTTCAAATTAAAGGCAGCACAACTTTCCCTTCTGAACAGGAATCTGAATTTTATTCCCTCTAAAGGCAGCAATAAAAACTGAAAAAAGCAAATCAGGTTTGATATTCAACAGTATCATAGGAGGTTGAAATTAGCAGTGTATTTTGAGCACAAATCTATATCACGGTGTCCTTTCACTCTCAAATCACAATGGGTCCCTCCTAATGGCAAACTGCCACTTGAAGTCACGGCTTTAATTGAGACTGATATTCAGCACTTTCATAATAAATTTAAAATTGGCTGGGTTAAACAGGTTGAATTTGAAGCACTGTTTGAATGATGTAATAATAAACGCATCATCATCAAGCCGGCTGACAAGGGCAGTGCAGTTATATTGATACAGTCCCTTTAATTGAAAAAAATTATTAAATCATTATTGGATAAAAAATGTATTAATTTAAAACAAAAAGCCTATTATTAGGAGACTCTGAGCCCCGACCCAGGCTCTTTTATATGCTGCCAAAAATTCACAAGGACCCTAGAAAATGGAGTAAACCAGGTGAAATTCCCCCAGGGAGACGTATTGTTTCTGATTGCAGTAGTGAGACGTATTACACAGCTGAATTTATTGATTTTTATCTTAATCCTCTCTGAATGAAACATGACAGCTATATTAAAGACACGTATGATTTTGTGGAAAAGGTGAAAAGAAAATCACATGCCTTTAAATGCATTCCTGTTCACCATTGATATTGATAGTTTATACACTAATATTGACATAACAGAGGGCATACAGGCCATAAAAAATATCTTCCATAAATATCCGGACAGCAAGACCCGATGAGGAACTATAGCAATTATTGGAAATAAATTTGACCAGAAATGACTTTGAATTTAATGGTGAATATTTTTTGCAAATTAAAGGTACAGCTATGGGGAAGAAATTTGCACCTGCTTATGCAAACATTTTTATGGCTGAATGGGAAGTAGTAGTACTCAGTTAAACAGATCAGTTGTTAACACCGCTAGGTAGCTCTGATCTGCCCCAGCAAGGCTGCAGCAGAAGGTCGGTTCCCTCAAAAAAGGTTAAGACCGCTGTTTAAAAGCATATTCCTGCATCCCATACACCGCACAACCCCTGGATTTGTGTGGGTTGTAAATACTAAAAGAAATGGCAGCATGAACCATCAGGTATGCTGCTGGTATAGTGCAGGTTGTTGCAGGGGGCCCTTGTGTGGACATGACTACGTGGCTCATGGTGGCCCGGTGTAATCCAGTCAGTGGTGCAACAGGCAAGGCAAGGGTTAGGGTCAGGTGAAGTACTCTATCTTGATGTATAATGCTGTATAACACCTCCAAGGGGACCACAGCTGGCACTGGCATGGGTTGTCACTTATATCAGATTCTTGCAGATATAGAAATACATTACAGGCCCAGTATCTTAAATCCATCATGAAAAAATCATTCAGAAAATCACCCAATTCAAAAAATGTATGATTAAACAAAAACTAAGGCAAAAAAGCCTCGATGTCTCAGGGCTGCAAATAGAGCATTGGTGGCTGCCTCCACATCGTCAGGGTAAGTACAAATGCGGTGGAATCTGATTGAGATTTTATAAGACCCCAAAAAGTATGTTGAGCATGATAGCTGTTCTTGTGTAAGAACGCATGGCGGTCAGTGTTCTTAAAATACACATTGGTCGCATGTTTTTTCTCCTCGCTGCCCACAGTGGGAACGAAGAAAACTTGTGTCCAAAAACTCCACTTTCTCACGCTGCAAATTGCATTTTAGCTTAATTTTAGGATGGTAACCGTTTAATATAGCAATGAATTGTTTGAAAGATGCCTCTGTATCAGCCCACAGTCCAAAGATGTCATCAAGGTAACGCAGGTAAAGTAATGGCAGTTGGGTGCATTTTTTAAACGCCTCCCTCTCCCAATCGGCCATATATATGTCAGCATAAGCAGGAGAGTATTTTCTACCCATTGCACAGCCACAGGTTTGCAAGAAGTATTTATTATTAAACTCGAAATCATTCCTAGTTAAGGTGATTTTTAACAACTGGAGGATTTCCGCATCCAGTCATGTCTCTAGGGGACTCCAAGAAAGCAGTCTGAACAGCCAAAAGGCCCCTGTCGGTTTCAATATTGGTGTAAAGCGAATCTACATCAATAGAAAAAAGAAAAGTATTAGACGGTACCCTTAAAGGGTGCAATTTGTGAACAAAATCGTACGTGTCTTTAACATAGCTCGGGTGTATATGCGAGAGCGGATTAAGAAAATAATCAATGTATTCAGCTACACAATATGATTCAGAGCCACAATCGCTAATGATTGGTCTCCCCATAGGTATTTTAAAGGGCACCGTCCAAGACTCAGGTGTTTTATGAATTTTAGGCGATAGATAAAACAGGCGTGGACATGGATCAGCAGGACCATACAAGGTAAGTCATTTGTTTAAAATTGATATACTTGTTCGCATACAGCTTGTCAATAATAGCTTTAATAATTTTGTGTTTCCAGATGTAATGGGCCCAGAAGCCATTTGTAATAATTTGTATCTTCCAATTGTCTATTGGCCTCAAGCAAATAATCAGTCCTGTCCCGGAGCACAATTTGTCCTCCCTTGTCAGCCGGTTTAATGATGACATTGTCAAGTCTACAAAGAGCTTTGAGGGCACGGCATTGGTTCTCAGTGATGTTATTTTTGTTATTGTTATGTCTAACAACATTAGCTGAGCGGGCCCTGAAGGTTGAAAAAGTAGCTACATCCTGACTGATCAATGTCTGTACTTGGGCAGAGACTGAGTTCAATTCAGGTTCCCAGACCGAAGGATTCACAAAAGGTAGATGTAAATAATCTGAGCTGTAGGCCTGAAGGTTAGGGTTAGGTGAGACGTTGGGAAAGGTTAGGATTAGGGCAAGGACCCGGGTCAGATGTAGGCCCCAAGGTTAGGGTTAGGGTGAGGGGTTATGGGATGGACGCGCCAATTACGGAACCGACGTAGCGATTGTGGAACGGATCCCCTGTTTGTAGATGGAGAGGCCGGACGCTTTTCGGCGGTTAGCTACTGCGCTAGCCCGCACTCCCATACATTCTAATGGGAAAATTACTAAATTTCGCTCGTCAAGTTGGAATTCCACGTTTGGGGAAAAATAACAAAATAATGAAATGGGAAAAATATGACAGACACTCCTTAATTAGGAGATCTCAAAAATGTAATTTTTGAGATAAATTTAGCTTTTTTTGTACATTTTTACATGCTCTGAAAATTTGATGTAATATACTAAACGTCCACAAGGGGTCATTGTTTCTCTACTGTCGAATTCCAGGTATTATACCTTGTCAAAATTCCATGGCGGAAATGTGACCCAGACAGTTGCCTAACGGGGGGGGTGTCTACCTGGACCTCCATGCGGTAAGTACCAAAGACACATGCCCAGGACAGTTGCTTGACTGAGGGGAAAAGTTAAGGGTGAACGGTGGGTGAGTTCAAGTTCCAGGAAATGGACCTCCATGCGGTAAGTACCAAAGACACATGCCTCAGACAGTTGCCTGAGAGAGGGGAAAAGTTAAGGGTGAACGGTGGGTAAGTTCAAGTTCCAGGAAATGGACCTCCATGCGGTAAGTACCAAAGACACATGCCCAGGAGAGTTGCTTGACTGAGGGGATCGAGGTTAGGAGTGAACGTGGGTAAGTCCAAGTTCCAGGAAATGGACCTCTGTGCGGTAAGTACCAAAGACACATGCCCAGGACAGTTGCTTGACTGAGGGGTTAGAGGTTAGGAGTGAGCGGTGGGTAAGTTCAATTTCCGGAAAAGGCACTATATGTTCCAGGTATTCTACCTCATAAAACTTACATCATTAATAACTAAACAACTCACCCTGATTGTGAAGGTTTTCTTGTACTCCTGGGCTTACAAGACATCATCCATTGTCATGCCCAGGAAGACGCACTTTCTGTGTCCTGTCGTCACCGCCATAACCCCCACCAACAGTCCAACAACTTGGGCCAGGTAGACCATGTTGCTCGGGTCTTTGGTGAGGTCACGGATGGCAACCTTAAGTCCATCTTCTGCCAGCTTGATGAAGGACAAGATATCTTTGCTTTCAATCAGTGTAGCTGTAGAAAAACCAGGATAAATTACATAGTCACATCAGAGTTTGAGAGAATCAACCATTTTAACTTCTTTGCATTGAACCAAACCTCTCTTGTTTTTCTTTTATACTCCAATCTTTGCAGGACAATTTGTGCCCCTAACCCCTTTTTCCACGCAGCCAACTTGTCCAAAATATACGTGATGGTTTTAATAGTCATCCGTACTTTGGGTACATTAGCCAGCCTCACGAACTTCAGGAAGGCCTCGATGTCTATAAGGACATGTTTCTGGCTCGTGGGCTTCAATGTTGCACTGAGTTGATTGAGGTACCTGATGACCAAACAATGGAATTGATGACCATTGTAAACATGGTGATGAATGTTATGACTTGGATTTGGAGAAGACAAAGCAGAGCTACATACCCAGTCAGTTTTACCAAGTTGTTTAAAAACAGCAGGGTCATATTTATGTCCGTGTCCCCTCCTGACATATAGAGGAGGAACTTTCTGACATAAGCCCTTCTCTGCTTTATGTTCCTCAGTGCTTTGGGTGACTGGTTGGGCCCTAAGAGGTTTGCCTCAAACAAGTCCAACAGGTGGTCTAAAAGAAAATGGTACTGTCTTAATACAAGAGCGGGATGTTTATAGTCTCCTTGTAAACACCAGTAATACTCACCTAAGTTGGGCGTGAGGCTCCTACTTTTAGAGGCCGGACGAGCCATGGGATCCCTGCTGGGGTTGGCAAGAGCGGACGATGGAGCGACCATCGGGCGCTGCAAGCAGGTGGCAGGAGCAGAGGACGGACCAGCCACGGGACCCTCCCTGCAGGTGGCAGGAGCAGAGGACGGACCAGCCACGGCACCCTCCCTGCAGGTGTGCAGGAGCAAGAGGACGCACTGGCCGCAGGTTGTTGGAAGTGGGTGGCAGGAGCAGAGGACGCACTGGCCGCAGGTTGTTGGAAGTGGGTGGCAGGAGCAGAGGACGCACTCGCCGCAGGTTGTTGGAAGTGGGTGGCAGGAGCAGAGGATGAACTGTCCACAGGTTGTTGGAAGTGGGAGGCAGGAGTAGAGCAGGGACCGTGGCTAGAGAGGCAGATGCTGTTGGAGGGATGTTGAGACACACATTTCCTGTGTTACAGCCTTCTCCAAGAGCTTTTTCAGCCTCCCTTTAATTGACTGCAACCCATTAACCACATAGGTCAAGGTTGCTGGTGGTGGGGACAATGCTCCAGTCTGTGCAGGCAGTGCTGGTGGAGGTGGAGATTGGGGTGCAAGCATTGTTGATGGAGTCCCCGGGGGTTGTGTCGGTGGAGCTGGCGGTGGTGGTGTTGGTGGGGGTGGTGTTCGGTGGAGGGTCCGGAGTTTTTCCTTTATTGCTGCTTTCTTGGCCTTGGACATGAGCTTTGTCAAGCGCTTTCCCTGTGGGAAGAGAATGAAATGATTGAATGAAAATGGAAATAAGAATACGGTTTATGTTTTCCGTGAAATTGTTGTGTAAAGTGTATAATACCGGGCTTCTCCCATGGGCAGATATGAGGTGCTTGTCCAGCCTCACACAGTCTTTCTCCGATTTGCAGTCTTTGATGGGGCACCTCAGTCTCCAACCATACCTTAGGTTTTTCTTACTTATAAAGAGACGCCTCTCTTTATCATCTTTCATTCCATGCTGGTCCCGCAGATGGCGGGAAAGTGATACATAGAATCGTCCACACTCTGGGCACTTGGTCTTTGTCTAGGGTACGGAAAGGCGTGGCAATGTAAAATGTTTGAAATCTATATCAATGTCCACAAATGTTGATGAGCAACATTGATTTCCAGATATGTTTATTTACAGGAAGAGCACGTCTACATCCAGGATAGTGACCTTAAACATCTACATGAAAGAATATGTCAGATATGTCTATTTACAGGAAGAGCACGTCTACATCCAGGATAGTGACCTTAAAAAAAAAAATCTACATGAAATAATTGGGTTCTTACCTTCATAATTGCTGGGTGATAAGAGCAGGTGAAAACCGCTCCTATTTATAGGGGGCTGAGGTTGGACACACCCATTTGTAACGAGCCGATACCAAATTCGTTTTCCGGAAAAATACCGTCTGATTCCAGGAATTCAACCCGCTAACATGAATGCTTTTATGTGCAAATGTGGAGTAAATTTTTGCAAAGCCGGTAAAGGCATGTTCCGGGAAACGGATCTACATTGGGTAACTGCCACAGACACACGCCCAGGACAGTTACTTTACAGAGGGGAACGTTTTAGAGTGAACAGTGGGTAAGTTCAAGTTCCAGAAAAGGTACCTCAATGCGGTAAGTACCACCGAACTGTATTTTGGAATTCCAACTTTTCCATATGTGGTCATGCAAAAATGAATTTTTGGTGTGTAAATTATTATATGGTCTCGTGCTGCCATCTAGTGGATAAGAATAGAAGTGCAAAAGTAACATTTTTTGAAAAGGGTTTATTCATTCAAAAAGTGAAATATAATGACATTAAACACTTTCTTAATTATTCTTGAAGTGTGAAATATGTATTTTTGCTGTTTTCATGTGTTTAATATGTTTAATGTAGTAGTTATAAGGATTTGAACAAAATCCATATAAGCTACACCCCAATGTGGAAAATTCCAATAATCTGTGCATAACACCGAGCTAACAGGGCATAATGAGGGGAGATGCCTGGGTCTGGCTTGGTGGTGCTCAGTAGGGGAAGGGCAAGACAGAGGGAGGGAGGGAAAAAAGAATGGGTTTAGGAAAAGCAAGGGCAGGGGGGAGGGAGGGAGGGAAGATAGAGACAAGAAGGAAAAAAGGAAAATTGATGCGAAAGCAGAAAAAAGGAGGGGAGATCAGAGGGAGAAGAGAGGAGATAGAATGGAAAAGGTGCAAAAAAGAAGGAGAGGAGGGGGTAGGAATCGCTCCTGATTCTCTGGCACCATCTAGGAGATAAAACGTGTTGGGGAATGTCATTCAGGCCCTTGGGAGTTATGGTCCCCAGCCTCTCTATCCAAATCCTCTCAGCTCGTTTTCTCTGCCCCGTTGTCCAATGGCTGTTGGCTTCGAGGCCTGAGATGATGAGGGAATCTGGGGAATGATGCTGGAAATGAGTGACTAGGTGAGTGGTGAGCAAATTGAGTCTAATGTTCCGGAGATGCTGTTTGAAGCGGGTGAGAAGTGTGAGTTGTGTCTCGCTGATGTAATGTTTATTGCAGATGGTACAGGTGATGATGTACACTATGTTACTTTGTTCAAGGGAAAAGGAGCCATGAGGTGGGAATGAGAGGTGACTGTAGGGATTTGTGATGAATTTTCTATTCCGAAAGTGAATATGTTCCAAGGTTATGGGGTTGTCAGTGTGGGAGGTAAATTTGGACTTGACCAATCTATTGAGAATTTTGGGGTTCTTGCGGTAGGCCGAGATGGGTTTGTGGTTGTGAAAGGGGGGATGGTCAGGTTGAATGCGGGAAAAAAAAAATGTAGACCTGTGATGAGATGTGAAATGAAGTTGTTGAATTCTGGGATATCATATGGCCAAATGCCTATAATGTCATCCAGAAAACTGAGGAAAAGTTTGGGTTGGAGTGGACATTTGGCCAGGGCCTCTCGCTCCCACTCACTCATGTAGATGTTGGCGTACGATGGTGCCCATGGCTGTTCCATGTACTTGTAGATAATGATTGTTGTTAAAGGTGAAGTCATTGTTTTGTAAACTGAGGGTAATTAGTTGAATTAGTTCTGAATCTGGTCTCTTGGGGTCTGGGAATTTTTTGAAAACGGATAAAATGGATTGTATGATCTGTACACCTAGTTCCGTGTTTATGTTTGTATATAGGCTGTCAATGTCTATGGTAAAAAGGTAGGTAGGAGTGGGTGGGAACACCCATGGGCCTGATAGTGTCTATGAAATGGTAGGTGTCTTTAATATAGCTTGGATGTTTGGTGGAGAGTGGGTTTAGGAATGAGTCGATGTATTTGGAAATGTAAGTAGCGCTGTTGCAATCTAAAACTATAGGTCGACCAGGAGGAACTTCGAAGGGCACTGTCCAGGTTGTGGGGTTATTAGGTCCAATGACAAAATGTTTTTGTTTTGCAGAGATGTATTTTTTAATGTGTAGCGACTGTATGATACTGTGAATTTGAATCTGGGTGTTGTGTTGTAAGGAGTGTTAATGCAGTTGCTTCAAAAGGTATTGTTGAGATGAGTATTACAACTTTGAACCTTTGCAGCCAGTTTTATTATAATATTTGGGTTGTGGGAGAGTTGTTTAAGGGCCCTTCGCTTGGCCCCCGACAAATTGTCTGGGATGTCCGTCAGGGGCCGAAACGTATGAAGGGTCTGATTGCCCAGATTGATAAGTGCCTGTGTGGATGATTTGAGCTGTGACAGGGTGGGTTCCCAACTAGAAGAGTATGTAAATGGTGTGTGGGTATGGTCAATGAGTTTAATATGTCTATGGTAATGGTGGATGTCCCTTCGAAGTTCCTCCCAGTCGAACCTGGTGGGGCGGGGGACAAAGGACAAGCCCCTTTCAAGGAGTTGATTTTGGCAGGGGAAAGGATGAGCAAGGATGATAGGTTGAGAATGTTTGAGTCTGTTTGTAGTTGTATTTTAGTGCGGTGTGCGGGGGTGGAGGTGGCAGAGGGCAGACGCGAATGCGGGGTGTCAGGGACTGGTCCGGTGGTTAAGTTATTGATGTTGGTTGTGGGATGACAGGTTGAGGGTAGATTGTGGGTAGCTGGGTTAGGATCTAGAGTGACTGTAAATTTAGTTGCGTGCACCAATAGTCAAAGATCTGTTGCGCTGTGGTTGCGGTCCAGTGGGTATGGTCATGTTCAGTGGGAAATGTATAGTTAGGAATCTCCGCCAGGAAAGGAAAATGGGTGGCTATGGTATTGTTGATTAGTTTTAGGTTGGATTGTTGAGCTGATGAGAGTTGAGGTGAAAAATTGATTATGGGGAAATAAATATCAGCATTGGGGAAGGTAGAACGGGCCTGTTTGTAAAGGGCGCGGAGTTGTTTTATTGCAGTTTGTTTTGCGTCTTGATCCTTGTTATTGATACCTACTGAGAGAATGAGGATTTTTGTGGATGGGCTGACTGGTGTTTTTTTCGCAGATTTTGAGAACGTGGTAGAAGTTGGCACCCGGGTAGCTGTCAAGCTGGATCTGTGGGTTATGTCACCCAGCTTGAAATGTGTTTAGGCACAGCAAACTGAAATAATGACATTTAATTTGGTTAGCACAGGAGTTTATTCAAACTGAATAAAGATTAAGCATCTTCAAATCCTCCTCCTCTCCTCCTCCTCTCCTCCACTCCTCCTCCTCTCCTCTCCTCCCCCTCCCTCCTCCTCCCCTCCTCCTCCTCCTCTCTCCTCAAGCCATTAGAGGCATAACAGGACAGGTGTACAGTCTATAAAAGCAACAGCCTTACAGCATTGGTTTAATATGCCATAGTATACCAAGTATCTTAATTTTTTGTTCTTAGTGAAATATACAGTTGTTAAAAGGACACAGCTGAAACAAGAATCAAGATCACAGGCTTCTTACGTTTATAAGGACCTGCTCCCGCCATGCTTCAAACATGTGCTACATGTGGAGGTGTGTCATTTATATGGCACGCTCCTTAAAAGACTTCTGCACAGGACACACTGGTGATTCCTGTTCTGAGCTCCTCTAGAAGCCTCCTTGCTTTCCTCATCTCCTTCAGGTGCATTTAAGCAATTGGAAAATCCTTCATAATGGTGGATGGGAAACAACCTCTGGGTCAATGGAGCAAAGAGGAGACGGGGAAGCACAATTCAGCGTAATGAAAAACAAGCTGTTCTCCTCTCCAGCCTTTCCACCTCAAGAATGTGCCAGCATGTTGTTGTGGTTTGTTTCTGTCATGTGTAATCTGAGTAGAAGAGATATCACAAGGTAGTTTGTTGTGTTCTGCAAATTTTGGGAGAATGTTGAGATTTTGGATTGAGTAAGTTAAAACTTGTACTTTGTAAATACTAGGCAGTTTGTAGGAGGGAGAAGCCTCTTTATTATTTTTAACACCCTTTTTCTCCTGTTTTTTTATTATTTTAGGCGTTAGGTTATTTGATTTGTCATTTATTTAGTTTTTTGTTTGTTTGTTTTAGGGAAGTTAGGGTTGATTTTAATATTTTGTGGTCATTATGGTCAGAAGTATTTTTAAATCATAAATCTACTTTGAGTCATTTTGATAGTTTTGAGAGATGTTACCATGAACCTGTGTGGATGCATAAAATACCTTGAAAGAAATCGAAAATAGCATTTTACTCAATTTAAATCAGATGTAACATAGCTGACAGTGAAAGTCAGGTTGAAGTATCATAGTTGAGTGAACATAATTATTAACCTACAGCAATGTCTTTATTTCAAGGCAGAAGTGCCATTCAGTTGAAACTGGGGCAGCTGGGGCCAGTTGTTTTGTCACAGGGGCACATTTGAGAATTGAGAATAATGTTAATGTTAATTACTCATATATTTTTTTGGTTTAGGCCATGTGCCATCTAGTCCGATTACCTTGGAGAGAAGGCAGACATCTCTCATGCTGCATATCTCCAAAACTCTACAACTCACACCAAAACTATCTAGCTGGATAAAAAGCACCACAGTCCAGGGGGAAAATATGTATTTTTGATTATGGGGTGAACTGTCCCTTTAAGAATTATTAAGTGCAATATCCAGTAGCCTTGGTAATAATTGTTGAGTCACTCACATCAGACCCTGTGTAACTGGATGTTAACTCACTGATAAGCAGGTAAGGCATGAAACTGTTTGCTCAGTTGTGTTTCACATGTTTGTTCCACATTTTCTCTTGACAAGTTGTTAAGGCTGAGCAGGTGAACCCAAGTGTGAGACACAGAGGGGCAGGACAGTAGGAGTTTAGGATTAAAGGACTATTTATTTTAAAGCTAGATAGTGGAGGATCTGGGCTGGGGGGGCTTGGATGGGTAGCTGGGCTGAAGCTGGCTGAGCTATGGAGGATTTGCTGGAGCTGGGGCTTAAGACTGGGCTGAGTGAGGGTGACAAGCAGGCCCAGAGAGTGGGTGAAGAGGTGGAGGAGCCAAGGCAGGAAGGCTGGAGATCAGGGCTGAAGGGGAGCAACATTTGTAAAGAAGGCTGGAACCACAGACTGACTGAGTCAGATACGATCTGAAAAGGTGCGTGTGGCAGGGCTTGGTCTTTGTAGAGGTCTTGATTAAAGATGAGCTGCAGCTGGTGAAGCTCTGCTCCACCTCCAGCACACCTGTCTCCACTCAGACAATCACACACTCAGCACACACACAGACTCTAAGCAGAGGTAGAGGGTATGACACAGGTAAAAATAATTGTTTTTTTTTCCTTATAGTTAAGGTTGAGACCCAAAATGAGTTGTATGGATATGAATAATGTTGTGTCTTGAGAATATGGTATGCCCCTTGGTGTGCCTTGGGCCGCTGCTCTCAGGTCAATTTCAAAACATATACGATTTTGCCTCTATTCTGCAGAAAAAAATCTATAAAATCCTGAGCTGCTTCTGAGTAAATTTAGCAACAGTGTAAAGAATCTGGGGTTATTGTTATTAAGTAAGCAAGAGAAATAGGAATTTTGAATTGGTATCAGACATGGCATGCTTGTGTCATGAAAGGTAGAAATGCATGTACCATTAAATGTTCATCATCTCTGTCATGAATATGCATGAATATTTTGTGTTTTCATGATAGGAGACGTTAAAAAGCTTACAACAGCTGGTACTGCCAGGTGTTCTCCCATCCAAATACTAACCAGGCCCGACCCAGCTTGGCTACTGAGATCGGGTGAGAACGGGCGTGCTGAGGGTGGTCTGGCACAAGAGCAGTCAAAATTACACAATTTTAAAATGTCATCATCTCTGTCATGGACCTGCATGAATATTGAGGTTTTTTTTTTTAACATGGAATATATCAAAAGAGAGTTGGTTGGTTGTATCCAAAAATCCACTTTTCAGACAAAGAGCTATGACATCAGTGGAGTCCAGCGTTTTTTGTGAAAGACACATTTTAAAGCAGAATATCGACTTCACGTTTTCATTTTTAGTTTTTTATCACTTCATATTACAGTGTGTGACATCACTGTCACCTGGATGGTTAGTATTAGGTGTGTTTGTCGCCGCCTCAAACACTGGAACACTGTCTGGCCGGCCCTGGAGGTCCGGGGACAACAACACGAGCAAGCCCACTCAGTGCCCAGGCTCTGTGGCCGAGTCATGATGCTCTCTGACCTGCAGATCTGCAACTGAGCACAATGTTTTCATGCTAGATAACACCATCTTCTCTGCTGCAGCTCATTCCAGTGGTTCCCTTCTTACTTGAGTGACAATTTTTTGTGGCAGTGAAAATAGCAATTGACGAGATATCTTGTCAATGGTGGTGAAAGAGTAAAATAGATTCCATTACTGTTTGCCAAAGTATCTATTTTGATTGTGACAGTTCACCCCGTACTACCATCACAGCAAGACATTTAAAATGTGCTCCCTCATAAAAGACGTAGTCGACGTTTTCATCCTGTAAAATGAAGCAACCCCTTGCTTTCCTTCTCACTCAATGATCGTGTAGTTACAGGATACACAGATTGAACATTAATGTGGTGACACTGACCTAAATTGAAACCATGACTGCATTCATCAGAAAATACATCAGCATCCCGGACACATGGTTAATCACAGTAACAAAGAAAAATACCTTCTATGCAGATGACATCCTCTTATACACCACACAATTCTCATCTTCTCTTCCCTTAGGATATTATTCAGATCTTACAAATAATCCAGAAAATGATTTGTGATAATTTGCAACTGCTAAGACATCAATATCTGTTACTTTTACAATAAAAAACATTACTTTACTGCACTGAAATTGTTAACATTACAAGAGGCACAGAAATTTTATCAGTGACAAATGTTAGAAGAGAGTGAGGGAGACACGAGGAAGTTTTGGTAATAAAGTTTATTTGAGGTCAACTAAACTCCGTCCTGTTGGTTGAAGCAGAGGAGGCTACTTGATCTGTTGGTCTTCTTAAGACTGGATGAAACTGTTTCACTTCCCTCTCTGAGCTCAGTAACCCTGGCAACAGACAGGCATCACTGCTGAACCATGACAACAGACATGTTTCAGTACAATTGGTAAAAAGTTAAACACACTCACGTTTACTCCTGACTAACATTTTTAATTTAGGATCTAAAAATTCAGAGGTTCATAGTTGAATACAAGGTAAGGATTGGGAGACTTCTTGTTTCAACTATTTTTAATATTTCTTGTTTCTATATTTCTATCTAATACATATTAATTTCCCATAGAAAATTGTGTTCAATTCTTCAACAATAAATTTCAAATTGAAAAGAGACATTTGAAATGAAAATGTCTGGCAGAATAAAGCCAGAATTATTTGAGATAGGTATTGCTAAATTTCTGATCAATTCCCTGTTAGACTGATTCATTGATGAAGATGATCATGAGAATAATCCAAGTCCCTGTTGGTTGAGTCAGAGCATTTCCATAGAGAGACACTTTGCATCAGCAGCAGCATGCTCCAGTGCTCTGGGAGACTTTATAGTCCTGAGAGTTGAAGACTGGATGACTGACAGCTGTCCTTCATGACAACAGAAGACACAGAAATCCTCCTCATCAAAAACATGACTTTGATCTGCGTCCTCATCTGGACTCTCCTCTGCTGCTGCTTCACAGGTAAAGTCCAGAGAATCAAAGTCCTCTCCTCTGTCAACATCCGTCCCTCTGAAATGAAGCCCACAAAACCATGACACTGTGCTATGTTTTTGTCTCCGTGTCCTCAGAGTCCAGAGGACAGGTCACAGTGACTCAGCCTGGAGCAGTGAGCTCTGCTGTGGGAGCCTTCGTCTCCATCACATGTCGGACCAGTCAGGATATTTATTCTAACTATTTACACTGGTATCAACAGAGAGATGGAGAAAAACCCAAACTGTTTATTTACAACACCAACAGTCGAGCATCAGGGATTCCAGCTCGTTTTACAGGCAGTGGATCATACTCTGACTTCACTCTGACCATCAGTGGAGTCCAGACTGAAGATGCAGCAGTTTACTACTGTCAGAGTTTTCATGTTATCAACAGTCAGTGGGTTTTCACACAGTGAAAAATGGTCGTACAAAAACCTCCCTCAGTCACACTGAACAGAAACTGAAGTGACTGCTGCAGCTGGAAGCTGCTGCACACACTGATACACTTCACTGAGTATACACACACATGGACACACATACATTTTACAAAGGGGATCAAAACCAATATAATACAGGCTACACTAACAGTTTATTTTCATTCAGATGTAGGCCCACTCGACAATTAAATCCATTAAAATCAAAGTTTACCATCTCACCTTTTAAAAATCTATTCATACCACACTAGGATATGATCTCATCTCTGTCATTAATAACAAATCCATTTCACACATTAAAGAAAGAATGAATCAGTCTGGGACTGTTAGTGAGATGTGGCTCTCTCTCAGCATAAAAATACAATGCCAAGTCACATATGTGGATCATTACTGGATTGGGTGGGTTAGATGATCAGCTGTGTTGACACCTAAAGGGAGCAGCCGAAAGGCAAAGAGGAAGATTTTAATTTAAGCATTTGTCTATGTCCTGTGTGTGTGTAGCATGAAGAGGCTACAACTTAGATTTGACTGTGATACCCTGTGTTGTATAAAGTCAAATAGTCAATAGTCAAGCAGAGTAACCAGAAGAGACCAGAGAATCGACGCAAAACACAAACACGCTCACAGATGGTCAGACAGACACAGGTGACAACCAGGACAAACAGTCCAGAGAAGACAGACAAATGCAACAGGTGCAGTCCAAAATTTAAAAACCACAAAACAGGCAAAAATTAAAATAAATAAATGAATAAAACAGTAGAAAGATTCAAAACAAACATTAGGAGAGGACTAAAGGCCTCTCACATGATCAGCAGTAAACTCACTTTTGCTGGCAGTCTCAATTATCCAAAAATTATTGTGATTATTTGAACTTTCACCTCATATTGCTTGCTGAACTATTTTATAAATTGCACTACAATGAGGTACAGTTGTATGTGATGACACATTAGAAGAGAGGAGGGAGACAGAGGATTTAGAAGAAAAACATGTTTCAGAGTTCTGAACTCTAATAAACTCCACATTAAAACATGGCCACTGATCTTCTTCGGAAAATGTAATGTATGGAGAAACTAACAGCAGTCAGATCAGCCACCAGTTTGAAACAGCATGTTAGTCATGGTACAAAGCTAAAACAATCAGTAATTGATAGCTTATTATTGTGGTTATTAGTTCATGTATGCACAGTAAGGACATTGTGGAGGATTATGCTTTGAAGCTATTTTCAACAGTATTGTACTTGTTCTAATCACTGAACTCCATTCATGTTTTACCATAGAATTGTTGTTTTTTGCAGAATAAATGAAATGAAGAGAATGAATGAATGTGGAGAAAAACTTCAGAATTTTTAATATATTCTATAATTTTGATAATCACCTTTCTAAACGAATTACATAGAAGTTCTTACTAAAACCAAGGATTTAAAACATTTAATGAAGGACAGGGTTTACACAGATGTGTTTGAATCATTCTGATAGTAGCACAAGATTGACAACATGGTTGCAAAAAGAAGAAAATACAAAAACTCAACATAAAATAAATTCAAGATGGTCATCATATGAAGGCGCTTCATAATAAAATAAATCTTTTATCAACATCGATCTTAAATGAAGCCACAAAACCTGAGGTTTTTCAGCCTGTATCCCAGGTCAGAGATTCACAAGTGAGTGGAGCTCTTATTTGTGAACTCCGTCACCTTTGTCGGACCAATAGGAGACCTTGTAATCTCTAGCATTACCAGGGATGAGCAGATGCAGGAAACCCACAGTTTTTAATAAACGAACTCAGACTCGGGATACTGTTTGGCAGTGGAAACTAAACGTTTTCCTTTTAATAGTAGGGTCCAGGGGATGCAGGTTTCTACGTGGTCAAACTATGAAACTCAGGATTCCTCCCATGCTGGGGTCCTCCCTCAGACATACAATGAGTGACTGCGCAGCGGAGCTGTGCACTGTACATTCATGACTCACAAGGGCAAGTCACCCTTCATGAAGTGGGAGAAGCAGATGATAGAGGTAAGTGATTTGGCAAACTGAGATTACCATCAAGCTTTACATTATTCACAAACTGACTGACCAGTTCTGCGGGGAAGCTGGTTAAGTTATTGATTGATTGCCTGATAACCAGCAGGTGTGACCACTGATGTGTGCCCAGTGGCTGCAGTACCTGGACTTAGTAAAACACTCTCTCTATCACCTCCCCCAACCTGAGTTTGGGAATCCCCCCCTGTGCTGGGTTGGCTTGTCTGTGCTTGTTTTCCTCTGGTTTGCCACAGAACTGACAGGAGGGTTCCAGGCTGAGGATCTTAATGACAGACAGCCTTTCAGGGGACAAGTAACTTGGAAATGGAATTGGGTCCTGGGCCCTGGAGATCTTTTAAGATCAGCAATAAAATCAATTGTAAAACCTACAGGCAACCAGTGAAGAGAAGTGAGGATGGGAGTAATGTGGTCTAGTTTAGTGGAGTTGATTAAAGCAGCATTTTGCATGTTGGAGGTGACAGATGGCTTTCAGACTAAGACTGGAATAAGAGCATTGCAATAATCAACGTGTGGCAAAATAAAAGCATGAACTATTTTTTCCAAAGTCTGCATAAGATAAAAATGACTTAATTTTCAAGATGGTCCTTTCAGTGAAGAGAAGCAGGTTTAACACTAGAAGTGCCAGAATTCCATCACTACTAGAACGACCATAAATCCTCATTTGACCTTTGACTTCCAAACTCTGTTATCTCTCATCATAAATACCAGACTAAGAATGAATGTATTCATTCTGTTAGTTTACCTTTTTTTAAAAACAAATCAAATCAAAATGTAATTTTTCTAAGAATTTCTTTGTACAGTGCATGCAGGTCGTGTAGTGAACTATAATGACTGCATATATTTACAGCAGTATTTTTCTGTAAAATAAAAACCATCAATGATCTGATTAAAATTTTAGAGTAATCTAGAATTACTCAGAGCAAGAAACTGTTGAATGTATTTTATAAGATTACAAAGAGGAGTACAAAAATAAACCAAAAAAAGTTAGTGTCCTAAAGAAAGAATAAAATATTTGTCAAATAGTCGGAGTTATTGGATCTAAAGA
Source organism: Lutjanus argentimaculatus (assembly GCA_034769285.1). Taxonomy (NCBI): domain Eukaryota; kingdom Metazoa; phylum Chordata; class Actinopteri; order Lutjaniformes; family Lutjanidae; genus Lutjanus; species Lutjanus argentimaculatus. The sequence goes on from JAWZSL010000061.1 coordinate 2,135,427, forward strand.
GGACAGAGAGCTGCATATCATCAGCATAACTATCAAAGTTGATGTTATGGTTGCAGATGATGTGGCCCAGAGGAAGCATATTAAGAGAAAGAGAGAGGGCCCAGAAGCAACCCCTGGGAGACACCACATGATAGGGGAGCAAAAAGAAGATACAGGAAGGAAAGAAGGTTCCAGAATGAGAAGAGCGGTGCTGAAGGAGGAGAGAGAAAGAAATGAGTTACATCTCCATTTTGAGTTTCCCTGACCCCTATTTATAAGATAGACTGAAAAGTATAAACACTGGTGGAAGACTATGATTCTTCATCTTTTGCCAGTGACCCACACATTTGACACCACTGTCTCTCAGTCTCTCACTCCAGGCTGATTTAATAGAGGGGCCATCAGATCAGCAGGTTGACCTCTAACCCTCCATGACACCCTACCAAACCCATGTCTCCAGGCAGCGACTCAGCATGCAGCTCAGCCTCACAGTATACTGTCTCAACCCAAAAAGTTTTGCAAAGTTTTGCTGGCACCATAGTTGGAAGGGGAGATCTTTACAATCTGAAATTTCAATTTAAATTACCTGAATTGTTATTTATTAAAATAAAAAAAAAAACTGCTGGTTTTCTGATAATTATCTGAAACCAGAACAGAAATAATTCATGAATCATTTTCTCAATTATCTCAGAATTCTTAGAAAAGTTTTCATGAAATAATTCTGCTGTTTTTTAAGAAAGTTCATGCTTTATACATCAGTCATTGTGTGTATCATTGATTCATTATTATTGGCTCTAACTATACATTGTAATCTTAGGGATCATAAATCTGGTTGATGTTGGCTTTTTTTTTTTTTTAAATCCTGAAAAACGTCGACCTGCTGGTGGTGACAGGGGAGAGTCAGACACTATGTCTAGAAATGTAAAAACAGGAATTATAAAATCCAAAAACTGAGTCTGTGTAGATTTATTAAAACTATTTACACTTAAGACACCAACATATCAGAGGACCTGTTGTAGTATTAATACATGTGGACACAACTGAACTGATGTTTATCATGTTTTTATATTTTATTCAACACACAGAGGATATCAGCAGCACTGCAAGCAATAAAAAATGAAACTTTAAAATGTGATCTGGAGACAGAGATTCAGAGAACTTTACTAAAAGTAGACTGAGAGCAGTAGCAGAGTAAAACCAGTAGCAGAGCTCCAGTGAGTCAGGTCAGGACTGGGAACACTGGTCTCTCCTCAGTGTCTCTGAGAGTGGAGTCTGGGAGCCCTGGGTGGCCTCACAGGTCACAGAGCCCACCTTCCTCCACTGGTCTGCAGGGAGCCTCAGGGTGCTGCTCCAGCTGTAGAGGCCGTCCTTCTCCAGCACCCCGGGGCTCCTGCTCTCCTCCCAGCTGTGCTGCTGCTGCCGTCCACCTTCCAGGACAGACTCCAGTCTGAGGGGAAGCCCTTGTTGGCCACACACATGAGCGTGGCCTTCCCCTGCTGCAGCTCCTCGCTGGAGGGGGGCAGCACCGTCAGGGTGGGACGAGCGTCACCTAGGAGACACCAATCAGCTTAGAGGACAGGGAGCACACAGCTGTCAATCAACCAGCAGACACATGAACACCTTTACTGTGTGAGAGCTGATTTTTTTTCCTTAAGAAGTTTCTGTCAGTTTTTCTGCTTCATCACCAGTCACACACACACACACCCTTACTCATGCAGATCAACAGAAGAATCACAACAGAAAGCAATAACAACACGCACACTTACCCACACAAACCGAGGAGGTTTCACTTCCCTTTAAGAAGCCCTCCATCCCTGCAGATCAAGCACGAGAGTGGATTTCATCTATACCCAAGGAATGAGCTGAAATCATATATCAACTACCTCTGGAAATAAAATGAAGATCAATTTGGCAAAAATTTCAAACTTTCTCTGAACAAATATTAATACATGACATACATGACTTTAAAAAGTTCAGTGGAAACATCATAGAGAAAATGAGGTCACCACAATCAATGGTTCTTGATGGATTTTCAGTCATTATTTAGCAAACTTTTCAAATACGAATACGAATACGATACGAAATACTTTATTGATATATATTTATAAATGAGGTCACACTAAATTTGTGATGAATATATTAAAGACATTTCTGTGTTTTTCACATTTTTAAATATGAATCTTTGTCTACACTCTGTTTTTAAGATAAATTAAGATTCATTCTGTACAAGTAAAATTGAACAGTTATGATTTCAATGGACAATTTAGAATTAATGACAAACATTTTCTAAGTAGGATTAAACTTTTATCTTTATCATCACACAGTTTCAATTTCAGTACATCAGTCCTGTGCAAAGTAATATTATGCTGCTCTGAGTTAGTCTCCATGATAACAGAAAAGAAATAAAACCATAATTACTAAACATAAGATGTATTTAATCTGCTTCAAACATCCAAAAACTGAATTTCTTACATGACTTTACAATATTGTATTTAATATTTGTGCAGAAACTTACGTCCAACATCCAGTCTGGTTCCTCCACCGAACGTGTACCACAGTGATACAAACTCATTGAGCCGCCGTACAAAAACCTCTGACTGTAGAGAGACACGGCTCTCTGACTTTGACACAAACAAACTCACCAAAATGAGTCTGTTTGTCAAACTTTGTCAGCTGATGTGAAAAGTGACAATAACCTCAAAGCAAGCATTTATATTCTTATTCTATATATTTTAATTTTCCAATCAAATTTCTGCTAATTTTTCTATCAATGGTTTAAATAAGAGAAATGTTGGAAAACAGAAGCAAAATATGTTTAAAAAAAAAATCATAAAAAAAGGTATTGGAAAATTCCAATTCAATCCTCTGATAAACTGATTGATCCATCGATAAAGAGCATGATGGGAATAATCCAAGTCCCTGTTGGTTGAGTCAGAGCATTTCCATAGAGAGACACTTTGCATCAGCAGCAGCATGCTCCAGTGCTCTGGGAGACTTTATAGTCCTGAGAGTTGAAGACTGGATGACTGACAGCTGTCCTTCATGACAACAGAAGACACAGAAATCCTCCTCATCAAAAACATGACTTTGATCTGCGTCCTCATCTGGACTCTCCTCTGCTGCTGCTTTCACAGGTAAAGTCCAGAGAATCAAACTCCTCTCCTCTGTCACATCCGTCCCTCTGAAATGAAGCCACAAAACCATGACGCTGTGCTATGTTTTGTCTCTGTGTCCTCAGAGTCCAGAGGACAGGTCACAGTGACTCAGCCTGGAGCAGTGAGCTCTGCTGTGGGAGCCTCCGTCTCCATCACATGTCGGACCAGTCAGGATATTTATTCTAACTATTTACACTGGTATCAACAGAGAGATGGGAGAAAACCCAAACTGCTTATTTACAACACCAATAGTCAAGCATCAGGGATTCCAGCTCGTTTTACAGGCAGTGGATCAAACTCTGACTTCACTCTGACCATCAGTGGAGTCCAGACTGAAGATGCAGCAGTTTACTACTGTCAGAGTGCTCATTACATCAACAGTCAGTGGGTGTTCACACAGTGAAAAATGGTCGTACAAAAACCTCCCTCAGTCACACTAAACAGAAACTGAAGTGACTGCTGCAGCTGGAAGCTGCTGCACACACTGATACACTTCACTGAGTATACACACACACATACGTGTTTTCAGGACTTATCAGGACTTATGACAAAAATGTGAAAAATGGGTACATGCCTTTCCCAAGGTCCTAGAGGCTTGGGAATCAAAATGTGTGTTACCCATGCCTCCAGGAATACGTCTATCTGTTGAGATTTTGGCTAGGGCTATATTTTGGTCAAACCTGAATTTTATGCTACTTATGAGGACACTGTCAGGTTTATGTGACATATGAGTGCCATATTATCACACACTGATATTTCATGTTTAGGTGAATTATGAAACCCTTGGATACACACAGTTTTTTCAAGTATACATGAGTTATAAAGACCTGGTAAGGGTAGGGTCTGTATTTTCAACTTTTCAACTGTTTGAAATACACATATAATACACATAGGTGTACAATAGTCATGCTCATCAGTCAGGTAACCTCTGACAGAAATGGCAGATATTCATATGTTAATACAACACAGTAAGCATGAGCTGTGTAGAGAGTTAAAAAGAGACATTGCTCAAAAATGTGGTCAGTCTACTTTTTAAGTCTTCTCATTGTATTGCATTTATGAATTTTGTAGTAAATGTTCATGTGAATAAAAACATCGAACACTGTCTGCCTTTCCTACTTTTTTAATTGCTGGCAATATGTAAATGGCAGCCAGAATAGACCTCAGACAATGTAGAAATCTTGCCTCCTTTCCTCCACAGCATAAGGCAGTGAAGTAGACAAGGCATGTTTGAACTGAAGCAGGAAATATGTCTTTAGTATCTTCCTATAAAAAAAGGCCACAGTTAACCTTCTATTGAAGCTTACAGCTTCTATGAAACAGCATATTCAGCTAATCTGTCTAAATAAAGTCGGAATTTACATCATATTTACATTCATTCAAGTTACTTTATATGAAACCAGTTACATTTAGGCCCTATTCCAATGAATTTAACTTATGTGTTATGGGTAAGAACAACGCAATGCTGAAAACTTAGGAGATAACTGTGGAAATAACAATCCCTTTAAGTACTAACTAGATTGCTTGTTGAAACTGAGAGCAGAGTGTGAACCTATCATCTTAAACCTCATTTTCTGAAAGAAATTATGGCAGGTACTGTGAATAAAACCAGGACAGTGGGGGGTTGAAAAAAAAAAAAAACGTGTGATTTATTTTGATCTGAACATGTGGCAGCACTAAGCAACTTACCACAATCATTTACAAAAAGCATAGGATTTTATAGTTCTATCTATTCATCTTCCTTTTTAATGCTGTTTTTGAATGTAGTGTTTGATGACAACCCAGTCTCTGTCTTTCAGAGCTGCTGGTTCTGCTTGGAGGCAAGAGCCACAGTCCCCTTTACCTGGTACTTTGCATCTTGTTATGAAATGAAACATGTGCCGCTCAACAGCCTTCGTGACTTCGTCACCTGTCCGCTTGCTTCTCACCTTCCCAGCTGTCATAAATGGAAACAAAAGAAAACCTCTTAACAATTGAACAGTGGTTCTGCTAATGTCAAAAATGCAAGATAGGATAGAAAATATTCTAGTTAATGATGTAAAATGCTCTTTAACCTTTGATGCTCTAGCCTTTTCCTTTCATAAGCCTCCACCTCCATCATTGACTTGCAGACCACAACACTAAGTCAGGCTTAAAGTTAGTCCTAAATCTACCAGCATCTCACTATCCGTATGTGTATCACGAACATTTATGTGGCCTGACTCAAAATAAATGCTGACACTTGATTACATACTGACTTCCCTTGTAGTCTTCTGCTTTCAATTCCTGCCGCTGGGCTTACCAAAAACCTAGTCACTATGTATACTGACCATGAGAAAGACTAGTCTTACAGCCTGTGTGATGGAAGGGGACACCTCCAGTGGTCTGGCTGGCCCTTGAATAAAATGACAGAGAGTCAGTGCTTTTTTTGTAATTACAAAGTACTGTAACTGAAAATTATGATGCAATTTATTATACTGTAAATATAATATATATAAACATAATAGTGGTTAAGAAATGAAAAACTGTGCATTATAATTGACCTAACACTGATGAAAGATTTAACATACATGACACACTACTTTGTGTCTTGTGTGTCTTTTGTGTATTGAGATGAAATAAAATTAAGAGTAAGATATTTAGGATGTATTGAGTGTGAATAAGAGATTGGATGCAGGGCACACAGACCTTAGTGAACATAATTCACAGGAAGATCTGAGCTCATTATGCCAGACTCTGTAGAAAGTGTGTTAACAGTTTCTGCTACCCAACAATATGAGGACATTGTAACACACTCTACAGTTGTTGGGTCAGACAATATCAGGACGTCACCTGAAACACACTCAGGTCTTTCACATCCTAAAACAATATGAGGACATTGTAACACAGTCGTTGGGTCAGACCATGAGGAGGTCCCCTGAAACACACTTATGTCTTTCACAGCCTAAAACAATATGAGGACATGACGACTCAACACATGTAGAGTCCATGTTCCTGACTTCTACCTTCTCCTGTTGTTGTCAAAGAAAGATCTAAACCCCACACTGATGTAAACTGATATACTCCCCCAAAAATCCAATCATGTAAAATGCTCAGCAGGAGGCTGAATGGACAAAAACATCAGCAAAAAGACAAAAAATATAGAATTTAGTGAGAATAAAGATCAATTTGATGTTTTGAGGGGACGTGAGAGCTAACAAATGGCATGGCCAATTTCTTTCTGCTAAGGTATTCACAAGCAGGTCATGCTAATATTGATACTGTGAACATTTCACACAAACAGATTGTTTAATCCATTGAAAGGACATTTTATTTATGCACTGGACCCCACTAGCATATACACTTAATTCCAAATAGAAACAATTAATGTGTAATTACCTGTTGGAGGCATGACGTGGATGTCTCGCTCACTTCTGGGACTTCAGAAGGTTGAGTTGTGATCTCAACACTTGGTGTCTGCAACAAAAACACAAAAACATAGTGTCAGAAATATTCTGTATGATAAATCCTAACTAGTTAATAAACTAATGATCATATTTGTTTCAGTAAACACAATTAATAGGAAGATCTGAGCTCATTATGCCAGACTCTGTAGAAAGTGTGTTAACAGTTTCTGCTACCCAACAATATGAGGACATTGTAACACACTCTACAGTTGTTGGGTCAGACAATATCAGGATGGTCACCTGAAACACACTCATGTCTTTCACAGCCTAAAACAATATGAGGACATTGTAACACAGTCGTTGGGTCAGACCATGAGGAGGTCCCCTGAAACACACTTATGTCTTTCACAGTCTAAAACAATATGAGGACATGACGACTCAACACATGTAGAGTCCATGTTCCTGACTTCTACCTTCTCCTGTTGTTGTCAAAGATCTAAACCCCACACTGATGTAAACTGATATACTCCCCCAAAAATCCAATCATGTAAAATGCTCAGCAGGAGGCTGAATGGACAAAAACATCAGCAAAAAGACAAAAAATATAGAATTTAGTGAGAATAAAGATCAATTTGATGTTTTGAGGGGAAGTGAGAGCTAACAAATGGCATGGCCAATTTCTTTCTGCTAAGGTATTCACAAGCAGGTCATGCTAATATTGATACTGTGAACATTTCACACAAACTGATTGTTTAATCCATTGAAAGGACATTTTATTTATGCACTGGACCCCACTAGCATATACACTTAATTCCAAATAGAAATAATTAATGTGCAATTACCTGTTGGCGGCATGATGTGGATGCTATCATTTATTTCCTAATTACTTAACAGAACTTATACTATATAATCTATGAAGACGATTTACTTACCAGAGCTCGCCATGGCCACTGAGATTCCCCAGTAGTCATGGGTTATTTCACTCTCTGCTTGGATGTTTTCTACAGCAAACAAGTAAAGATGAGGTTTACCCTAGACTGTCAACCTTTTCACTTTGCAGTTTGGGGACTTTCGGGCATCATTCACCAGCCAGCCCAGTGAGCCATCTTCACAGGAGGCATCAATGCTAAAATTGAACAAGAAAACATATCTGAGTTTTTGCCACTAAAACCAACATATTGTAAAGAACAACTGATTTTTCATAGGCTTTTACTTACCACCATGTGCAATTGTTCCATTCAAAATCAAAAAGGAAAGCATTTTGCTTCTCTATGTACTTTTTCTGCCTCTTGTCCCGTTCATATTTTGAAATTAACTCCCCACCGTACTCGGCCACGAAGGATCCCTTTTCAATTGGTGCACAGGCAAATACACCAAGTCCTAACTAATACACCAGGGTTCACTAATTAGTGTCAAGTAATACAATCCAAATCAGGTCTACTAACTGCAGCTGCTCATGTATTCACAAAATATATGCAGAACAAACAAACATAAGACTTTTTAACAGTGAGAAAAAGATTTGGATGATAATGTTTAGGGCTGCAACAACATATCAATAAAATCAATAAAAAGAGCAGAGCATATGGTAGAGCACTGGAAACACACCAGAGGCAGAGAAAACTGTTTGACCAAAAACAACCTAAGTATAAAAGCCCTCCTTGTTGATTAAAAGTAGGAACTACATTAGCTGCAAACCGTGTCAACAGTAGGGTAAGTCACCACTAAATCCTATCTCATGTTCCGTTGTGAACAGGTGATGAGGAAATTAGCATCACTAAACTCGGGAGGGGCAGGGCAGCTCTCAGGCTGCTGTAGACACAGAGATGCTGTGCTGATACCGACATGCTCAAAAGTCTGTTTATACTTCACTGAAGTTGAAGTAAACTTCACGAGAAACAGTGAAGTCAATGCTTCTGTCCATAAGCACAACAAAATGTGTTCTAAATGTGTGGGCTGAAACATACATGATCATTCCAAACAATTATTGAGAGTTCATTAGAGACAGACGGACTGCCTCACTCAGGTCATCTTGTTTCCTCAACTATTGTAGGTGTTTTACAGACTTAATACACAAACTGTTATTGATTACTAGTAACCATTAAACCAATACTTGTTTAGCCTATAAATATGGGTACATTCATAAATACCGCCAGGAATGTTGTGTAGACATTCACAGTCTCAGTTTCAGAGAGTCCAGAGCTCCCCAGTATGGAAGAAAAAGAGATACAATAAAAAGATATTTTAAAATGATTTTAAAAGATTAGAAGATCTTTTTCCTCACTAATGAAAGAGAATAAATGAAAAAAAAGAGAAATTTAAAATTTAAATCTGAGCATAAATTGTAGAAACAAAATCTATAAAAATAAATTCTCCCAGCCAAGTGTGGTCATTTCTACCACCAGGTGTAGTAACCTTTTTCTAGCAAGTCTTTTATTTTATTTAACCTTTAATTATGGGAATAAACCCACTGACATTTTTTAATATTATTATTTATAATTCAATGCCATTTTCACCATTCAAGGATGTTCAAGCAACATAAAAATATCTGTTTTTGTGTGCTTTTCTGCACAAACATTGTCAATTTAAAATAATGTTTTGTTTTTTTAATATAGTGATGGAAATAAAAACATTTTTCTAATTTGATCAACTGAGTAATCAGAGAAATAATCGCCCCAATTATTAAAATTATTTTAAGTTGCAGCTCTAGTAATGTCCATGCAGTAACCATAGGGAATCATCTATAACATACCTTTATAGTCATTGATCCATTGGACCTTTAAACAAGGCTTGTCACCTGCAGATAAAATAAACTGAGCAGCCTCAGCTTCAGGACAAAGTCTGGCTCTTCTTTTTGACATGCTCTTCACTTGTGCTCACATGTGCTCCTCAACCTGAAAACATCTACATGGTAAGATGACAAAACGTCAGTGAGACCAATACTTACTTTGAATCAAACAGGACTTACAAACTTGTATTATTCTACCTTAAATCATAACTCATTTGCTAATCAGGCTAATAGATCAGTGCAACTGTGATTACAACAGTATGACATTAAATTACCATAACAAATAATATTAATCTACCAAAGCACTGACAAAGCATCTTCAAAGATAAATACTGCTATAGAATCATTATAAAACTGTGCACTCTACTACCATTACCTGTACTGATTAACTAATATCATCAAAACATTAATTATCAATCTAAATTCCAGAAAACATATCATGTGGTGAAATAAAATCGATTTTCAAGAACAGTTATAAACAACTTAGACTGTCTCTGCAGTTGAGATAAAGAAACGAGAATCTTTCCTGTAGCACCGCATGGCCTTTAAATTACTTTAAGCTAATTAGCTGACTTTAACTAAGGTGGACATTGTTAAGAATAGTTATATTTAACAACACTTCTACTCTGTTGCTGAAGATAAAGAAAAAAGTAATTACTTACCATTTATCATGCATGCCTTCCAGTTTGTTTGATTCCATTGTGTGTTGTTTGAATTCTGTTTAGCTAGCTAGCTGGCTAATTAGCCAACTTTACCTCCTCAGGTGAGTGTTGTAGCACAAACATCGAAAGATACTCCAAACTTATAAATATAGAAGGAAACCAGGCAAACCTAATCCAATAAAAAAGGGATTAAATTGAATTGAGAATGTTTAACTCTAATTATAGTATTCCAGTAATGCTAAAATCTGCTTTAAATGTCCAAAAGTGTGTTAGTGTGTCTGAACAAAGTGACATATGGGTACAAGTGTGTTAAAAGTGCGTTAAGTTCCAAAACTGGCCACTAGGCGGAAAAATCAAAGATGAGCAAAAACGGTAAACACACTTACACACTTAATTTCATAAAATTGTGAACTTTTAGGACATTGGAGATTTTTGGTCTGGGAGCATGTTGGGGGGTTCTAGAACACTGTAGAGGGCGCGGAAAAATGAGGACGCGAAAAATGTCCTCATTTTTCTGAGCGTCCTCATAGTGAAGGTGTGTTATCATAAAAATGTCCTGATATGTCATGAAAACAAGTGAACACACACACACACATACATCTTGTATTTCTGATCTTCTTGAGACCTCCAAATAAATGTTACCTTTTTAGGACCACCCTTTCTGGGCATCATAGGAGCAAATGAAATATATCCCTGAACTTGGAAAAAAATCTAGTTTAATGCTATCACCTCAGATTTCTGATACACTCCAAAAAAAAATTTAATTATTTTTTTCATGTATTTTTTTACTGTACTTGCAAGGCCCGCCTCAACTTTTTTTTTCCCTTTCGCCTATGTAACCCTGCTGCATTGGTTCAATCAAGAACACCGAGTAAATTTTAAATATCCTGCATGTGCAATTACTATGATACAACTCAAAACAGCAAAAAAAACAAAAACAAACAAAACAAACAAAAAACCAACAACAAAACAAAATCAAAACAGCTTTGATTGTTACAAGGCGACAAGCCTGTAACTACTAATTACAAACATGCTTGTGTTGATCCCATCCTTCTGATGAGCTATTCTGTCTTGAAAGGAGTGAAAGAACCAGATTAGAGTCAAAAATGTGAAATATGTTTTGTCAGACAGCATAAAGCATGGTCATAGCCATAGCCCAGTGTTTCCCCTGCATGCATCCCCTGTGCTCCTTCCTGTCTCTCTCAGTTTGTGCTGTGGGCATGGTAGTGTTGTGGTGCTCCCTCTCTCACTCTCCTGGATCCCAGCTCAACCTGCACACATCTCATCCCTTTTCCAGCATATCTACCCCTGCTAGACTCCCCCTCATCACCAAATCATTGTCTCAGATACTGTTCAGGTTCACAGGCCACTAAAGTTCTAGTTATTTTTGAGAATCTGTTGTTTCTGTGTTTTATACTTGTGCCCTGGGATCATTACATACCTGCCTGCCTTCTTTCTAACCTGCCTGCTGTCCCTGCACCTCTCCAGCCAGCTACACTCAGTCCTCAGCCTGTCAGCCATCATCTCCTCTCCACGTCACCTCCATTCTCTGGTAGCCTGCAATAAACCTCCATAATTTCACCTCACCTCTGTGCCCTGTGTTATGTCCATATTGTAACAACACCACAACAGTGTTATTACTTGAAGATGAAGATTTAGACGATAATTATACAACATGTTGAGTTTGTTTCATGGACTAAAGCTGTTACATTTCAACCATGTCTCTTCCAGTCAAATAAATTAAGACTGAGAAGATATGGAACTTCAACTGAAAATCAACGATACTTCTGCCAGAACAACAGCACTTAATGTTGCTTTTTAAAGAGCAATTCCTTTGGGGACAGCTCCAATATGAACCCAATGTACAAAGCAATTTTAAATCAAGTGTAGAAACAAAATTATTGTATCTGTGCAATACAGCTTTTTTTTTTTTTTTTTAAATTCCCTGAATTCCATGAAAAAGTGCATTGTAAGAACAAACATACAAGCATTCATAAAATGCAAATATCTTTAAAACAACAACAAAATCTTAAAGATCTCTTGTTATGAAAAAGGGGTGTTGCCTTGACAGGTTGGTGTCTGAAAAAACTGTGATTAACCCTTGGAGAGATGTACATTCACACCATTAAAATTCGACCACTCTCTGACCACAGACACTGTGACATCATTCAAATGTACTGTTCTCAAATTCAAAGAGAATGTTACAAAAATTAGACTGGTCTCCCTCATGACGTCATCCAAGGAAAGAGGTAATTATCTATAATCTAAAACGTGCACAGCACAATGCAGAGCCAGGGACACTATCTAACCCAATGTTTCCCAGTCCTGGTCCTCAGGCCCCACTACCCTGCATGTTTTAGATGTTTCCCTGCTCCAACACATCAGATTCAGATGATCAGGTTGTTATCAGGCTTCTGCAGAGGTTTGATGACGAGCTGATCGTCTGAATCAGCTGTGTTGGCGCAGGAAAACATCTAAACATGCAGGGGTACTTAAGGACCAGGATTGGGAAACACTGATCTAACCAATGGCATGTTTGAGACTGAGATAAATAAAGTAAAATAAAATCACATTAAAATGAAATCCATAATGAAGGTATACTGAACAATAAGGGACTAATCGAAGAATTCAAAGGGTAAATAGTTAGATAGAAGGAGGAAAATGATAACAGGGAAAGGGACCCAACGATTTTATGGGATGCGCTGAAAGCAGTAATAAGAGGGAGGCTGATTTCACACACAGCACTTGCAAAAACAAAAGTCAAATTAGAAAATATCACAAACAAATTGAAATTTTAAAAGAAATTGAAAAACATAAACAGTCAAAAGATTCAGGAATATTTAATCAGATTAAAGAAACTAGGAAAAAGATACATGATATCCTGCTGGAAGAGGTGGAAAGGAAAGCAAGATTTATAAAACAAACCTTTTATGAGGGAGGATCTAAAGCCACTAAAATCATGGCCAGATGCATAAAGAAACAACAAGCATTAAATAATATACTGTACATAAAATAAGAGATCCTGTAACCAATGAAATTTTATATAAACTAGAAAAAATAGAAAATGTATTTGAGGAATATTACAGTAAATTGTACACACAGCCTACCCCTACAGGTGAAGAGGACTTGATGGAGTTTTTAGATAAACTGGATTTGCCAGCAATAGGTGTAAAACAGAATGAGATGTTGATTTCAAAAATAACAGTAGAAGAGATAGAAAAGGCAATTAATCAGGCAAAATCACGGAAATCATCGGGAGCTGATGGATTGGGGCCTTCTTTTTACAAAACCTTCAAAACAGAGTTAATCCTGTTATATGACTCATTCATTTATAGCCTCAGATTAGGTAAGATCCCTCCCTCATGGAAGGAGGCTATCATATCTATTATTCCAAAGGAAGGTAAAGACAAAGAATATTGTTGCAACTACAGACCCATACCGCTCTTCAATGTGGATTATAAAACTCTATACTTCCATTATAGCGAAGAGATTAGAGTGCAGTTTTGGTAAGCACAGACGCTGATAGCGATAGCGTGAATTGGATATTTTTGTATAAGGTATTGTAAAAATTTGGTTTAATGAAGAATCTGTGAATTGTATTAGATCAATATATCAGGAAGAAATGGCAAGGATCAAAATAAATGGTGATTTGACAAAATGATTCGAGCTGGAGAGGGGTACGAGACAGGGTTGTTGCCTCTCTCCAAGTCTCTTCGCACTGTTCATTGAACCATTACCCCAGATGATGAGGCAGGGTGAAGATAGGAGAGGAGGAACATAAGATAGGACTATTTGCATACAATAGATTAGTACTTTTAAAGTAACCCAACGAAAGCTTTCCAAAAATAATGACTATTAGACAACTATGGAAAATACTCAGGATACAAAATTAATGTCACAAAAACACAGATTTTGTCAATAAATTATTCCCCATCGCAAGAGATAAAGGAAACATACAAGCTCAAGTGGAACGCTAAATCAATAAAATAATTAGGCGTTAATGTCACAAAAGAAATAGATAATTATATATGATGCAAATTACACAAAAATAAATTAAGAAATTAGGAGAGACTTGGGGAGATGGTCTGGTATTAGTTTGGATTTCAGCTCAAGGATAGAGAAAATTAAGATAAATATTCTAACGAGGTTTTTATATTTGTTTCAATCTCAGCCAGTGATGATCCCACAGAAACAATTTATAGAATTGGATAAGTGGATATTTAGGTTTATATGGGGAAAAAGAAACCCAGGATCAGGTACAAGACTCTGCAGCTCCCTAAAGACAAAGGAGGTCTGGCTTTACAGAGCCGTAAGAAATATTTCTATGCCGCACAAATCAGACCTTTGATGTACTGGTGCAAAGATGAGTGTGCAGCAAGATGAAAAAGTATAGAAAGAGGGACAATAGCCACTGAAATACGAAATCTAATAGCACATAAAGGATTATTAGGCAAATTAGGTAATCAATTGGATGTAATAACCAAAACTACAGTTGAAATATGGAATACAGTTGTTGAAAGGTATTAATTGGAGAAAGAGACAAAAATTTTGAGCTGGTTTGCATTTGATTCTAGGTTTGTACCTGGTATGAACGATAAAGGGTTCAAGGAATGGCTAAAAAAAGGCATCACAGCAATATGCACAGTGGTCAAACGGGATAAGATGCAGAGTTTTGAAAAGTTAAGGGATAAATTTGGATTAGATGAACACGAATGATATCGGTATTTACAAATGAGGGATTATCATGAAAAGGACATAATAACTGACATGAATAACTGAAGTTATTGAGGCATTCTGAAAAACGTCCGAGGGGAAAAAATGCAGAGTAATCTCAGCTTTATATACAAGTTTGATGCCATACAGAAAGATTTCCTTTCTTTATATAAAAGAGAAATGGGAAAAGGAACTGAAGGAACAAATAACTGAGAAAGAATGGTTTAATATTTGTAAAACGCAGTGCACGTCCACTAGCTCCAGGACCTGGAGAGAATTCAATTTGGAAAAATATGATCAGATTTTTTATAACTCCAAAGATTAGGAAGGAACTGGTGTTCAACCAGCAACTGGAGATCATGTGGTCACATGGATGTAGATCATACACATTTTGTAGTGCTGTCAAGCAATTAAAAAAATTTGAGAGATTCTTTACATTACATACATTACATTGTGGCAGATCAAAAGATTGACATACTATAACAAAAAAAGTGGCTTTATAAAGTCATGTATTGTTTTTAACAGACTTGAACAAATGCAGTCCTAGCTATTTAGCCACGTTAGCTGTGGTTGCACTCACGACTGGGTGCTTTGTGTTGATGTGGTGGCTAAACTTGAGCTGCTTCGGTGATGAGCAAACTTCTTACAAAGAAGGCATATCACTCTACCTTTATCAATGGTGCTGTCGGGGCGTTTTTGAAATGTAAATTTCTAGGGGTGTGTATCTCACTGACTGACCGGTTGGATACGTATCTCGATACATGTTCAACGATACGATATATCTTAGAAGTAGGCTTGGGCAATATCGTATCGTGTGCAATTTATCGTCAAAAAAACTGTTACCGATGAAAATTTGCCACTTTGCGATAACGGCGATAAATGCCACTTGATGACGCATTTTTTTGTGCGAAGCCCTCGCCAAAAAAAAAAAAAATCTGTTTAAGTCCGAACAACTGTACAGCGCACTGTGTTTCGTATTGAAATGCTGTATTAAACGGCAGAATTATTAAGGATCAGAGTATTGGTAAGCGCCGACATTTGAATTCTGATGTAATTTATTATCGCACGGCTGCATCACACACTGCATCTTCTCCATACGCACACGTACAGCACACACACACACAGGAGGTCAGAGCGTTTCTCTTACCCTGTCTCTGTCTGATCTGTTGATTTTTTTTCATCAGCAGGATGTTTTATAGCTCGCATTGTTTTTTTCCACATATAAATTCACCCGCGATTCAGTTTTCACAGCAGCAGCAGAGAAGCTGCACGCGGAGGAGACTTGTTGTTAATGACGGAGTTCATTAAAAGAATCAAAACTAACGTGATGGTGAATGACATCGACACCAACCAGGTGGACTTATAAGATTAAACAACTGTATAAGGAAGCCTTTACGTTAAACAGGAGAGTCTGTGTTTCTCTGTCAGAAACTGAGCGGAGCAGAGCGAACAGGTGAGGGAGGAGGGGAAGGGGAGCAGAGTGCTCATTAATCAGTCGCGGATGCCGTCGTCCTCTCGGACGGATTAAAAAAATAAAAATGCTAAAACTGGTCAAAAACTGTACGGAGGTGTTCAGACAAATAAAGTCTCTGTATGTGAAACACTGCAGAATGTAACAGGATGTTCACAGACAGTTTGCTGTCATTAGTTTGACAGAGAGTCACAGAGAGGATCGTGTCTATAAGGGAACCCTAGACCCGCGAAAGCTTGCGCGAGTTTGATATTTAAGTAGAAACAACGGACACAAATCCCGCGAGAGTTTTGCAAATCATAACATTATTTTATCGTCATTTATCGTTATCGGCTAAATGCCTTAAATTATCAGGATAAATTTTTTTGCCAATATCGCCCATCCCTACTTAGAAGTTTTTAAATGACCAACGATTTGGTTTGATATGAAATTTAGCTCTGAAGAGGAGATGAAGAGGAGACAAGTACTGTTAACGGCAAGTAAAAAAGCAATCACAAGATCATGGTGTAAAGTGGAACCACCAACTGAGAAGCAGTGGATGTGCATTGTGGAAGAGATATTTGTAATGGAGAAATTTACACATAAACAGATTACAAGAGGCACAATTTAATGCAAAATGGGACTGATTGCAGAACAAGTGTATGACACCACCAGCAGACAATAAGAACATTGACATAATAATTGACGTATAATAGCTTGATGGTGTGTTGTGCCCTGACAATGTTGTTTCAAGTGATACTACACTTTCCATGATAACTAACTCAGTATGTACTCACCACTATGCTGATGTGATGATAAGTGAAGGTCTTCAGTTCACAAAACAATCCTGGAGTTTTAGTAGAAACAGGGTAGCAGCCTCATCCAGAACAATGGCAGTGAATGGAGACCACAGATAAAACGTTAAAAATAGAACACAAAACAAACACAAAATGTCTCCATCCTGCTTGTGTGGTGTAATCCAAGTGTCTGCAAGCTGCGACATTAAAAATTCACTGCCATTGTACTGGATGAGGCTGCTACCCTCTTTCTCCTAAAACTCCAGGATTGTTTTGTGAACTGAAGATCTTCACTTATCATCACATCAGCATAGTGGTGAGTACATACTGAGTTAGTTATCATGGAAAGTGTACCATCTTTAAGGAAATTTTCAATAAAATAAAAATAAAAATGAGTCCAACCAACTCAAATCCATAAAATAGTAAAACAAGTTGCATTGCAATATAAAGGGCCCTGAACGTTTGGGGTGCTTTAATCAATCCCTATAACAAACAGTTTCAGCCTCACATGACTAACATAATAACAACATAGTGCCTACCTTTGTACCTTAGTCTACAGCCTCTGATCGGAAATTATTCTATTGTAAACACAGAACTTCACAGCTTTCCAGTCCCTGTTCTGGAGGGCTTCAGGGGAAGCAGCGATGCACCTCTCACAGTCACTTTTTCCAGGGGTCTTACCCTTGCGAATGAATTCCATGAGTGACTTCTCAACCGCTTTTACCTCCTCTTTAGACCACTTGTGCTTTGCCCTTTTAGCACCTTGGAAAAGAGATTGTAAAGAACACTTAAAGGTCTCATATTATGCCCCTTTCTGATAAGTTTTTATATGTCTCAGAGGTCCTCAAAACATGCTTTTGAAGTTTTTTTCATAAAACACCACTCAGATCATACAGATCAGCAGGCCTCTAAATCCCTCTATTTCAGCCTCTCTAGAAACGAGCTGTTTCTGTGCCTGTAGCTTTAAATGCAAATGAGCTGTGACTAGTCGCGCCCAGTCGCGCCCCTCTCAGGAAGTGGGCGTGAGGGGCCAACCCTGATGCTGGACACGGATACGGCTGCTCTCAGACCCGCTGAAATTCAAACGTCTGATTTTGATCCAGAATGTGACACAGACAGAAGCTCCTGCAGAAGTTCAAACTCTGTGGATGCTGCAGGACATTTCTGAATGGTAAGTCAACAACTTTGTGTCTCTTGGTATTTTACCGGTAGTCGATGTGTGTGTTGTTACAGCGCTAAAATGTAGCTCGGTAGATAATGCTAACTGTAACTCGCTCCACTTGTTCGTTATTGAGGGACATTTTTGCGAATAAGTGACATTATAATTTGTGAATATAGTTAACCGTCATGTCTCCGGTGAGACATGTTAGTACTCTGTGGACAAAAGCGCTATGTGTGTCACACAAACATATAAAAACCGTTTTGATTCTGATTTTGATGATTGCTGGCAATAAATGATCTTCTTGTTTTGTAATATTTCTAGCAGAGATGCCTGTCAAACAGCGTCCTCTATGTCCCCGTTCTTTTTTGACATAATACTGACATTGTTTTGGTATACAGAAAATTTGTCAGTCTGTCAATGTCATCATTTATTATCATTTTATCATCAGTTTTTATATTATGCATTTGAAATTTAGCAAGGTTTACTGCTCATCCATCACAGCTTGTCTAATGTCTGTCAGGTTTTGAATTTCATAAACGTAATATTTTGTTGAAATGTTTACATTTTTCTATATTTTTGGATAGGTGCTCATGTGAAAACTGCAACGATGCCTACAGAAAATGAAAATAAAATGCTGCAAGGAGATACCACAGGTAATATTTTTTTAGCTAAACTAATTCATTGCATACTCATCACTAATTTCTGTATGACACACCTTAGAATACACTCTTGACGTGATGTAAAAATATTTTAAAATCAATATTTTGTGTCAAATTATTTATTTTGGAGATTCACTAAACTGGGAGTCCCTCATTAATATACAGTGAGCAGGTTAATAATGTGAAATAACCCTCTTCTGGATGAATTAAAACCCCATCATGCATCATCCTGTCAGGGTTTAGACATGCTCACTGTATATTATCCCATACTTGTCTGACTAGGCTATTTCTTATGTTTACCCATTACATTTGTTAGATATCATGATCCCTACTTTTGTGTCTATATTAGGTTACAAGACGGATGCAGGAGGTTGAGGAAGATTTATCTTGTATGGTTGACCATCCTGGATTGGACCCTGTCTGCCTCAATGTGTTCTCCCTGCAGAACGCTTTCAACATTTACCGAGCTGACTATGGTCCTCTACAGCTCAGAGGAATAGAACAGTAGGTGCTTTTTTAAAATCCTAATAATTTCAATATATGAGTTTACATATAACCATATTGTAACCATTGTATTTATGAAAATAAATATTAAAGACTCTATGCAGTTTGCTTCACAATCATTCAGGGTTCATAACATTACAGTGATCACAAAAACACTGAATGAACACACCCAAAATAAACATATACCGTGCATATTTAACATGACTTCACACGGGACAATTTTTACAGATAAAGTAAAGCATTTATTGATTATCACATATATATCACAACATGTGATAACATTTTAAATGATGGACCTATCATCCATGACAGAAAAAAATAAAGGATTCACTGAATCCATATGAATAAAGTCTGAGACACACTAAAGTTCGATATTTGCAATGCCAGGCTGTTGACTGAACATCTTTTCCAATTGTTTTAGTCGTTACAGGTATCTGGCGTATCGGAGCTTTGTTAGCTGGTGCTGGGGCTTTCTTGGACGGAGAATAAGAGTCGTCATTCCTGCCTGCGTGGTGATGCGGATTCGCTCAGAGTTTCCTGACGCCCAGGGCCGCTATGTCGGATTTAGACCTCCCCTTGGTTGAAACGTGAGACGTAGCTGGCGATGACCTCCTCTTTGTCTGGACGATCAAACTGTGCACACAGGTCCTCTGGAATGGGGATCTTCAGTACCTCTTCCGTGTATGGTGCAGGGTCCAGAAAGACTTTTCCGAAGATGAGGTCCATCAAGTCAGCCACATATCCTGTCCAATATTTCAAAAAGATTTTGTTTAGGTTTTTAAATTTGTGTGCATTTTGAAGAAAATCAGAGAAGACTCCGTCTCGCTTTCTGTTGATTTATTAAATAGCCGACATTTGCCTGATGAAGGTCATCCAGACCGAAATGTCAGATATTTACTAAATCAACAGAAAGCGAAACAGTGTGTGGGAGTCTTCCTCTGACACATCTGTCATACATTCAGGTGTGCAGAGACCTTTTTTGATATGTGTGCATTTTGTTTGTTTGCATATTTATGCACTTTTTCTATTTTATTTATATGACTGATTTTGTGAGTTCCAACAATTGTTACAGTGCAATAGTACATATAACATGTACATACAATTTTTGGGTAAAAATTAAAAGAACATAATACTTACGGAATGTTGGCTCTGTCTTCACTGGTTTTGCTGTGCATGTACCCCTCATAGCCTTAGGGAAGTTCACTTTGAACAGTGGGTCTCCGCCAGATGTTGTGGCTTGTGGACGGTTACCGTTTTCATTGTAATACATTGCAGCAAGGTAGAGTCTGGAAGTACAGAACACAGAAAATCAAACATGTAAATAATGACAAAAACTGTACACATTTTCACAAGTTTTAAGTAACCACAGTTTAATGTACCTGCATAGCATTCCAAGAAATGGAAACACAACATTCTTTGGGGCAAACCGAAGGATGACACTGTGGAAAGCCTCCACAGATGAAGTCTGATGGTGGGGGCTCAGTTTTGCAACATCCTTCAGAGTCCTCTTGTTGGTCAGCACCTTCTCCAGCTTATAGAAAGCAGGAGTTGCTAAAAAGGATAAAAATGATTATTTTACAATATAAAACAGTATTAATTACTGATGACAGTATGTGTGATGAATTCATAAACCAAATTAATGGATGTGAAGGTTCTCAGTCATCCAGGTCATGGTATTTGTAGCAAGGTTTGTTGTAGGCAACTGGACTTGATGGCAGGGACCTTAACGACTCACATTCATGTGAATGAGAGTTCACGTGAATGTGAGTCGTTGAGGTCCCTGCCACCATGGAGTCGACTCTCATTCACACCTCCCCCCAGGTGAAACCCAAGGTCCACACAATGGAAGGGTGGGCACTTGAGACACATGCACCTCTAGGTGTTAACGACCACACACATACCTGAACTCCCAAACCAGTCATTCAGAACTGAAGAAGATTCTTGAATGAGAGGCAAAACATCTTCAAGAACTCTATCAAGTCTAGTTGCCTACGACAAACCTTGCTACTAATTAATGGAGTGATTTGTGTGATTATTCTTTACAGAATAATTCTGATCACTACTTTTAAAAAGATGAATTATGATAAGGTTTTGGACTGTATATGAGCAACACACCTGCTGTCAGCCATTTATTTTTTGTCTCTTGTCTGGCGTAGTCTGTGTGTGCACTTGGGGAAAAGAGGGTCTTCATGCGTGTGGATGTCCTGTACATGGTTCAAGATGGAGGTCCATTTCGCCACTCTCTCTGGCCCAGAGGTTGATGACGCTGCAGTCCAGTAGATGTGGTTTTTGATGCTCCGCATCCACTTCTGCAACTTCTCACAGTCCTTCATCTTGCTGATCTTCTCAAGCTTTTTAGAAATTCCTACAATTCACAAGAAAGACATTTCTTTTCAGTAAAACAGTCCAAATGAAAGATAAATTGAGTGATATATGGCAGTGCAGTATTTTTAAATCAACAAGTATTAGTTTTCAGTTGTCTCATAGCATTACGCTACAACAACACCAAGCATCTATCATATGCTACTGAGACAATATATACAATCATACACTGTAGTGTGCCTATTAAATCTGTAGTAACAGCTACTATGTGTGTGGCTTGGCCACTGCTACAATGTGTTTTTTGTAAGTAAAAACTTATCACCCATGCACGCAAAGAGTTTTGATCATGTGTTCTGTGTTGGCACATGAAAATAAAGAAATATACCTTTCTCCATGTGCCAGGCATCATAGTAATGGGTGATGTTGGCCTCCCTCAAGAATTTCTGGATTTGTGGATGACGGTCTGTGATGATGCAATCCAGCGTCACACCACGTGCATCCAACAATGCCAGGCTCCTCTTGAGACCCTCTTTCTCCATGTGGTAGCTCCCACCAACCTCATTGCTCTGTTCCCAACAAATATTGAGATACAGATTATTAGAAAATGTTAAATTGAAAAATATTTTCCAAAATAAAATGTAGAACACTATTACTATTTGATTTCATTCCGCTCACCTGAACCATCACCTGAACTATATATGTTCGGATTTTATGGGTGGGTCTGGATGATTCAATTCTATTAAAAAAAACATAGAGCAACATGTTATAAGTCATTATATGGTTTGAGCTCTTTTATAATTTAAGATGCACTTGAACTTTTCCAAAGTGATTCATTATATTTAGCCAGCACTCCCTAATATAAATCGAATAGACTAAATAACATAAAACCTGTCAATACAATGCTTTTCAATTCAACAATGCAGCTAGAGCACAAACTATGGAGCATGAACTCCTCCAAAAATGTCACAGTTCAATCACCACCTGTTTAAACAGTCTCAACAATAACTGAGTATAATAACCTCAGTGGACACAGACTTTTTTGCAGGACTGTTGAATACTACATTAATCTGAGCAAATACATTGTCAACTACACAACAACATCTAGAGGCACATTAGAATAACTCACGAGATGTCTGGTGATTCTGCTGCCGTGACCGAGTCTGTGGGGTCGTACGTGTCATCTAACCCACCATTGAAGAGCTGCCCTCTAAAGGATCCTCCTCCTCCTCCTCCAGGTCCAGATGAGGTCTCTTAGGCGGCCTTTTTATTGGTGTAGATGTCAGGAAGGGTAGGGGAGCTGCAAAGGGCACGGTGGAGGTACCAACACCAAAGTCCTGGCATGACACAGTTGCCTGGACACCTGTAATACAATGGCAATTGTGATATGTCATTATAAGAATAACTACAAAAACTACCACCAGCCAATGGCTAATTGTTAAACTTTATCCAAAGTAATTGTATTACAATAGGCTACAAACCTTCACTCCTGAAGTGAGGCTGAAGAGTCTTCATAGACAGCTGTGTGGCTACACTGTGCTTCTTTGGTGGCTCAGTCTGGCAAGCGACATCCCTTGTTGAAAGTGGTGCAGCTGATGTGCTTGCCTATAAGCAGGAAACAGGGGTTACACTAAGTTCTTGGCAAAGGTTGCACATAGTACCAAAATTATTATTTTTTTAATAATGCATGTATTCAATAGTTCATCATCGTCACTGTTAGTTAATTCTGAGGCTCGGTTTTGTACTGATATCACCGCATAACGGTCATTATTATGGACAAGTCCTTCTCCCCCTCCTGCATGCACCCACACCCCCCTCCCCACTGTCGTGTTCGTAATGTAATCTCAGGAAAGATTCAATCGAAAGCAACTGGAATTGTTTAAAGGTCTTGTAATGTAATATCTTGGAAAGTCTTCGTAATGTAATGCATGACGACTGTTACTATACTGTACTACTACTCTCCAGTGCATGCACATCAGGGGGTGCGCAATGTAAACGTTAACGGCAGAAATATAACCCTTTTTCCTGATTTTTTTTCACAGCGATTATGTCCTAAGCACAAATAAATACAGCCGCATACCTGCGCTAATCACAACGCCTGATTTAGCAAGTTTCTCGACTTGATTTTGTGGCTGGTCACTACACATTTCAAGCATGAGACAGTTAGCAGCTTGAGTTGCCAAGCAGAGGAGACAGGAGGAGTCCGTTATAACAGAGCCGACAACACAAACCTGGCAGCATGTAGTCACACAAAAAGCGACATGAAAATAGATAGCGGCATCCAATTTTCTGCTCTTTTCAGTTAATTTGCTTCATGTGAGGCTTAACAGATTATCTTGACTGTCCCTCAATATTATATAGCCACCGCGTTAGCCCACAGTAGATGCTACTCATATTAGCCGCGATGCTAACGCCATATGGAGCCGACTAAACACACAGCAAAGCAGCATAAACATGATAAAACTTACCGCTGCCACATGTGAAGTCAGGTCACAGCCAGTGGACACTGATCCACCGTCAGTTTTAGTGTTGAAGTGACTCCGGCTTTGTACTGAGTCTGACCCTCGTTCATGAAGCAGTCCACACACACACATATCACTTTACCCAGTGTTGTGGGGACATTTCCGTCAAAAACAAAATGAATCCATTGAGTCTTCTCTGGGTGAGATGATGGGAGTAAATGAAGACATTTGTGCTTGTTGCTACAGCCAACAACAGAGCACTTGCCGTACTTTGCTCGTGCTTTCAACATCTTTATTTACCAGAGCAGCATTAGCGGGGGAAAAAAATGGCGACCGGGAGGCGGACCTTCAGGTTTCCAGGGGGTGGCAGCAGAGGCAGGGCTTACTGCCCAGAGGAGGCAGCTCCTTGCCTAGAGGAGGCGGCGTCCCCGCATATGATGTCATATTTTTTGGAAAAATCCAACGGAGTGTTTTTGCCTGCATTCACTGAAAGGTGGAGCAAGCAAGAGAGGGAGAGAGTGCACTGTTCTCATATCAGGGGAGTCTGTAGGCAGGCCGGGGACACATATTTTCACTGGAAAACCTTGGAAAAGTGCATTTTGCATAATATGGGACCTTTAATACACAGGAAATTTAATACATGTTGAAAATTGTCACATTAACAGAAAAGGGGAAGGCGGCCTGACTTTCCTGCCCTCCCACCACACAACACAGGTGTGTGTGTGCTTGTTGTGTATGCAAGGGGTCACTGACTGAACATGGGTTGGGTTGAGAGCCTACTTATGTTTGGCCTGGACGAGACTTGCACCAATTTATCGGCAGTGCTTGGAATCGGGCTGGTTTTCACGTGATCGGCCATGACCGGCGACCGGCCAGTCAGTCTAAAATTTGCCGGTCTTAAGCACTGGCCAAATTCTACCGCCTGCGGCAGCGAAAAAAGACAAACCAAAAAAAAAAAACAAAAACAAAAAACACAAAAACAAAACACTGAGCAAACACATTGCCTCTTCTTTTTGGTTATATGCTAATGTGTTGCAAAGCAATGAGCAGTCCTTGAACCCTCACAATGCCTTGCAGGATACGTCAGCCTTATGTCAGCCTGCCTAGGTCAATAACATCAGCAGCACAAACACATGCAACTCGCGGCTTTTTCGACCTACACCATGTTGGTCATGTGGAATTGTTTTTTAAGTGTGTGAGGAGGATAACACGTTTGCAGTATGCAACACCTGCGAGGCTAAAATAGGGCGCGGAAAAAGTTTGGTATGACTAATCGAGAGGTGTCCAAACTACTGGGCTGTATTCTAAACCACATGCTGCATACTGCTCACTGCGTACAACACCGGTATACACTGTATTCTGCATGTTGTTTTCAGTAGTGTCCAGTATCTGACAATTAATGATTACATTTATAGCTCCAACATGCTTTGCCGAGGTGTCTGGTACCGCTGCGCTCTCTGGAGGCGCTGATGCCGCGGCGCTTTCCAAGGTGCTGTTCCCGACTAGGGCTATGCGATTGCCTCTAAATTTCAAATTGTAGATTGTCATTGCTCTAGATTGCCAATACACAATTAAATTGGCAAGGGGGCGGGGGGCACGACGATGACTCCGCAGCCACCACATTAATGTGTGTGCATTTCACAACACATCATGTAGTGAATGGCTGCTCCACTGTAAGGCAGGTAGATGTATTAGCAAGGTGTCAATTATTTTAGGGGGAAAGTATAATTTCAGCACTATCAATAATGAACAATATTGACTGAACAAGCCACACTTGATCTTCGTTAGACTGACTGAACAGCCTCAAAGAAATTATATTTTATAATTCTTCATATTTTATTATAACGAAATTTGTTAATTCTGTGCTTTTAAAGTCATGATATTAAGCTGACACGGATCACTTACTTTGTTTGCGGTCAGACGTTACAGCGTCTCCATCATAAGGCTGCACGGTGCGTGTCGCTGTGTTAGATGCAGTTGGCTTAATAAAGTCAGTGATTAAAAATTAGAATTATATATTTGTTTTAAAAACAACCTTTCATTCATCTATGTTTGGATTGGATTCTTCAGGAGATTTTAGTGTCTGAAATGCATTTAGCACATTTCATTACCGCCAGCTGATGGAGGTAAATCCGTCCGTATGCGGCATCTCTGACAATATTTAACACAGAAGTAATTTGGAAGAGTATGAATCTAGTGCATTAAGGGTCAGAGGATTTTGAATTCATGGTGCTTTGTTCTTATTAATCAATTAATTATAGCCGCAGTAAGCTCGCCGTCATGTGCCAGCCCGCGTGCGCGCACACACACACGCTCTCTCTCCCTCCTCTGTCTCTCTCTCTCTCTCTGCCTATCTGTCTGTCTCTCCCTCCTTCCCTCAATTGTGCGTTCACCACAACCTCTGGTAATATTGCCAAGGAAAAAAAAAAAACTATCGTTTTATCCCTTCAATCGCCAATTGGCACAGCCCTATTCCCGACTTTGTTTATTTGTTTGGTACTGTTTTACTGTTATTTTCAGTAGTTATTCTGCACAATTTCATAGTTTGACAGAGCCCATAAATAGCCTTTTGGGGGCATAGGGATTAATATTTTCCCAAAAATTACATTTTCTATCCTGGAAACTCTGGAGCTCTGTCCCCATGTATGCAACTTCCCAACCTGACCACTTCAGTGTATTTTCTGCTGATATTAACAATTATTATTGAGGAAGAAGACCACTATTTCAATATTAATCAACATTATTATGAACATTAAATAAACTTTCGCTGCAGCTGCACAGGAGGATTAAATGCCAGGTTCAGCCTGTGATCTGTTACTGTCTGACTGAACAACCTCATGGAAGTCATATTTCACAGTTCTACATATTTTAAGCAAACAAAATTTGTTAAAATAATTCATTTGGTGTTTTCAAAGTCATGATATTGAGCTGAAACAGGTTCCAGATTTTGTTACACATTCACAGGCTGCAGCTGAGCGGAGCAGAGGGCTCGCACTACGATGTTCAACATCGGAGGCTTAATAAAGTTAATTATCACTGAAATTTAAAAAGCAAAACTCTAAAAAATCTTTCTTCAGTGAGGGGGCTTTTTGCCACAGCCAACCTTTGACGTAAATCCATCACATGCAGTATTTCACTCCAGAGATCTTGAAGCTTCGAGCTTCACCTGGAATTTTATCTGAGATTCTAAAATTTGCAGTTTGCATCTTCATTGTTTAATATTTTGATGCATTTCCACACAAAGCTGGTGACAGCGTGTCATGTGTCTCATTAAGATGACAGAGTCAAAAGTTATTGTATTAAGTGCATTCATAATCAGAATGCTTGAATTCATGGCGATTTGTGATCGTTAACCAATTAACAAAAGCTCCCTGTGTACTCAGCCGGGAGCAAATAGGAGCCAGAAAACACAAACTACCCCCAATGAAAATAAAATCTTAAGAATAATATAGCACATGCTATGATATGATGATAATATAGTAGACAAAGTTATATATTATTTATTAATGTAGAATGTGTTTTAGCAAAGACATAAGTATTGAAAAGCTGGTTGTATCTTAGTTAAAATGTTCTAATAAAGGAAAGTTAGAAAATTTTGCAGTATCTTGTGAGCTGTAAAGTGGTTTGGAAAATGAAATCGGCCAAAATCGGTATCGGTCGTCCAAGCACTCTGCAAATCGGAAATCTCGGCCCAAAAAATTGTAATTGGTGCAAGTCTAGCCTGGACATGTTGCTAGTATATAAAATTGTTCATTTCATTTCATGTTAATTTTCAATATATTGTTAAGGAGCTACCTGCTTGGTAATTACTCTCACACTGCTATTTACTTAGCTACCAGGTAATTGTTTTGGTGGATGTATATTAACGTTCAAACAGTGCTGGAATATAGACCTTTATGGAGCTAAATTAGGGTCAAAAATTTTGAACTTGAAAAAATAAAATTTGAAACGAAAATTCAAGTTTTGATCTTGAATTTTGAAAAATACACCACTGTATTCAAAATAAAAATAAGTGTACAAAAAAAATAATCAGGTTAAATATAATTATTCAGATCTTTTTATTTTTTCATGTTCAAAACTTTTTTTCAGTTTCCAAATCTTTTCTTTTCAGGTTCAGACTTTTGACCCTGAAATCACGTTGCCTTCAGGGAACGTAGGAACTAAAACAATTCAACATTTTATGTAGGCTACACCATGTTATTGGCAGTGAAAAAAATGTATGTCAGTGACAAACTTCCATATGCACAGCATGCACGAATATCCTGCACGGCTAAATCTGTTTTAATTTCCACTGTAAGGCTAAGGCTGTTAATATGTCACTTTATTAAGTTTTAATATTCTTCAATACGTGGTAAGTTTATCCAAATATCGCCTTTTTTAAAAAAAAAAACTCCTTTTTTAAAAAAAAAAACTCTTTTTTTGGAGATGTGTGGAGATGTGACGTGAAAGCTGTTTTAAACAGTACTGAGAAACGATTGCAGAGGCAGGGCGATAAAGGCCCACCTGCTGGAGCCAGCACACAGGTGATTAATGTTCAAAATGAGAGGTCATTTTGCGACAACATACAATGTTTCTGACATCTTTAAGTGGTGAGCTGGTAAAGCTGGAAGTTAAGCATAGGGCTAACGCACTCAAACCATGCATTTATTTGTGATATAAACTCACTAGAACTCAGGAAAGCGGTGAACAACTAGCCAGAGCCATACAGCTTTAACATTATAATTTAATTTTAATTGATCAATTATTTAAGTAGGCCTATCTGATAACCCATGTGATGTCCTGACCTCCGGTTGGGAACCACTGCTGTAAGAATTCACAAACACTAGCTGATAGCATCAGACCACATTCATACTGTAGCATGGATCAACATTTTCCACCGCAGGCTGCTGCAGGTTATTTCAGCACCCCGTGCATTCCCGCAGCCAAAACAGCACTACCCTTATTCAATGTATTTATTATCTGTGTTTTTTCACACAGTAGCCTACTACTGTCTGAATGCTAAATACGTTAAGCTACTCGATGCTAACGTTAGCACTATGCTTAACTTCCAGCTTTGCCAATTTACCACTTAAAGACATCAGAAACATTGTATGTTGTCACAGAACGACCTCTCATTGTGAACATTTCTAACCTGTGTGCTGCTCCAGCAGGTGGACCTGCTGAACCTGAAGCCATGAAGCCATCATTGCGAGCAGACACTGCGCTGCGTTCACAGTGCTATGTGGAAATCAGAAATTTCTGCACTTAAAGTGTGGCTGTTGAAGTGCACGATCTGGCATAATTTATCGCTCCCCTTCTCCCCTAACTCACTTAATCAATCAAACATTTATCACACTGTTGTCGCCACTCTTATTAATTCTGCCATCATTACTGTAACATCTAGTATTAGTATTATTATTTACATACAGCTTACATATTTATATGTACTACTGTTCCCTACACATAGTTTTACTGTTGATGTTCTGTTGCTACTGTTCTCTCTGCCTCTGTTCTGTTCTCTCTCTCTTCCACCCCTCCCACCTCCTCTCTTTCCCTCTCAAATCCGACCGGTGCCGTCAGATCGCCGCCCACCATGAGTCATGGATCTGTCCGAGGTTTCTGCCTGTTAAAAGGAAGTTTTTCCTCGCCACTGTCGTCAAAGTGCTTGCCTGTGTGGGAATTGTTTCAATTATCGGACGTAATATGATTATAGATTGTGGTCTAGACCTACTCTATATGTAAAGTGTCTTGAGACAACTATGTTGTGAATTGGCGCTATATAAATAAAATTTGATTTGATTTGATTCTGGAATTGGTCCTGAGCACTGTCTCAAACAGCTTTCACATCTCACATCTCCAAAAATGTAAATAAAAAAAAGGCGATATTTGTATAAAGTTGCCACGTATTGAAGAATATTAAAACTTAATAAAGTGACATATTAACAGCCTTCAGCCTTACAGTGGAAATTAAAACAGATGTAGCCGTGCAGGATATTCGTGCATGCTGTGCATATGGAAGTTTGTCACTGACATCAATGTTTTCACTGCCAATAATCTGGTGTAGCTTACATAAAATGTTGAATTGTTTTAGTTCCTACTTTTTTTTTCATTTCCTTACTGGAAAAAAAAAAAAGATTTGAACCTGAAAAAATAAAAAGATCTGAATAATTATATTTAACCTGAATTTTTTTTGTACACTTATTTTTATTTTGAATACACTGGTGTATTTTTCAAAATTCAAGATCAAAACTTGAATTTTCAGTTTCAAATTTTATTTTTTCAAGTTCAAAACTTTTGACCCTTATTTAGCTCCATAGACCTTGCGCTATAACAATGATCAAGGGGATATTTTCACTTCACACCATTTGTGATGCAAAGGCATTGTGATGACAACGTAAATATCCCAGCCAAGCAGAAGAGACTGGACAGACTAGCTGGTGTCTGGCATAAAAAGGGTCGATCAGCCTTTGATTTTCCTCTTGCTGTGGAAATACAGGACATGTATGACGACGAAACATTCTTACCTCCTGAGCCTCGCTTCTTTCCAAGCTGCTGCTGCTGCTTTGAAGTGCTCTCTTAGATTGGGTCTCACATTCCTCTACTGGAAAACATTCATAGGAAACAAAATTATGTACGTGGCATGACTAGCCTACTGCCACAGATTCTGCAGAAATTTTCACAACAGATAAAACATAGCAGTAACTAATAATATCAATATTAAATCTGTTCCATTAATATGCCAATTGGACAACACTATTTTAGTAACATTTATAGTATGATTTATGCAAGAAAGAATTAAGTCATTATAGTAGCAAGAACGCTCACTTCCTGGCTCTAGAAAAGGAGTTTGACTGACTTTTCATCTGTGATAACACTTTGGAAGTAAAACACATCGAGAGAGCATTTCACGTTTTCTCTCGACCATCTTTCCCGTCTCATCTACAGCTGTCCTATAGAATGAAAACTATCGAATGAATCTGCAACTATTTTGATAATCAATTAATCTGTGTGAAATCATTCTTTTAAGATAATAAGTCGAAATTCTCTTATTTCAGAATCTTAAATGTACGGTGTATAGGAACAGCTCTGAGCTGCTGACACAAATGTACATATGGTGGGAAAAGTAGGAGCCATGTGTCACACTTACCTCCTGAACTTTGCTCCTCTACAGGCTGCTGCTCTGAAGTGCCCTGCTTGTCTGAGTGTCGTTCCTCTCCTGGAAAATTCATCGAAATACTCAAAACAGGGCAAGAATGAGCCTCTGCATGTTGTGTAATGTGTATACATGTGCAGAGTTACTGTGTATAGACGCTCTAACCAAACACAGCTACAAGAAAACTCCAACATACATGTGGAAATACAGGACACGTAATTACGACGAAACATTCTTACTTCTCAAGCCTTGTTTCTTTCCAAGCTGCTGCTCTGAAGTGCCCTGCTTGTCTCGAGTCTCAGGTTCCTCTGCTGGAAAATATTCATAGGAAACAAAATTGTCACAGATTCTACAGAAATTTTCACAGACTGAGAAAACTAACCGTAACTAATAATATCAATATTAAATCTGTTCCATTTATATGCCAATTGAACACTTTTTAGTAACATTTAAAGAATGATTTATGTAAGAGAGAATGACATTTACCAACTCTATGTCTTAACTCCAGTTCAAGAACAGTTTTACAGCAATATTACTGTTAATAGAGCTGCAATGATTGATAAATTATTTGTCACCTATTAAATGAATCAGCAACTATTGTGATGATGGATTTTTCTGTGAGTCATTTTTTAAAATGAAAATAAGTCCAAATTCTTATTTTCATCATTCATTCATTCTTTTAAGATAATAAGTCGAAATTCTCTTATTTCAGCATCTTAAATGTACAGTGTATAGGAAGAGCTCTGAGCTGCTGACACAAATGTACATATGGTGGGAAAAGTGTCACACTTACCTCCTGAACGTTGCTTCTCTACAGACTGCTGCTCTGAAGTGCCTTGCTTGTCTCGAGTCTCAGGTTCCTCTCCTGGAAAATATTCATAGGAAACAAAATTATGTACGTGGCTTGACTAGTCATCTATACAGTCTGATGATGTCCAGAATTACTGTGTTAGATTGAGGATGTTAGCATTAATACAAAAAATGTAAATGTTATTGTGATCTAGCACACCAATCAGAGGCATAGACATACCTGCTGGAGCAGCTGGATGATCATCTTCAGATGACTCCCCTGAGCTTCCTTCCATAACTTCAGATTGGTCTACACAATGACAAACAAAGGCAAATTGTATCAAATGAAATATGCGTGAATTAAAATTATACAGGTGCACAGTCAACTTTACCCTTCCAATTAATTTCTTACCATTGGGGCTGATCGAGATTTGGTCCAGACTTTTCCCCTTGAATTCTGCCAGTCTGCCCTGTTCACAGGCCATCAATACCTTACTGATCTTCGCTAACTGCAAAGTCCCTTCGGGGAGGCGATAGAACTTCCTGTGTACCCTTATGTCATGTCCCAAAAAGTCTGCCAAAAGATCTTCTTCAGTGTCATTTAGATTCAGTACTCTTGACAGAGTGGCCACTTGTTTTCTTAGTTTTGTCGATGACAGAGCTTCAGGTTTTTTGGCCCCACACTTCTTGGCCAACTCACGGATGCAGTCGGACCCCCTAAGCCTCGTTTCAAACCCTGGTCTTGCAAATAAGTAGATGTTTTCACCTACTCCACATGAGCTTCTTTCCTCCACAAGTAGCTCCAGAGATTGCACCATTACTGGAGTAAGGATGATAGGCACCTTCCTGCCACGCTTCCCTCGAATTTCCACACGTTCGAAATGCTGGCAGAGCCTCTTCTCCAATGCCGTCAGCGCTTCACCAATATCGTCATTAAATGGGGACTTGTCCCTGGTGACAAATGCTTCCAAACGCATCTTTGAGACCTCGCCTTCTCACCTTCGGTTGAAAAGGATGATCTGTGCCAATATTACTTTAGCGAGATTGCTCCAATTCCTTGAGATTTTCTCATCCAACAACTGCCTGTAATATTCTTTCTGTTTGTCAGTCATGTACATATGCATTTTTTTCACATCCTCTGCTAACGGAATGAGCTTGGGTTTGTTCCATTTCTTCTCCTCAAGTGTACGGTATGCAGCAGAAGAGATCATCTCATTCCAGGTAAGACTGTACATGCGTCTAAACTCTTGGACAACCTGCTTCTTTTCATTGTTCTGGAATGAAAGCGCTTCAGCCTCCATGATATCTGCAACTCTCTGGATGCTTTGCCCTAGTTTTGTGGCTAGGGTGGGTTTCTCAAACTTGTTCCTCTTTTCATCAAAGCCAGCTACTTCTTTGACAGCTCGAATCACATGGTGAAAGTTTTGTGGATTAATATATTCCTCCATCGTTTTCAGCGGGGTCACCTTCCTTCCTAGGACCAAGAGTCTCCCCAGTCCTCGCATAATTTGACGAACATTGTCATGTTGAGAGGCAGTTTCACGTTGTCGGTTGTACATCTTCTCCCCAACCTTCATGATATATATGTCTTCTTTTACTGCATGGGCAATTTCATCTTGAGTCATGCCATTCACAAGGGCCCATACCTTCATGTTCACATCTTTAGGTACAGGCTGAGCAGAAGCACAGAGTGTTTGTATTCTTGTTTTTCCAGGTAATGTTCTGCGAACACTTTGAGCAAGCGAGCACCGTTTTGCATGCTTCCACAGAGACTTGCGCTTGAAGTACCCAAAGCATGCAAAACAGTGCTGATAGTCCTTTGCACTGCTCTTGCCATCACTTTGTTGTTTACAAGGTACCAGTGTCCCTTCTCCTTTTGTAAGTGCATCAATGTTGTGTGCCCGATTTCCTCGCTTGCGAAGGAGATCCAGCTGATGTCTCCTTTCTTTAGACTTCCTTGCATACATCACTGCACTAGCAACTTCACTTTTATCCCCATGTTTACGTTCCAGGTGGCGTGCAATTTTTGTTTGCGGTTCCCCACAGTAAATACAGTAGTTTCTCTTTTCTTTCTTGCAACCATCTACTTGTGGAACATCCGCTACAACCAGAGAATCACTCTGAACTGAGATGGAGATAGATTTTCTCTTGGTTTTGGGTCTTGATTCAGCTGAATCATCTTCCTCGCTAGAAAATAAGCTCCTCTTGTCTTGCATCCCTGTTTTGAGTCTTAACTCAACAGAATCCTCTTCTGTGGAACGCACACTTGCTTCCCTGCCTCGCTTCTTTGAGCCATTTTTTGAGTCTGATGAAGTCTTTACTTTACTTCGTTCTGATGATTCATCAGAACTGGCCTCTGATGATGCTGGGACATACTCCTCTTCACTGCTGGCGATAGTGGAATCGGAGTTGTACCCAAGCATTTCTTTGGTAAGCTACAATAGAACAGAGACATTTATTTTACATAAGAATCAAAAGGGATGCAACTTCATAATACAAGTATCTTCTCTAAAAAAGCACATGACAACAGATTAATCTGTTTAGCTGATTATCAAGGGCCAATGCAATTAACATTTGACTATTGTGCCTACCACTTGGAACTAACAATAAGCAAGTACAACACAAGCTTTACTTACAAATACGCTGTCTGTTCTTATTAAGGGTGGAACCTCTATTTCATCTTCCATCTGCAAAAAAATGTAAAGGGAAATTTGTAACATTTAAATTGAAGCATTTTGAAAATATTACAGCCAATTAAAGATTAGTTTTTTTTTATTAATTATGTAAATTATGCAAAAACTTAAGTCTGCAGGCTAACGATAGGAACGACAGATAAACTTCATCAATTGTATAGCTCTACAAGATCTGACACTCACAATGACTGTGACTGATGAAATGCTATATTTGCTGCCAAATCAAGTTGTTAAACTTATGCTCACAATCAGTATAATCAGATTGTTTCTGCAAATAAGCAACAGAAAAAAGCCTAGCTGGAAGTCAAGGCATATAAATGTCTAGTTAGTTTCACATGTTGAAACTAGATGCAAGAATGAGGTGGAAAGCTGATTGGGAGCTGAAGGCAAAGACTCTATGTCCTGTGATTTATACCATTTGACAAATATTAGCATCTAATATACATTATATAAATTAGGGCTGCAATGGGGCTTAAAAACTTTCCCTTACACAGCTCCCTGAACTCTAAAAGATGAGAAGTCCTGTATCCTGAATGTAGCGTTGCATTGAGTTTGACAGACCAGTGATAAGAAACCACTGAAGGAGGTCAGATGCCCCCCCCCCCCCCCCCCCACACACACACACACAACTTTTCCATCAAAGTTCAATAAATGCACAGTGTTTCCAAAGTCGGAGTAGTCGAGTAGTAAGTTAAATAATCGAGATCTCAATATTGATTAAAATAATTCTGATTGTGGTTTTTGCACAGTTGAGCAGCACAAGGTCATAAAAATGTAACTAAATAAAGCCCTTCCACAACAGAAAACTGAAGAATAGCAAATAATTTTCCATGTCTTTAATAGTTTCTCACTGTACATCGTAATGTGCCCATAGTGGCATATTATATACTTATATACTATAATGCAGCGGCCTGAGTTTGATTCAAACACAGGTCCTCTGCTGTGTCACTGGTCAGCATTGTCAAAACACAAGCACATCACAGGCATCAGAGATTCCTCTCCTTCAGCTCAGACTACTGCAGTGTTTTGACCCTTTGCAATGTTTGCAAAGATGCCACAAAGGTGACTTTCAAAGAAGTCTGCAGAAATTTTAAAGTGTGGGTGTCACTGCAAGTGAAGCCATGAATGTTTACTCATGAGACATAATATCCCTGTCATTATGTGCTTTTGTTTGTTACTCTAATATACATTATAAAAAGGTGTCGTACTGCCGTGTTGAGGCTGCGGTGCATAAACAAGGTCCTCTCTCTCTCATCGTTTAATCTTTTTGTGTGCGCCCTCTCATAGCGCGTCTCACAAACATCATGATGTGCTTTGAGTTTCTGAAGGCGACTTAAGTAACGACTTTGAACCTGCAAAACACAGAAAAATTAAGTTTTAAAATGTTCATCACTGTTGAGCCAAATTATTTTTTGGACATTTATGATTTATTAGATAGGACCAGAGCATGGGAGCAGAGAAGAGCAGAGGAGTAGAATGAATGGATGAATGGAGTAGATTTTTAAAAAAAAGTTTGCATCCACAATAGGACTGGGCAGAGCAGAGGGACAGACGTCTGCAGACAGCTGCTGAAAGCCAGGGAATCAATGTGTGATTCAACCTTTCATTATTCCATTTCAAAACCAAATCCAAACCAAATGGAAAAATGTGCAAACAAAACAACAGAAATCAAGCATTTTAAGGTTGTTTTTCTGTTTTAAAATAAAAACAGAAGAACGTGGAAATGAAGTTTTTGATTTTATTGTGTTGTTACTGTGACATTTGGATAAATTTCGGGGTAGGGGTGGGTGATATAAATGGTATACGGTAGAAACGATATGAATTTGGCCACCGGTAGAGATTTTGTCTATACCGTTGAAATTGTAATGTTTGTTTTTTTAATAGGGCTGTAAAAGTTAACACAAATTCCTTTTAACGCCAATAATTTTGTAATGCGTGTTAAAGTGATACTCCACCCTGTCAGAATAAGCCATTCTGTATGTACTCACCACTATGCCGATATGATGATGGGTGAAGGTCTTCAGTTCACAAAACAGTCCAGGAGTTTCAGGAAAAACAGGGCAGCAGCCTCATCCAGTACAATGGCAGTGAATGGAGACCACGGATAAAACATTAAAAAAAGAACACAAAACAAACACAAAATGTCTCCATCCTGCTTGTGTGATGTAATCCAAGTGTCTGCGAGACATTTTGTGTTTGTTTAGTGTGCTTTGTTTAAACATTTTATCCGTGGTCACCATTCACTGTCATTGTACTGGATGAGGCTGCTACCCTGTGTCTCCTAAAACTCCAGGATTGTTTTGTGAACTGAAGATCTGCACCTATCATCACATCGGCATAGTGGTGAGCACATACTGAATGGGTTATCATAGAAAGTGTAGTATTCTTTTAACGCACATTCTGTTATTTTGGCCTGATCAATAGTTTGAATCAGCAGCTGGAAATGAATCAGCTCGCAGCTGCAAAGACGCGAGTTTCTGTCACCCGACAATGTGAACAGGCTCGTCTGTTTAAGGGACAGGCTCAGTGCAAAGAAACAGAAGTATGAGAGGAGGGAGACGAGCGAGTGCTGATTGAGCTGCAGCTCAACCTGAAGTAGGTGCGTGAAGTAATGACTGATATAAAACCTTTACTGATGATGAATCCTGATGTTACTGTATAGTTCTGTAGTTTAAACACTACAAATAAAAATATTGGTCTTTCTAAAGTCCAAACTGACTGACGCTCGTCTCCTCCACAAAATGTCACTGCGCTGCATTATTGTAAGTCATGATGAAGAGTCCAGACTCTGTCTCTTCATCTCCTCAGTGTGTCTTGGTGTGCAGTTTGTTGTCTGCTGTGGTCTAAAACATCCTGACTGATGTAAACTGTCAGAGTGACACTGATGTAAATGATCCTGCTGCATTAATACAGAAACATGAATATCACACTCCGTTTCATCATTATATTGACTGAGCTGAATAAATGTGAGATTTTTCTCCTCAGAGGACAATATTTTATTAAAGAAATAAACTCATACTAACAATAATAATACTAAATAGATAAATGCATATATAGTTAATACTGTTTTTAATTTCCATTACACAACTTCAAAATTACTTGGAAAGGCTTTGTATTTTTTTTTTTTTTTTTACCGTTTTGCACAATAAATGTTCTATACACACATATACAGAAGAAAAGAATATATTGCAATATATATCGTTACCACACATGCTTCAAAATATACCGCAATATAAATTTTACGCCATATAGCCCAGCCCTAATTTGGAGATTTAAAACAGAAAGACAGAAAAACAAGGTTGTTTTTCTGGTTTGTTTTTGAAATGGAAAAAGAAAAAATTTGATTTATTTATTTAAAAGACAAAGGTGAAGCATGCGGGGAAGGCCTCAGTGATATACTGTCATATTTGTTTTGATTTCCACTAAGATCCCAAAGAATATAACATATCCTACCTCTTTCTTCTGTCCATCACAACTCACATCAGCAACTGCAAATAAATTACAGAGGAGAAAAATGTTAATCAGGTTCTAGATGAGCTAACAACACCTGTATGAAAATGTAAGTCATGTTATGTTGATTTTGGTGCAACTACAGGCTGTAGTTACACCAAAATCAACACAACGTGACTTACATTTTCATGTCACATAAAACTATTCATAGTTGACAGATCTAAAACTAAAACACACTGTGCTGTTGACTAGGGCTGAACGATAGGGACAGAAGTTCATATCTAGGGATGGGTACCTTTCACATTTGAACCGATATGGTACCGAGGCCCGGTACCTGGGAATCGTATCGGTACTCAACAGTACCAATTTTCAGTACTTTTGTGTGTGCTTGTGCGGTAATAAATGTTAATTTGTTTAATAATAAAATCTCAAATTTTTTCAATTTAACATATTTATTTCTCAATATATAAACTTTAACAAATATATCAAATATAAAAACCCTCAACTACAACTACGCAGTGTTTTTTTCTTAATAATGCACAAATTAAAACCCAGCTCCACGTACTCCCCTTCCTTTCCTTTCCCCTCTGACTTGTAAATAAAAACAAGCATTTACACTAACGTTACAAAGTGCAAGGAACCGAGCTGATAAAGATAACTAATGCAAGTTAAAATGCCAAGCTAACGTTATCTTAAACACCAGGCTTATTTACTTCGAACAGACAAAGTGTTAAGGCCATTTCTTCTCACATGTTGCTGGCTGCAGATGATGTGTCGCTAACGGATGCAGGCGTGTTAACGGTGCTGAATACAGGAGTTGCAGCTGTAGATCTGAGGCTGTCGAAAGTTGTCCAGTCTTCAGCCTGTGTTGTGTTACCTCCTCAGCTTTGTAGCTCCTAACCGTGGTATGGAGCAGCTGATTACAAAGCTGAATCCAGTTGCATCTTAGCTTGGCTCGTTCTGCGCTGGTAACTAGCAGTCTGGGCTATTCGCGAGTAGTTGAACACATGGACCGGACCGGGAATTTATTCAGCTCCTTCCTTCCTTCTGACGTTACAACACAGTACTTTTATGGCTGTAGAGTTGAGCTTCATCACACTGACTATACAACTTACAGTAGCTAGAGCTGGCATTACTTCTCACACACTTCACCGGAGAGGGAGACACACATCTTCTGCGGGCGTGCACACTACAACAACACGGCTACGTGCGGACTACATTACCCACCACCCATAAGGACACCTCCTTAAAGGGGAATGCTCAGGCCGGTAACAGTTGTGTTCATGTCCGGCATGGAAAATCGCCTACACTTCCACTCCCTCACAGTCACAAGGATGCGTTTAGGTGCCGAAACATGGTACCGTTTGATTTCACATGAATTGGTACTCGGTAGTACCAACGGAATTTTGTCGGTACCTAAAAAAGTACCGAATTCGGTACCCATCCCTATTCATATCTCGATATTTATGCCAGATATCTTGATATCGATATGATACAATGACTTTTTTTTTCATGGAAAACTGAGTATTCTTCAAAAAATAAATAAAGCCGCATTATATACCAAAGGATGTCAGAGGAGCCTCTGCTGTTCCTCGCTCTTTAGCCTGGTGTTTGGCTGCACTTTGTATAAAAACAGTTGAACAAATGAAGATCTAGCCGCCATCTGAGTGCGATCAGCTGAGCCAGAGCACAGTGGCTGTGGCACTGTACAGCTGTTGCAGCGTGCGCATGTGTGTGTTTTATAATGACCAAAAAAAAAACAAAAAACAAAACAAAAAAAAAACCATTGTCGGTTGCCCCCTTAATCGACAATAGAGGATTGGGTTGCTGAAGCAAATCACAGATACTCAATAGTGTGTTTTAATCTCATCAGTTAACGAGTGCCGGTTATCGGTCAGAAAAAAACATTAAACATATTCAAGTTTGGAGCCAATTGTTCAAAATGTGATTGAAGCGTCATCTCATCAGCCTGTAAGATCAGCAGAAATGTTCATTTTTGGTTAATGCCAATATTTCATTTTAAAGCTTTTATCTGCTGACATGATGCTGTGTAGACATTATCGTGCATCCCTGATCAAAACTGGGGGTTTATGAAATATGCATTTTCACTAAAAGTAGCAGATATAATTCCATCTAATTTCTCTAAAGTTACCATCTTTAGCTTTAAGAATTATTGTTCAGTCACATAATACACTACCACAAACTACTTAGTATAAACATCATTGTAATAACAGCTCACTATGCGCCCCCCCCCCCCCCCCCACTCACCTGTGCAGTCAGAAGTGTCACCAGCGGGTGATAAACTTGGGTCATCCTTCTGTAAACACAGTGACACAATCAGTCAAACTTAAACACAGCACATGACTCTATTTCAGATCACATGACTGTATTTCAGATCAAATGACTATTTCAAGCTGCAGTCTTAAAATTTGACAGTTTATTGCTGTAATTAAGATTGTGAATCTAGACATCATCTCAGTGTCAATATTTCCTGGTGTGTGAATGACTTATCAACGGCTCAGGAGATGTTAACTTCTAATCAGAACTACTCATGTGGCAGTGACTTGTATTACTTGTTTGATAAACGAACACTTTCAAATCAAATCAAAATTTTATTTATATAATTCAATTCTCAACAAAGTTGTCTCAAGACACTTTACATATGGAGTAAGTCTAGACCACACTCAATAATTAATTATATTTACATGCAACAATTGAAACAATTGGAAATGTAAAAAGAAGTATGAAGCCAGCATCATCATCGTCATGCTGTCCTCCCCATTCAACATGCTTCCTTTTTTATGAGCACTGACAGCTCACTGTGTGCATAAAGACAACTTTAGTTTCATGTTTCTCTCTCTCTCTATTCTCGGTGGGACAGATGAGAAAAATCACTTTCGTGTCCCGGTGTGTAAACACTGTAGTTGACCAGACTCACTTGGTATACCTGACGTCAGAGCACGTGCAGGCCGCTAATTAGCCGCTAACTGTTAGCGAACATATCATTAGCTATTAGCTAATCACCACGGTTTGATTACATCGACACACAGTTAGCTCTTTTTACGTTGCTTTAACTTACATGGGAAAACCGTATGCAAATAAAATGAACAGCGCATTATTTTACTGGAAGCAAAAATAACTCAGCACTCACCATTATCCAGTTTTAGCTCCGCAGCTGTGCGTGTGTGTGAACCATCCGACTTGTCTGGGCCTGACGACGGAGCAGGTGTGGAGACCGCGCAGGCGCGCTGGTTTTATGACACAGCACACACCAGTGTTACTCCGCCCAGTTATGAAGAGCCAAAGAGATACTGGCGGGCCAAAATATTTACAAATCAATCTACAAAAATGGCAACCATAAAAAATAAACAAATACAGCTGTTTACAAGCCGTAATTGTTATTTATGTATTCATTTATTGGTTGATTGATTTACCTGAAATGACTACAAAGACACGTGATCGGAGCCGGTGGCGGAGGGGAACGAGTTGTCTTTTTTTTTTTTTTAAATGATAGTTCTTGTTAGGACCGCTGTTTCACACACACACACACACATCATGTTCAGCATGGCCATGATCGGAGCAGGTGGAGGAGAGCAGATAGTTCTTGTTAGGGCCGCTGCTTGTTTCACACACTTTCAATCCAGCAGACTGATGCCGTTCACACTGCATCAGACACTGCATTTCCCAGAATGCATTTTGCGGCTACCGCGGAAGCAGTAAAGCAGCAAAAGGCTGTTTTAAATTTCATTGTAGTGCTGTTAATATGTCCCTTTATTAAGTTTTAATATTTTTTCATGCGAGAAAGTAACCGTTTAGATCCCCAATCTATAGTTAGTTTATCCAAATATGGAAGTTTGCTCTGATGTTTTCGGAGAAGTGCAGAGCCAGCTGTGGGAGCAGCGGGTCGTCACAGAGGCAGCAGCCGGTCTCCTGAGGTGATTGGCCGGTCAACCCGCGTTGTCATCCCGGGAGTGAACGCGAGCAGATTAATTTATCTGCGGGTTTACCACCGGCTGGTTTAATTCTTTTTGGGAGATAATGTTGGTCTCATTGATGAAATCTAACAACTGTGGCAGCCACATGAGTTTATAAAGTGACTTTATTTACAGAAATTACCAAATTAATAAATAAACGTTTTACAGTGAACCAATCAGTCTACATTAATTTTTATTTTATTTTATTAAGTGATATAACATGGTTATAGTACAGGGCAAAGATACTTCACTACTCTTCAGTAAGGCCATGATCGGAGCAGGTGGG
Source organism: Lutjanus argentimaculatus (assembly GCA_034769285.1). NCBI lineage: Eukaryota > Metazoa > Chordata > Actinopteri > Lutjaniformes > Lutjanidae > Lutjanus > Lutjanus argentimaculatus. The sequence goes on from JAWZSL010000061.1 coordinate 2,177,763, forward strand.
GGTGGGGAGATGGTTTTTATTAGGACCGCTTTGTGTTTCACACACACATCATGTTCAGCATGGCTATGATCGGAGCAGGTGGGGGAGGGGAGATGGTTTTTATTAGGACCGTTGTGTGTGTTTCACACACACATCATGTGGGGAAAGATACAGTCTATGGATAGATGACAGGACAGAGGGGTCGTATGAAGACCACAGTTTGAGCAACGTTATAGGTGGTTTGCAGTCACATGATTCCGATGACGCGCGAAGTTCAGATGGGGGGCAGGAAGTGGAGAACGGTGATTGGAAATGATGGAAAGCGAGTACTCAAAAGCTCAAAAGTTGAGCCTGCACGTAGCAGGTATTATCAAAAATTAGAAAAACATATCGGATATGATCTACACACACTGAGGAAAAGTGATTTTTCATACTTGTTGTCTGACATTATGAATTACCTCATCCTCCAAGTTCGGTAAAGTTGGAAAGATATTCACAGATTCGGACTTCCAGGATCAATAAGTCTGAGACGAAACGTTGTTCAAACACAAATTATGCCTCTTTCACATCGTAATAACATAGACTACTAGCTACAAGAATCAAAATCCGATTTTTTTTTTTACCAAAACAAGCCGTTCTCCGAGCTGGATGGATAACATTGATCTCTACGGGCAGCACCGGCGCGAGCGCGCAGGGACCGTCTGCAAATTTCAATTCCAAGAGAAACGCTGCAAACAAAAATCAGTAGCTCCACTATTATACAGTATGGCGACTCCAAAATCTCTCCACACATCAACAGTCACCCCACAGTCATACTACAACAGCTGTTTTGGAAAAAATACACTTTTGTATAATTTTGGTGATTTTTTATTGTAAATAATAATAAGTATGGAGACTCCAAAATCTGTATAGGCTACTGTATAACAGTGGAGCTATTGATTTTTGTTTGCAGTGTTTCTCTTGGAATTGAAATTTGCAGACGGTCCCTGCGCACTTGTCTGGCTGCCGGCTGCCCGTAAGGATCAATGTTATCCATCCAGCTCGGAGAACGGCTTTTTTTTTGTAAAAAAAAAAAAAAAAAAAAAAAAAAATCGTTTTTTGATTCTTGTAGCTAGTAGTCTATGCTATTACAATGTAAAAGAGGCATAATTTGTGTTTGAACAACGTTTCGTCTCAGAGTTATTGATCCTGGAAGTCCGAATCTGTGAATATCTTTCCAACTCTAACGCGGAGGTTTTTAATCGGGTCTGCCGCCGTTTTTCGGTCAGTTTTTTTAAAATTTCTCCCCTTTGTGGGTTACAACTTTCGGAACTCGAAAGTAGCTCTTTTGATTTTCCCGGTATGACCGGTTTGTACAGCCATAGACAGCGCAAAACTTGGGCATTTTCCTGTTGTTATCCTGCCGGCAAAACACTTCCTGCCCCCCATCTGCAGTCGTGACGTTCCACGTGACGTCACCTGCAAACCACCTATACTGGCATTGTTGTGGGTGATATAAACCCAGAAGTCTCCTGCAGTAGAGACATTAGCATGCATGCCTACATCCAACACACTGCCTTCCCATTCACACAAAGATATTAAAGTACAGTAAGCATTAAAGCTGTGTTATAAAATGGTGAAATCAGCCTGAATACTTGCTTTAAAGCTGCTTAAAATGCTTAAAATAGAAAGGGAGGACTGTTTGACAGTCTCACCAACATTCTCCTATCTCTACCTCTGCAGCATTCAAGGATCCTCCAAGGCCGTCAGTTGGCTGGCTGCACCTAAAGCTGGTGGAGCCAGCGGATATTTGCACGGCCATTTTAAGATCTCGCTCTCTTTTGTTCTGGGCAGCCAGTAGGTCTGCCACATGGGCACTTTAGTTTGCTCTTGTATTTTGTTTATTTAGTTATATCTCACACAGTTCACAGTTGTGTTAGTATGTTTAGATTAATATCTTTTCCTTCCTACATTGTTGTGTGGACTCTGCTCCCTTGTTGCCAACCTTTGAACCAGGTTCATAACAACTGCTAAAGGCAAACTAAATTGGATTTCTTATTTAAATCTTGGAACATCAAGACCCAGATCATGTCTTTCCTCATGTTAGCTGATTTCCTATTTTAAAGAGAGGGAAGTTAAGGAGGTTAGGGTGTTACTTCTCAGGCCACCAAGGCCACCAGCAGCTTCTTCTCCAGGACGTGGTATTTGTCGTGTTGGCCTCAAACCTGGCAAAGAAGCAGTTTAGCTCCTCAGCCAGTGCACCATTGGTGGGTGCAGCGCTGTTAGTTCTGCCTCTGTAGTTTGTTATGTGCTGCAGCCCTTGCCACACCCTCCATGGATCATCATGTGTGAGGTGATCCTCAATTTTTTCCCCTGTTGGCCATCTTTTCTTCCTTGATGCCTCTCTTTAGTTCAGCTCTAGCAGAGCTGTACTGTGATTTGTCCCCTGATCTGAAGGTGGTGTTGCAGCTTTTGTGGAGCCTCTGGACCTCGCTCGTCATCCAGACTTTCTGGTTGGGACATCTACAGACGCACTTGTGGACTGCGACATTGTCTACACAGCATTTGATGTTAAACAACACAGTCTCTGTATACTCATCCAGGTCTCCCTGAGTGAACAGGTCCCATTCAGTGTTTTTGAAACATTTTGCAGTTAAGTTGTAATAGCTTTTTGTGGTTAGATTTGGTGTTCTTCTGTGGGGAGTCTGACTGGCCCAGGTGGGCAAGAGAAACAGTCCTGTATGCATGCTGGATGTTGGATATACACGGTCTACTCACCCCGATGGTGCTATGATGTGTGCACCATCGGGGTGAGTTCTCTGCTGTTTGTTTACAATGGCTAGTAAGTGGCAAGGGTGATGCTAACTGCTAAGGAGCTAATAACATGCACAGCTGTGACAGTTCTAACACTCAAATCTGCTCTCTTCAAGTTGAGGAGAGCAGTGTTGGGCAACAATCCTGCTGTACACCGGTCTTTGTGAATGTAGATACAGAGCCACCCTGCTTTGCGCTTACCCAAGTCTCTGCTCATTTCCTGCCAGTAGCTAGCACAGCCTGCTAGCTATACTGCAGCATCTGGAAAGAGCAGATGTAGCCAGGTTTCCATTATAATCATCACGCAGCAGGTGTGAATAAAGCAGTTGGTCTCCAGGTAGGCCTCCAGGCTAGGCTAAGAAATCGGCAATTCAAATCCTTGCTCCCAAGTACAGGTGTAGGAACCTTGGGGGTTGGGGGGGACATGTCCCCTCCAATATTGGAGACAGGTGCATCTGTCCCACCCAAAAATTATACTGCAGATATTACTTACTTTTATTTTGAAAGTGTAATGCAGCGTCATGTCAGAGACAGCAGCAGGTGACAGCAGACAGTCTGATGACAGAAAATCTTTGGAACGAGGTAAAACAGTCCGTAGGGAACGTTGCCACGAATATGGCTTGTTTATAATGTCTTGTTGTTAGTTTATATTCATACTTAGAAACCATATCTTTTCAGTTAAGTCATCTTAATCCTGGGATTTCACTTGTCCATTATTTAACTGCTAACTTTGTCAGTGTTCCCGAGTAATGTCAACATTAGCCAAAATGTCCTGTCATCTCATTTCAGCACAATGCCTCCACCAAAGAAAAGGCTGAAACAGCAGCAGGACTTACTTTGTTTTTTTAAAAAGAGTAACATCAGTGTGAGTAATGTTACACAACACAAGGACAACACGTAATCATACTCGACCATTTATCAACATACATGACATTATATTAGATATTATGTGAAATAATGTCTTATCAGGAGAATGATAGTAGCTACATAGAGTAGTGAGGCAGTTGAAGCAATGAAAGGTGGAGAAACCGAGGAAGCTCAGGGTGAGGTCTTAAATTGATCAGTGAAATATGTATTAGCCCGTTATTACTTTTTAAACACAAAACAATTTTATGATGAGAAGAACTGTAATTCATTCAGGGAAAAGATAGGAGAGCCAAGTGGAGCTTCAGGGTGTGAGGTTAAGGTTTAAAAATCATATTATTGATTAAAATAGATCCAGAAAGGAGAACAGGTGAGGACTGATGTCAGGTTGACTTTTTTAAAGATACATTTTCAATAATTACTTCATTATTTCCACAGTACTATAAGGGTTTGGGTTATGATTAGGTTATCAGCTGCACTAGAACACCCCACTAGTGTTCTGCACATTTATATGGTGAAATTCTACCAATAAGTGGATTTTTTTTATCCCATTTAGTTTTAAAATGAGCCACCTTTATGTTCAGGAGCTGAACCTTAGACGTGCATCTCTGAAGCTATTTTGTATGTTTAGGAGCAGCAGTGTAGCAGCATGAAGGAGACAGGAAAAGGAGAGGATGGTACAGGGCTTGAGGTGAGGTCTTAAAATAAATTAGTGAAAACTTTTACTGTAGGGGTTAGGTTATGCTGTAAACAGAGTTGACAGTATATGAGCCTATATATTGTTAAAAGTCTTCATTCTGTATAATAAAAACCTTAACAGATGTTTTTGTAAGTCAAATGCTGATACTGTACATTACTATATGTAATGTTGTCTGTTGTAAATACATTAATGCCTGCAGGGACATCAAGGTCTTGAGGCAGGTAGTCAAAGTTAGGGAGAGACAGGAGCAGACAACAGGTAAGATTGACATAACAGTAGATATTTTACAAGAGTTCACAAAAAAGTGGAAAAATGGGATTACTTGCCTGTAGTACGGATCTGTCAGGTTTCCGATATGTGTCCCCCCCAATGTTAAACTCATTCCTACGCCCTTCTTCCCAAGTATCTGGTGAGAGTGTGATGTGTTGAGAAGTCTCACAATCTGAGGAAAGAAGCTGCTCTGTAGTCTGATGGTGTGATGTCTTGTCTAACGACAGCAGAGTGAACAGGCTGTGTCTGGTGGGTGCTGTCTCTGAGTATCCTTTGGGCTCTGTGCAGTAACCTCACCCACTGATACTACTGATGCTCTGTGATGTTCTGAGATGTGATGACCAAGACATGTTTGATGTGATGTTTTTTCCCAGGAACCTAAAATTGTTCACCTGCTCCACTGACGTAATCAGCTACTTGGTTTTGTTGACATTGAACAGTGATGGTGGATGGTGTGTAGGGTGGTAGACATGTGTACCTTGTGTGACCTTGTCTGTCTTTGTTTGTCTCCTGTTGACACTTAAATTGTCATGTGTGCTACTTATTATGAAATGCAGCTGATGTAGCACTGTTGTCCAAGACAAATTTCTCTTCGGGGACAATAAAATATATTCTGGTCCTGATCCTGACATGTCATCCTCTGGATCTGTTGGAACTGAAGGCAAACTCTTGAGGGTCCATATTGGCTATATTGTTCTATGAACCAGTATTTCAAAGCAATTCATCAGAATGGGGTTGAATGCTACAGAGTGGTAGTCATTTAAACATTGTAGGTGCAGAGACAATGTTGTCTGTGACAGTGATATGTTAAAAAATGTCAGTAATAACATTAAGTAGCTGACTGGCACAAGTTTGTATACATTTTTAATAAATTAATTCAAACCAGAGTAGTGTTGAGGTGTCAAAGTAATTGATTCTTTTGGTTGATTTAGAACAGCCTTGATAGCATCTGCCTTGTTTAAAGCTGTTGCCATTGTTGTGTTCTTGCCTTTCCTCCTCAGTTCTGATGTGCAGCTTGGTGCTTAACGACAGCATTACAATAGCACTGAGCCTGCCCATGGTGAAATGCAATTAGTTAGTCACTTAATTGAATTTGAGAAATATAGGCATAGTTTTCTTTGCAAAATAGTTGGCTAGTACCAGCTCAAGCCATCCCACAATCTGATTGTTTAGCCTTCTGTTAACTAGTCATAACTTGTGATAGTTATTGCAGTCGAGGCAGAAAGGATCCAGTAAGTGAACTTGGAGAGTTGGGGATTCCTTTTAGTCTTGCACACAGACATTATGTTAGGCATGAACCACCTCCCATGCCTTAGTTATATTAGTGTTATCATCACCACCACCACCACCACTACCACTACCACCACCACCATCATCATCATCATCACCCAATTTAAATTTTGTATAGGAAAATTATATAAAATCCATTAAGGTAATCATAATTTGTTTAATATTTTATGGTCTTAAATTGATTTTTATTAACTATATAAATAATATGTACATAATGCACAAATATACAAAGTTATGATTTTAGTTTTTTTGAAATTTAGTATCTGTTTTGTAACAGCCTTTCATCCCTTCATTTTAATGTCTGAGTCATACTTGCAGTTACAAATGTTGGCCAAAGGGGGTGCACTTCAAATTTCTACACACACTTTGTTATTACATATGTTGGCCAGAGGGGGTGCACTTCTGAAAACTGACACACACCCGATACACACTCAATTTGAAAAATCCCTTAATCTTGAGTCCATGCCATTTTTTGTAGATTTCACCACCAGGTATGCTAGTGAGCCATTCTCTATCAGATGCAATGGTTTTCCTTATTAGGACCGGGTTTTCGGCCCTAAGTTGTCCATCGGTCCTAATATGGAAGGTACTTTTCTGGGTTGATGTCTCAAGAAGGGTAGTAATGCGAGAACACACACACACACACACACACACACATACTTGTACTTGCTACCCCGTGGGACAACCTGACAGGGAGGGTCTGCGTGGGATCCACCCTTTCTGAATGGTTTAGAGACGCCATTTTAACTGCTAAATTTTTTAAAAATTCCTGTGAAAATGAAAATCACTTAAAACATCAAAGACTCTCACATTAATTTCAGACCTGAATTTTTGTCCCCCTGGGGACGTGACTCCTCAGTCAAACTTTAAGATCCCCAAGGGGACCAGTAAACACCAAATCCACACATCAAGCCATGATATCTCTGTTAGTGTCAAAGAAGCAGAGAGAAGCAACCAGAGAGAGCAGTATCTCATGTGACTGTAAGAGGGATCATTCTTCTCTGAAAGGAAGTGTTACTAGACAAAAGGCAGGCTATTTGACATAAATTGTCCAAGTTTTTAATTGTGTCCACCAACAGTTATGGCAGTAAAACAATATAACAAGACAAGTGTATGTTGCTTGGAATTTATAATTTCCAAAACTACCCTGCATGCTTACATCTGAAACAGGTTGTGGAAAAACAGTGACTTCACAGAGTGTTGCCTGTCTTTGCATTTGAGCATTTTTGTGCCAGCCGGCATCTCAACATGTCATGGCACAATATAACAACATATAACAACAACAAAAACAAAATAGGATAGCATGTGCTTGTTGAACACCGTGTAGTGCCCCACATCAGAATCCAGCCCCACCCACAATCCTACAACATGCCAATCACCATGGTCCAGCGGCGCGCGTAGTCCAAATCCACCGTCTGGAAGATGATTAGTGTGACATCAGAGTGAGTAGATGCTGCTGTACCACAGTCCCGAACGCAGACTTTACAGCGCGCTCGGCACTGAGCTACGGCAGCGTCTACTCACTCCGATGTCCAGCTGGCCTTGATGCTCTCTGCTGAGTCTGACTGACACACACCAGAAGATCAGTGTCACACTAATCATCTTCCAGACGGTGGATTTGGACTACGCGCGCCGCTGGACCATGGTGATTGGCGTGTTGTAGGATTGTGGGTGGGGTCGGATTCTGATGTGGGACGCTCCAACGCTCCAACTGTCACACCTGTGACCAGTACAGAACAGAACAACGTACCTTTATTTTAGTACCGTCTTTTTGAACATTCACGCCGAATGGCAGTAATGCGATTTTTAACATAAAACTTGACAGCTGTCCAGCTTCTGTTTTTGAGTGCTTTGGAGAAGCCTTGATACATGCCGTGCACTCAGACTTCCCAGGTACTTTACCAGACTCAATAAAGGATTTCAGAGTTTTTTCCACTGCACGCACTTCACTCATCGACCAGCCCCTCTTCTTTGAGCTCTCTATGAAAGAAACGGATGAGAAAAAAACACAATCAGGGGAGGAGCCAAGTAATTCAACAGGCAATATTTGCCACTTCCGGGTTATGGAGCTTCGAATAGTTCCAAACATCGCCTCTACAGCGACGGACACCGTTCATTTGCATTGTGGCCGTCGAGTATATT